>CM077097.1:106140474-106726357 GCA_039513925.1 Platanthera zijinensis
ATTGGACAAAAACCGGATCGTTTGATGTTTTCAGTGTGATCGTGTTGATGAACGTATTAGGACCAGAAGAGAGAGATACTTGGTGACAGAGTGGTCGGCGTTATTGAGTTGGCGAATAATATTGGAGTCAAGTATCAAGAGACTAGAGTATGGCGACAATGACCATCTTCGTTCTGGTTGGATATGAATGTTTTGAGGGGGGGTTGATGAGAATTGGGCCACACGGCCCATTTGGGCCCAATGATGATTGGAGTCGCTCGTCACGAGCGGATCGCCGATCGTATGCTTTTTGTTTCGTGCAATTTTTTCTTTTATTTATGTATTTTTTTTGGTTTTTAAGGGCTACAACAATTAAAGGATCGCAGTCCTTCTCCCTCCCATAATCTATATAAAGGGGTAGATGACTCATATTTGGGCGATTAAAAGTTGAGTGAAAAAGAACCTCTCTTTTTGATCATTCGGTGCCGAAGACGGAACCTAAGTGTCGAAGCTTGGATTTATCTCCTCCCCTTAGTCGGCCACCTCTTTCCCTCCACCACTATTTGTTGGAAACCCTCCCTCCCACTCCCTTTTGCAGTCTACACATTCACCCCTACCCCTAGGCCGACCGCCTCTTGCCCCTCCCCCACAACCCGGCCACTCACCACCCTACCCTCCATATAATTTTTGTTGTTCAGTTTTTAGCTATCACCGGAAAAAAATTTCGGCTCCCCACTACTGCCACCACCACCATCTCCATCATTTTTCCTTTTCTTCATTTTCTGAAAATCGCTGGAAACTACCTTCGGCGATCACTGAAAAACCATTTGCGGACACCTGTGATCCCTCTCCTATCCCCTTATCATTTCATTCATTTTTTGGTGATCGCCAGAAAACACCTCCGGCCACCACCACTGGCCACCTCGCCAGTGATCACGGCCGGCCACCTTCGATCAGCCACCACCCCACTACCTCATAACTACCATAACCACCACACTACCCCATAACCACCATAACCACCACACTACCCCATAACCACCCTCCCCACAATCCCACTACCTCCATAACTCCCCACAACCCCAGTCCTTATATTTAGGATCTCAAATTCTAGAATAGCCTCCACTAATTGCCCATTATTCCACACCCCCCCCCCCCATTAACCCGCAATTCCCTCTCATTTTAACGTGGAACCACCCTACTGAAATAGAGCCCACTACTCCAATTCATCCCAAACAGTCGGCCCCCGCCCTTACCCCACTCAATCCCTTCACTTGGAACTACAAATTCACATCCCCTCTCATAACTGAACCCCCCACATACACCCAGCCAGCCACATCACCCCTACAGTCACTGGACTGAGCCCCCTGCATCTATTCCACCATCTGGAACTGATTTTCCTGCAGCTGAACATTGGGAGCAGATCCTACAGTCACCCACATTCACGAAACTGTTGTTCAGCCACCATCAGTCCAGCAACATTCCAGGTTGCTGTCTGGGACAGCCACTTTCAGCAACTGTTGGAGGATTTCCAGCCCCGCCCATCCAATTTCTAGGCATCCTGAACCCATTCCCAGCAACCATTATCGATGTCCAGCAGTTGGGCCCTCATATAAAAGTCTAAAACCAATCCCATATTGCGACTTTGCTACCCCACAACACACCAAACACATCACCAGCCCTCCCCCTTCAGTACTCTGTGAGTCTAAGGTTGGTCTGTCATTTTCTTAGTTGAATATTGTGTTTATTCTCTACTTAGAAAGTATATTGGTTTGTAAGTTGAGTTCAATTGTCTGAGTCTTTCTAATTTCTCATTTTTTATATTTATTTTTGGTGGCAAATCAACCTTATACTAATTTATAAATATAAATTGTTGCGAGTAAAATATCGTGGGATACATGTGATGGAATTTAGAAATCACTCATTATCCCTCCTCATTTAGGACCATCCTGCATCATTGACATTTTACTTTCATGCACAGGTATTCGTGTAATTAGCCCAAGTGTGTGGATTAAAAATGCCAGGTGTCTTCTTTGTAATCTATTTAAAAGCCCCCTTGCATTATATGACAAGGGGAGGGGGTCTCTTTAGTTCTCCTTAGTAGAGTTAGGGATTTAATAGTTCTCCCTTAAGCTTCTTGCTTTCGGAAGCCGCGGAAAGAGGCAAACTTATCTCCACCACCACCATCCCCGCCAAAAGTCTCTGATAAGCTACAATTGATATCATTTATCAAAAAATATCAAATATGTGAAGGTAGAACATTTCATATTAAGTATCAGTGCATAATCAAAGTGTAACCAATGCATAATCCTAACAAGTGCACTACTTTAGGAGTAAAAATATAGAAGAAAGAAGAATTCACCATACCACAACATAACTGCGGAAGCAATGGAGAGCCTGGTAAATTCTACCAAGTCCTTGAAAGCTCGTCGGCTGAAGCCGTTCCAGGCACCCGGGCAGCTCCCCATGGCAATATATACAAACTGAGCAATCACCACAAACCACCACGATACATTTAACGAGATCGAAGCACCGACGAGGCCGAGCCCGAGCCATACTATCAGAAGCCAGCTGAGTAAAATGTGAAGTAACACAGCACCAGCAGAAATGTAGGACATTGCCATGACCTTGCTCTGAGACTGAGGAACTTTTGTATGGGAAAGTTGAGGCCGTACATGAATAGCTGGGGAATCATGTAGAGCGAGAATCTCCCAGCATGCACGGCAATGGCTTCATCTTCTCCGAGCAATCGGAGGATTGGGGTTGCAAAGATGTAGACGGGGAGAATGAAGATGCATGTCGTGAGGAGGATGACCCAAGATCGCTGCATGTAAATGCCGAGCATGTGGAACTGTTTTGCACCAAATGCTTGGCCACAGAGTGTCTCAAGAGCACTTCCCATGCCCAACTAGTAATTGTGCACCAAAAAATGGAAATGTTAAACATATACAGCAACAGTCAAGAGTAATTTTGGATTAAAACATCAAATGAGTAACCATATTTCATTATTTATTTAATTCATAGGTGCATGCCACAATATAACAGGTGCAATTATGATGATAACCACAGCATTTTCACAGAAATCCTGAAGACTGAGAATAGATATGAAGCAGCTCGAATTTCAATGTGGAACGTTAAGCACGGAGTAAAGCATCACGTAAGATTAAAGTTGAGCTATGCATCAAGCCTCCAGGAAATCATACGTTTCAGTAATCAATCACGTATTATGATGATGGCCTAATCAAGGAACTCGTCGGAGAGGTGGAGGCGGAGATACAAGGAGAGCTGAGTTTTGATAGGAGAAAATGCATGGTCATTGTATTCACAAGGGAGGTATATATAAGTACATGGGAGGGTGTTCTCCAACCCATGGTGAGCATAAGACAACTCTACTACACAGTAAGTACACTACACCTAACACCCCCCTCCCCACCCACAAACTCACGGGGGGTCAAAAACCGAGAGTTTGGACAGAAAATGAGTATGTTGGGTTCTCGTCTGCGGCATAGTCATCAAATCCGCAATCCACTGCTCGGAAGGGGCATAGGAGGGAGCAAGAGTACCACAGCCATATTGTTCACGTAGGAAGAGGCATCAAACCCGATATGCTTGGAAAGTGAGTGCTTCAACGGATTCAGAGTAATCTGAATGACACCAGTGTTATCACAATAGAGTGGAGTAGGGTCAGGAGAGGAGACACTAAGGTCCTCAAGAAGCCAACGAAGCCAGATAATATCCTCAGCAGTGGTAGTCATGGACCGAAGCTCAGCCTCAGTGCTGGATCGAGAAACACCAGTCTGTTTCTTGGACTTCCATGCAATAAGAGAAGAACCCAAGAACAGAAAGGAACCGTGACAGAGCGACGGTCAACAGGATCACTAGCCCAAGTAGCATTCGAGTAAGCGCAGAGCTGTAGAGAACTGTTGCAAGAGAAGAAAAGACTGCGGGAAGTCGTCGCTCGGAGATAGCGCAGAAGCCGCAGCAGGTGACTATAGTGCACAGAGGTAGGGGCATTAACAAACTGGCTCAACCATATAATATGGGTACACCGGGGCCCCACAACATATAGACGTCTCTAAGGTTACTGATTCTACGATCCGACGTAACAATTCAAATGGCTAGCGAGAGAGAGAGGAAACTATCTATAAGCACACTCCAAGTGCTCCAGCAGGGAGGTCCCACCACGTACCCGGAAGTTTAAGAGAAACTTACCCTCCACAACCAAAAGGCTGGGCGAGGTACTAGGCATGCATGGACTTGGCGAGTATCCACTTAGGATGACCTCAATCTCTTCCAAAAGTGTCATTTCTAGTACTCCTGGGGGTCTATTTATAGAGAAATCCTAGAGGGGTATATGCGAGTATCCAGCTACTACCAGCGAGTTCCAAGGGCTACTCGCCCAAACTCGCGAGATCTCGCCCAAGTTCATCTTTGCTCGCCCAAGCTCGCCTCTGCTCGCCTCTGCTCGCCCAAGCTCGCCTCTGCTCGCCCAATGGTCTGTGAATAACCGTCTACTGGGGTACTTTTGATCTCGATGAATTACGGGTTATACACAATCCCCGCTTTTTTCGAGCTCGGCACGAGCTTGGAAAAACAATGTTGAACACGTTGTTCGAAGAGATGACGCTAGACGATGCACTGCGCGAGGTCCTTCCTAGGAGTGGAGCTCAACTGGATGTGAAGAGAAGGTTGATACCCCATAAGAACCGAGTTCAACTAATTTGGAGAAGAGGTCGACACCAAGCAGGAGGAAGCTCAACTGGAGGTGGGGAGTATAGTCGACACCTAGCAGGAGCCGAGCTCAACTGGTGGTGGAAAAAGAAGTCGACACCTAATCAGGAGGAAACTCACCTGAAGATGGAGAAGAGGTCGACACCTAGCAGGAGCCTAGCTCAACTGGAGGTAGAAAAGAGGTCGACACCTCGCAGGAGCCGAGCTCAACAGGAGGTGGAAAAGTCGACACCTCGCAGGAGCCGGCTCAACTGGAGGTGGAAAAGAGGTCAATACCTCGCAGGAGCCGAGCTCAATTGGAGGTAGAGAAGAGGTCGACACCTCGCAGGAGCCGAGCTCAACTGGAGGTAGAGAAGAGGTCGACACCACGCAGGAGCCGAGCTCAACTGGAGGTAGAGAAGAGGTCGACACCTCGCAGGAGCCGAGCTCAACTGGAGATGGAAAAGAGGTCGACACCTCGCAGGAGCCGAACTCAACTGGAGGTGGAAAAGAGGTCGACACCTCGCAGGAGGAAGCTCAACTAGAGGTGGGGAGTAGATCGACACCTAGTAGGAACCGAGCTCAACTGAAGGTGGAGAATAGGTCGACACCTAGCAGAAGCCGAGCTCAACTGGTGGAAAAGTCGACACCTCACAGGAGTCGAGCTCAACTGGAGGTGAAAAAGAGGTTGACACCTCGCAGGAGCCGAGCTCAACTAGAGGTAGAGAAGAGGTCGACACCTCGCAGGAGCCGAGCTCAACTGGAGGTGGAGAGTCGACACCTCACAGGAAAGGAGCTCAACTGGAGGTGGAAAAGAGGTCGACACCTCGCAGGAGCCGAGCTCAACTAGAGGTGGAAAAAGAGTTGACACCTCGCAGGAGCCGAAATCAACTGGTGGTGGAAAAGAGGTCGACACCTCGCAGGAGGAAGCTCAACTGGAGGTGGAAAGTCGACACCTCACAGGAGAGGAGCTAACCTGGAGGTGGAGAAGAGGTCGACACCTCGCAGGAGCCGAGCTCAACTAGAGGTGAAAAAGAGGCCGACACCTCGCAGGAGCCGAGCTCAACTGGTGGTGGAAAAGAGGTCGACGCCTCGCAGGAGGAAGCTCAACTGGAGGTGGGAAGTAGTCGACACCCAGCAGGAGTCAAACTCAACTGGTGGTGGGAAGTAGTCGACACCCAGCAGGAGCCAAGCTCAACTGGTGGTGGGAAGTAGTCGACTCGGGTGGCTAGTAGTCGGTCTGCAGGGGAGAAGCCCGTACAGAGATCACGGACTACGACATCACTCCAAAGAGGAACTTTGTTGGAGTCGACAGCTCTCAGGAGCCGAGCTCAATTGGAGTGGTGTAGGTCAACTCGGGTGGCTAGTAGTCGGTCTGCAGGGGAGAAGCCCGTACAAAGATCACGGACTACAGCATCACTCCAACGAGAAACATTGTTGGAGTCGACAGCTCTCAGGAGCCGAGCTCAACTGGAGTGGTGTAGGTCAACTCGGGTGGCTAGTAGTCGGTCTGCAAGGGAGAAGCCCGTACAAAGATCACGGACTACGACATCACTCCAACAAGGAACTTTGTTGGAGTCGACAGCTCTCATGAGCTGAGCTCAACTGGAGTGGTGTAGGTCAACTCGGGTGGCTAGTAGTCGGTCTGCAGGGGAGAAGCTCATACAGAGATCACGGACTACGACATCACTCCAACGAGGAAACTATCTCACTCGAGGGGGTTGGTGGCCGATATGTAGGAGGGGAGCTCGTGCAGGGACTCGGACTTATGATAACTCCACGACTCGAGGACTTCAATCGGTGCTGAGGTAGTTTGTCATGTTTCTTAAGAGATTGTCAAGGAGTCAAATGCATCAATATCTTTGAGGGCGAAGAACTTCTAAAGAGAACGACGATCTTTCTTCCGTCGAGTTGGGAGGTTGGCGTCCAGACCTGTTTATGATAGTTCCTCCAGTCGGAGGAGAGATGCAATCGGGGGTAGCTAGGCCGACATGCAAGGGGGGAGTTGATCTCGGCCGTCAATGCAGGGGCTCGGTCTTACAAGGACGCTTACATCCCGAGGCATCGTCCCATCGTCTGCCCTGGGCTATCTAGGAGAAACAGGTCAAAGGCTCGTTTCTCAACCCAATCGTGGAGATCGTTTTCAGCTCTGCCACTTGGTTACGAAAACCAGAGTACAAGCGAAGGGAAATGGTCCTCGGGGGGTCCTACTGGACACTCTCAAGTCCACCATCCTTCCGCGAACTTGCACTTTTTGGAGCTTGGCAGGTTATCCCGTCTTGGTAGTAACAAAGACGCGTCCTGCCCCACAGGACAAACCATCGCTAAGAGCGGGTCTTCCTTCATCGAGTTTAGGAGGTTAGCGTCCAGACATGTTCCTGATAGTCTCTCCAGTCGGAGGAGAGATGCAATCGGGCGTAGCTAGGCCGACATGCAAGGGGGGAGCTGATCTCGGCCGTCAATGCAGGGGCTCGGTCTTACAAGGACGCTTAAATTCCGATGCGACGTCCCATCATCCGCCCTGGGCTTTTTAGGAGAATCAGGTCAGATGCAAGTTTCCCAAACCGATCATGGAGATCGCTTTTTGTCTACTATGAATACGCTTTCAAGAAGAGAAACTAAAGCCCCATATTTCAGGGTGTTAGAAATATCATCGATATATAAGTGTGAACAAACGTACTATTCCCTCTTATAGGTAGAACCCTTTCAGGTTATCATAGCTCCAGGTATCCGAGGAGATGACATGAATAACATGACGGCCTGGTTGTTGAAACGATAACCTCATGCGTTTAAACTTGCAGAATCGAACTGAACACCATAGTTACTGAAGTAGTGATCTCGCGAGTATGGAACTCGCGGAATTAATGGAGAGCACCATAGCTGTTAAAGAGATCAGCTCGCGAGTATGAAACTCGCGGAATTTAAGAGAGCACCTAACTGTTGAAGAGATCCTCTCCCGAGTATGGAACTCGCAGAATTGAAGAGAGCACTTGGTTGTTGAAGAGATCCTCTCCCGAGTATGGAGTTCGCGGAATTGAAGAGAGCACTTGGTAATCATGAAGAGCATCACGAGTAGGAGATCGTAGAATACTAGCTTGAAGATGTCATGAGTAAGTCGTCTCACGGAATGTAGGTTGTTAGAGGAGATCATCGTAGGTAGGAGCTTGCAGAGCACCTCGTATGTTTTTCCCTGGTGGTAAACACGTCGTGATTCGCCCTGCTTGTTAGTCATACAAAAAGTACTCACGAGCTTTACCAAAGCACTCGTAAGTATGAACATGTATGAAAAACACCACTATTGAAAACGGAGATGAACTAGGCGAAGGATAAGTGTCACTCCTGCGGGGTCCGGGGGCAGCGTCCCAGGAAAATTTTATTTTCCACTCCCAACTCGCCAAAATCCTGAGCTATCCCCCTTGCGAGTAAGACGTCGGCGGAACTCGCCTATGGGCGAGTAACAAAGATACTCGCCCCTTCAACTCGCCTTTGGGCGAGTAAGAAAGATACTCGCCTCTTTGAAGTCGTCAATCCTGCCTATACTCGCCTATGAGCGAGTAACAAAGAAGCTCGCCAACCTGCGAACGAGACACCTGCGAGTTGATTTGAAGCTCGTTGTATGAAGCTCGCCAAGGCATATCGCCATCTGCAACTCGCCTGCATGAACTCGCTTGCATATACTCGCTAAAAAAAGTCATCATCTGGAACTCGCCTAAGGAGGTCGCGATCTGGAACTCGCTTATGAGCGAGTAATAGGTAAGCTCGCCCCATGAAGCCGTCGAGCCTGAAAGTCGTCATCGTGAAGTCGTCTATGGGCGAGTAACCGGGAAACTCGCGCACCTTGCCGAGAACTCGCCCACCTTGCCGAGAACTCGCCCACCTTGCTGAATGCTCGCGAGTTCCTGCCTTTGGTCTCCAGCTCGGCATCTTAAACTATGAAGTCTTCTCGCAAAAATTTCTTTCTCGGCTACTATCCACGCTCACCACACCATGTGTTGAAGCCAGGAAAATTCCCAACCTCAGAAATAGGATCAAGGCAGTCTAAGGTTACTGATTCTACGATCCAACGTCACAGTTCAAACGTCTAGCGAGAGAGAGAGAGAGGAAACTATCTATAAGCACACCTCAAATGCTCCAGCAGGGAGGTCCCACCACGTACCCGGAAGTTTGAGAGAAACTACTCATCCACAACCAAAAGGCTGGGCGAGGTACTAGGCAGGCATGGACGTGGCGAGTATCCACTTGGGGGGATCTCAACCTCTTCCAAAAGTGTCATTTCTAGTACCCCTGGTGGTTTATTTATAGAGAAATCCTAGGAGGGATATATGCGAGTATCCAACTACTACCAGCGAGTTCTAAGGGCTATTCGCCCAAACTCGCGAGATAATCGCTCATACTCGCCCAATCTCGCATCTGCTCGCCCAAGCTCGCTTTTGCTCTCCCAAGCTCGCCTCTGCACGCCCAAGCTCGCATATGCTTGTCCAAACTCGCATCTGCTCGCCCAAGCTCGTCTCTGCTCTCCCAAGCTCGCCCAAGCTCGCCCAATGGTCTGCGAATAGCCGTCTACTGGGGTACTTTTCATCTCGACGAATTACGGGTTATATATTACCCATCTCAAAACTCAGAAATCAATGACAGCGAAAACACAACAACAAGACTAGAAGTTATCCACGACTACATAGGAGTCCAAAATGGCCTTAAGGCCTTACGACATTCAAGAGTCCACAATAACGTCAACACCAAACATATTAATGTGTCATAACACTCCTAGGCTACCTCGGCATGCAAGCCGGATTACAGTGAATGAAGCATAACATGCAAACACATAGGAAAATACTAGAAAGGGGTACACTTCATGAGGCTTAGGCCTTTTTGGCCGACAAGCTTGCAACGTCATGCAATCCTTGACCTGTAAGAATTTGTTGTAACGTGGGTCAGCAAAGACTGACCTTAACTGTGTAACCAACACCCCTCCTCCTGGCCGTCCCTAGCGGACCCCAGGTCACTCCATCACCCTACAGGTCAGCATTTTGTATGCATATGTAAATAGAGATGAACAAACATAGAAAACAACAGGTTTTAGTGTCTCACACATCAAACATGTTTCTATGTTGAGCATTTAAATAAAATGAGTCTATAATGCAGCATGTATGCAAACTTGGGTTTCACCCAAGACACCCTATAGTGTGTATGATTCTAACACATCATTACATCACATCATTCACATGGGTACTTCTAATTTCCCCCATCGGCTTTCAAGCCGCAAAATGGAACTCTTGCTTAGGCCCCACTCGCTCATGAGTCTTAACATCCGGGCTTGCCTGCAAGCTCTGACTCTCACGTCAGTTCCGTCTCAACAATCCAACCGACGCTAAGAACTCTTGCCTGACCCTGCCCACTCGTGGGCTTCATCGCCCGGGCTTGTCCAAAAGCTTGGCATTCTCGTCAGTTTCTACAGAAGGGGACTTGTCTTGTCGAGATACTCTCCACACGTGACTTGCAACGTCACGAGCTAGCCAGCCGACCACAGAGACAAAGTCACGCCTTCGCACAACATTCAACAATCACATCCTTTCCTGCCCTAAACCACCATTTGTTCCCACACGAAAAATGAGGTCATCGCAAACAGCGACTTCGCCGCAATCAGATTTCTAGCAAAATCCCTATAGCGCATGTCATGCAACATCACCGAATCGGACCACCGGTCGCGATTACGGCTTTACCCACAATGTCTAATCCACTAACGAAGCGGATCTCTAATGCAACAATATGTCGGGGACGGACTCAATCGACCCGGTGGTTCCTCTTGAATCACAGTGACCCGAACCCGTCTCATTTGAGAGATCTGGTGCCTAAATGCTCAAATAAAGACATAAACGAAAAGTATGTCATGTACGCATCCTAAAAACAAGGAGGAGAAGTCTCGTTACCTTACAATTCCTCTTCATAGCCATAGAGATCTTGATTTGCACGGATGGAAGCGTGCGCCTTCAAGCCCTCTCCACGAATCCGACCTCGGATCAGCGAAAGAAGCTCTGAAGCTTCGTCAATGGCGGAAGATACCTCTTCTTCCTACTCCAAGTTCTCTCAAAACCCTAATCTCCCAAACTCTCAAATGAGGAATGAAATGAAAGGAGAACCCATCTGCCCTACTTAGGGTTCACGGACGGGCATTCCTGGGCCATCCGATCAGGTTTTAAGAAGATCAGATGGTCATAAATCGTCACTTACGGAACTGGTTCCGCCCGCTACCGCCGGGCGGTAGCTACCTACCGCGTCGCATTAGCTTACAGAGCCTCTAGCCACCGCAGACCATCGCGTTATCGTCAGCAGTAGAGCTATCGTCGGGTGTTAGCTACTCAACGCTTTCTTCTCGACGCTTTTGTCTCGACACTTTCTTCTCGACACACTCGACGAATAAAGGGCTACCGTCGGGCGGTAGCTACATACCGTCGCACGGTATCTACCAGAGACTCCAAACTCCTCGAGAAGAAAATAAGGGGTGTTACAATTTGTGCTGGCGAATGGTGCCGCTTTGTTTCGATCACGCGATCACCAAAATTGACCAAATGATGGAAGAGCCCTCCTTCCCCCCGGAAGTTCGGGTGGCCCGGGCAAGGTGCCCGAGGCGGCCAGCAGCGAGGGGGGGTCGGGGCTCGCCGGCGTGGCACCTGCGCAACGTGCAGCCACGCGCCTGGCAGCCGTGCGGGCTGGCTGCGCGCAGCCGCGCGGTGGCGGTTGCGCGGGTGGTGCCTGCGCGGGCGCGGTCACGCATGCTTAGGCGTGGTCACGCGTGCTTAGGCGCGGCCCGGTGCACCCCCCCGGTCTTCTCGGATGCTCGCGATTCTCAGCGCGTCGATGGTCTGTTGGGCTTTTTCATACTTGGGTGGATCGGTTCGAAATTTCATGGGACCCTATCAAATAACCCCAAATTTTCGCGAGTCATGATCCGTGAAGTAATGAGCGCGGAAATTTCTACCGACCTCCCAGAATGTTTCAGCCATCAGAGATCCCCTGCCATAGTTTGCGGGATTCTGGTCAAAGATTGAAGCTTATTCGCTGCCTGTTTTGAGACCGAAAAATTTGGCAAAATATTTTCACCTATTTGGACGCCTTTCATTACATTCCTCTCTTGAGGCCTATAAAATAGAGTGTCGTTTTGTTCTTCTCTTACGTCGTCGTATGCATTTTCGTCTCTGCGAAGTTTGGTTCTGGAGTTAGCGGATTTCTGCGGTCACCATGTTTCCCACGAAAAAGGTCAGCATCATTTTCTCTCTTTTTTGTTGTCGGAATGAGCGAGGCGAGCGGAAGAAAGTGCCAACGGTAGCGCCTCCTGAAGCGGCACTGGCGCGGGTACGATAGAAGCAGCAGCGTGCGCAGAGCGATGGGCGCGGAGCGCGGGGAGGCCACCTGGCGCGAGGCCGGCCGCACGTGGAGGGCACCCGCGTGCGAGCATGCGAGCGCGTACGGACTTCCACACGCGAGCGCGCGCGTGTGCACGACCCGGCAGCCCCCGCGCGGATTCGCGCGGGTTCGACCACGCGCGAGCATGCGCGCGCGCGGGCTTGCTCGTGCTCGTTTGCCTTTGCGCGGGCTTGCGTGGAGCCGTTCGCTTTGGGGCTGCTTCTGCACCGGTCTCCCGACGCGCTATTTTTCTTTCCTTTGCTTTTCCCGTCGCTGACCCCATTCTTTTTCGCAGGTGTCAAAGGGTGGTGTTCCGCGCGGTCGATGCGCCTCCCATCATCTTTGAACCTTGCCCGCGTGGGCAGTTGGAGGAAACGCTTTGGTATTTTGGAGGACGTGGAGATCGAAATCCCGTCCCCGCTGGAGCGTATTTAGCGCCCTCCTGCGGCTACTTCGCGGTTACGGAGGGATGCTTGAAGGCAGGCTTTCGAATCCCTCTCGTTGAGGAGGCAATCGTTGTTCTTCAGTTCTGCGGCGTGTTTGTGACACGGTTCTCTTTCGCGAGATTGACGAGGATCATGGGGCTACTCTGCTTTTTTCGAGAGCACAGCTCTCGGATGTCGGTCCGCCACTTTCCTGAGTGGTGCGAGGTCTGCCTTGGCCCGGGCGACCGAGTCGATGTACGAAGCAATAAGAGATGGTTGTCGTTCGAGAACAAGATCGACCATCGTCACGGTGGGACACTGTATGGGTTCATCAAGAACCACTGGGAGCTGCCTGAGACTTGGAATGATCCTCCCGACCGTTGTTGTCGCTTGAAGGGAAAGAGCATGACTTTACCGAGTTGCTGGGTTCGAGGATTCGCATGAGCTTGGTGTTGTTCTTCAGATTAGCACGTTCGTTGTTGAGAAGCGGCTACTTCTAGCGAGCCTTTCGACGGATATAGAGTGGATCTGTGTCGCGCCCCTGGGGCGGAGCAAGAAGAGGAAGCTGTACTTTTTGCAGCATCCGGAGAAAGTAGATCGCCCTCAGCTTGCCCCCAAGGCCATCATTGATGTTGCTGATGATTTTTCCGGACGGCCAGGTTGCTTACTTGCCACCTATGGAGACTGAGAATGCACCGGAGGTTCCCGTGATCGTGTCGGCCTCTCGCGCGGTCCGGAGCCACCATTCGAGGCGGGGAGGGGGAAGAGTCGGAGTGTTCTGCTTACCAAACGCTCCTTCGAAGGTATGTCGTTGCCCCCAGTATTTCTCCTTTTTGGCTTTGAGTTGTGTATAAGAGTAATTTGTTTTCTGCGTTTGCAGCTTGATGAGGCTCGCGACATGTGCTCTCGTGGAACGGCACATACGTGTCCACGAAGGAAGATTTTCTTTCCCTGTGGGCGAACCTGCCCGGAGAAGAAGAAGAGGTTACTTCTTTGTTGATCTGTGTCGAGTCCCAGTTGTCTTCATCTCGGTCTGAGGTGGATTCTCTTCGGCCAAGTTAAGTGTCGCCAACTATGAGATCGGGTCTATTTGCGGGAGGTTGGCCTCTACTGAGGTGACTCTTAAGGAGGCGGTCTGTTGTGCCGACGCGGTCGATGCTACGATAGGTCGGCAGGAGGCGGAGATTGAGCGACTGAAAGGAGAAAACACTCGACTGATTCCTGAACGAGAGGAGTCGAGGCCGTCCACGCGGCTGCAGTAGCCGAGTACCGTCATCTCATGACTTCGAGGTGCGGTCTTGTATTGCGGAGGAAGCGTGCGCCGAGATGATGACGACACGAGGTTGATCCGTTGGTAGAGGACGGGCGCGAAGCTGCGTATTCATTGGGCTTTGGCAAGGGGTTCCAAGCGGCTCAGAAGCTTTCGGAGCGCGATACCTTGGGCGTGGAGGATGCCTCGATGACGATGTTGACGCTGCTGCGGAGGGATGATCCTCGGGACTTCTTCCCGAGTTTGTTTTATTTGTCTATTTTTTGCGTTGTAGGCGAGGGCCGTTGCATGTTTTTTTTCTTTTAATGTCGATGTAGCCCTTGTGACACTTATTTTTTGATTTGAGACCCTCTTTGTTTTGGATATGTTTGTCTTGGTTGTGTTTTTTGGCGCACGTACTCTTTCTTCTTGAAGGGTTGCTCTTGCTTGAGCGTTGCTCTCTTGCTCATGTTTTGAGCAGGATAATGGAGGACCTTTGTCCGTGATTGTTGGGAGAACTAAGATTCGTCCGAGCGGAAGTGGCAAAGGGCTCTTGCTCGTTTGGTCTTAGGAGAACCGGAGTCCATCCAAGTGAAGGTGTAGACGAACCTTTGTTCATCTTGCCTGGGAGGCCCCGAGTCTGTTCGGGTGGAGGTGGCGAAAAATTTTTGTTCGTTCGCGCCTCAGGAGAACCGTGGTTCGTCCAAGTAAAGGTGCAGATGAACCTTTGTTCATCTCGCCTGGGAGGACCGGGTCCGTTCGGGTGAAAGCAAAGAACCTTTGTTCGTTCGAGCCTCAGGAGAACCGGAGTTCATCCAAGTGAAGGTGCAGATGAACCTTTGTTAATCTCGCCTGGGTGGACCGAGGTCTATCGGGTGGAGGTGGCAAAGAACCTTTGTTCGTTCGCGCTTAAGGAGAACCAGGGTTTGTCCAAGTGAAGATGCAGATGAACCTTTGTCCATCTCTCCTGGGAGGTGCAGACGGACCTTTGTCCGTCTCGCCTGGGAGGACCGGGTCCGTCCAAAAGGTGCAGAAATTCTTTCGCCAATCTCGCCTAGAGGTGCAGAAAGTCTTTCGTCAGTCTTGCCTGAAAGGTACAGAAAGACTTTCCGCCTGTCTCGCCTGGGAGGTGCAGAAAGACTTTCGTCAATCTCGTCTGGGAGGTGCAGAAAGGCTTTCGCCAGTCTCGCCTGGGAGGTGCAGAAAGGCTTTCGTCAGTTTCGCCTTGCGAGATGACTCATTTGCGGTGGAAGGAAAAAACTTAAGTTTTATTGCTGAAAGGAAGATACAGGTGCTTGTGAGTCCACCTTCGCGGATTCTTCAAGACGGAAATAGGGAAAGCATGACGCTCCGACCTAGGCCTTGCTCTAACTTCCTTGCCCCCTGTCCTGACCGGCGTGCGCTTGCTGAAGGTAGCAGAGCCGCGCTGCCTCCTAATCACCTCGTGCGACACCTATCCCACACAGGGTGGCGAACTTTAGCGGTAGGTACGGGATGGAGGGGATCGCCTCGAAGAGTGCTTGCAGCGGACGTCCGAAGATTGTGTTGCATGTTGAACTAGAGTCGACTACCACGAATTGGATGTCCTGGGTCGCCTGCCTAGGGAACTCCCCCAGAGTGACGGGGAGAGTGATCGTTCCTCGTACGGGCACCGGGGCGTTGTCGAAGCCGCACAGTGGTCCAGTTCCAGGTGGCTCAAGGCGTTCTCGCGGGACCTTCATGCTAATCAGCGTGGATTCGAACAGGATGTCGACCGAGCTCCCGCTGTCGACTAGTATCCGCCTGACCCTAAAGAAGGGGTCTCCAATCCCTGAGCTGATGACGAGAGGATCTTGGTGCGGCATGCGCACACCTTTCATGTATTTGTCTTCGAAGTTGATGGCGGTATCTGGTTGGGGTCTCGGGTCTTCTGGACTCCTCTCGTGCCAGGCGACGGAAAGGATTTGGAAGGGTAAGTCGGCGATGGTCCCGAACTCCCCGACCATTTGTCTGCCCCCCTGCGCGACTTGGCGTGGATGGGACTGATCTCGTCCTGGCTGGTGCGGCGGGGGCTGACGGGGTACTTGATTTTGCAAGTATCTCCCCAGATGCCACTGCCGGATGAGGCGCTCGATATCTTCCATGAGTCGGGTGCAGTCCTCCGTGCTATGCTCATTCCCGCGGTGAAACTCGCAGTACCGTGTTTGGTCCCCTCGATTCGGGGGCAACGACTTCAGACGTCGGAGCATGCCGGAGTCTTGGATGGCCATGAGTACCCGCGCGGGGGCCTTGGTCCTGGCGAGAAGTACTGTGGCGATCGTCGTTCTGGCAGTGCGCTGGAGGCGTAGGTTCCGACTCCCTCTTCCGCTTGAAAGAACCTTCAAATTGTTGTCGGTGGGCTTCGATGGCCTCGTTGGTGGCAATTTGCGCCTCGACCTGGTGCACGAGATCGGCGTAGCTGGGGACTGTTTCCCTCATCAGGGCAGAGACGAATCCGCTCGGGCGGAGTCCTCAGAGGAAAACGCCGCGAAGAAACTTTTGGTCGACTCCTGGGATTTACCATGCCTCGATGGTGAAACGGTGGAAGAAATCTCAGAGCGACTCTCCCTCGTTCTGGAGGATGCCAGAGAGGTGCGAGGGGTCTTTGACAATCCGTCGGTTGGCTATGAACTGGTCAACGAAAAGGCAGGCGAGCTTCCCGAAGTCGTGAATTTCCCCCTCTTGCAGGGAATGGAACCATGTGCGTGTCTGCCCCCTTCAGAGTTGTGTGGAACACTTGGCACATAAGTTGATCCGGCGCGCTGAAGAGGCGCGTGATTGTCTCGAAGTGATTCACATGCTCTAGGGGGTACTCTCCCCCATTGAAGGCCTCGAAATGTGGTAGCTTGAATCCTTGCGGGACGGGGTGTGCCATGACTTGGGGAACGAGCGGGGGACCCATGGTGGAAGGGGTGTCGTACGTTCGCGGGGCGGCGCCGCTCCTGGGCGTATCCTTCCTCGATCAAGTCTCTGACCTCTTGGCGGGTGAGTCTGTGGTTGTCTGGTCGAGCGTCTACCTCCATCGGCCAAGGGTTAGGATGAGCGTCGATTCGGGGCTCCGACCTCTGCACGGCCTGCATAGAGCTCGCCTCGTCGGAGAGTTCCTCTGCGAGGGAGTCTTCAGGGTGAGTCACGTCCTGATGAGGGTCGTGCCCTAGAGCTATCACCGGATGCGCTCCGCACACGTTTCCTGAGCGGGGAGGGTTGGACACTTCCATCCTCTGTAAGAGGGCGAGTACTTTGGTCTGGCGTTCCTCCATTAGTCGGACTCGCTCTTCTACCGCGTTGGTGGGAATGACAGCGACGGCCGTTCCATTGGGTAGCAGAGCGTTGCCCGTGGACGAGTCGGACATGCCCGTTTCGGGGCGCTCTTCGGGGACCGTGTCGTTGGCGGTACGCGGACTCCTTGTCATTGCTGCTGGTTGGAGGAATGTTGAGCTTTATCAGAGCTTCTGGAACAATTTCCCATATACGACGTCAAACTATTGCGGGTCACCCGACCTTTTCCCCGGACGGAGAATTGGACTGCCTTAGCTCAGAGTCGAGCTGGGCGCGTAACCGGTTAAAGAAAACCGCAGTAATGAACAAGAGACATTTTTGACGTGGAAAACCCAGAAAGAGTGAAAAACTACGTGGCTGGAACTGTGCCGAGCCAAAATCCACTAGCTCCTTGGAATGTTACAGAAATTGGTTTGATCCCGGAGGACGACAGACCGCTACTTCGTTACAAGTACAGAAAAAGAAAAAATGGCTAAATCCTCGAAGCCTCGATGGAAGCGCTCCGGCCTTGAGATGGCGTCGAGCTCACGGAACCTTGATGGTAGCGTTCCGGCTGGAGAATCTTCTAAGTCCACGGGGCTTCAGGAGGTTGCGCTCTCGTTGATGCAGAGCCTGAATGGGAGCGCTCTTGCGAAGGCGGTTGATGTCACTTGAGGCGTGAGGAATCCGTAGCGCGAGGGAGAAGAGAAAAATGAATTCCTAAGCGATGGATCAGCCAAAGTCTACGATCTCGCCAGAAAACCTCAGATCTCTCTCTTGCCTATGGATTTGCTTGGCTTGAAATGAAGGTCTGGGGGTCTATTTATAGTTTTTTGGAGAGTTGCGACAGTACTTGCACCTGGGAGTGATTTGAGCTGGTGAATGGCGTCGCTTCATTTCGATCACGCGGATCACCAAAATTGACCAAATTACAGAAGTGCCCTCCCTTTCCCCCGGGCAGTTCGGGCGGCCCGGGCAGGGTGCCCGGAGGCGGCCGACAACGAAGGGGGCGGCCGGGGCACGCCGACAGCGGCGAGAGCCGGTGGCGGCGAGGGTCGGCGGCGAGGGTCGGCGGCGGCGCACGGCCAGCCTGGTGGCCGCGCGGGTCCTTCCTGCGCGGAGCGCGGTCTCGCGTGCTTAGGCGCGGGCCCGGCACGCCCTCCCGTCTTCTCGGGTGCTCGCAGTTCTCGGCATGCCGTTGGTCTGGTTGGGCTCTTTCGTACTTGGACTACATCGGTTCGGAAATTTCAAGGGGACCCTATCACTCCCTAATGCTAATATAATTAACTCGCCCAAGTCCTAAGTTTACCAAAGCACTCCAAATTTTCATTCCACTAGAAATCTCTGAAATCCACCAATCTTGGAACATTTACAGACTTTTTAAGCTCCGTTTGGCATGGTGGTGGCGGTCATGAACATGGGGGTTAAATTGTCATCCGTTAACGCCCACCTAAGGAACTTCATCCACTTTTATGTTCCTTAGGCTCCATTTGGCACGGTGGCGGCGGTCACAAACGCATGGGTTAAATCGTATTCGTTAAGAATCACCTAACAAACATCATCCATTTGAACATAAAAGTGGATAAAATTCTTCTTTAGGTGGACGTTAATGAATGACAATTTAACCCCGTGTTCATGACCGCCGCCACCATGCCAAACGGAGCCTAAATAATTTGCTGGTAATAGTTAAACGATTTAGGCTCTGTTTGTCACGATGGTGGAGGTTCTGAGCGAGATGGTTATCAACTATTGTTCGTGAAATTTCAGCCTCCTTTATGTTCAAAACTAATCTTCTTTTCTTTATGGCGGTCATAATCATTGTGGGAAGAAAAGTCACCGAAACTCAGAGGAGCCAAAAAAAATGGTGGGCCAATCGGAGGTTTAACAAATACTACACCCCCCAAAAAAACAAGAATAAGCTATCCGCGGCGGACAAGAAGAGCGGGAAGAAAGGACGGATGAAGAAGGAAGCAAGTTAATTAATGAAAAAGAAACTCGAATGAGCTATCTCGCGTACCATGATGCCGTAGGCGAGGCCGCCGATGACCATGTTTTGAACGGAGACAGCATCGAGGTCGAGAGTTGTGAGATGTCCGGCGAAAATCTGCGTGATCCCGCCGAGCGAATACTGAGCTACGGAAGTAAATATTGCCGGCGCCGCCAGGGCCCAAAGTCGCCGGTTCTCCGCCGCCGCCTCCCGCAAGAACTGACCCACGGATCTGATTTCATCGATGTCCGCATCCTTCCACTCTTCTGTCTCTGCGCGTTCATCTCCGGCGATAAGAGGCTCGGTGGACGGATCTCGGCTCTCACCGTCACTGCTCATCTCCCTCACTTCTCCTCCTGTCTCCGAGCATTTGGAGAGGCGACTAATGCGAGGCGCTCTCTTCAATGGAAGAATTTAATTACGCTTGACTTGGAGTTGTTGAAACTTATAAATCTGAGCTCCTTTTCAACACACAGATAATTTAATAATAATATTAGAAGTAAACAATCTTTTTTTTTTTTTTTTTTTTTTTTTTGCATTTTTTTAAAATCAGTGAGGACGCTGAGCCTTCCAAGTTCCATCCGCGACAAATATGTTTATATTGTAAGCGTTTTTTGACAGGGTTTCACTTGTGCTTGCACGTCACGATCGTGACATTTTTTTGTTCTTGCTCGCGCTTTTCTCATTGCTCGCACTTATAACTTGACAGTGGAGTGGGAGCAGCGGCACGCCGGTACGGCTTTGTGCGGGAGTAGCCCGTCAAGATGCAGGCAGGCATCGAACATGGGTATTATTTATATAATACATTATCATTATAATAAATATATATATTATTTATCAATATAATATATATTTGTTGTGGTCAAATTCGACGCACCAGTCGGACTGGAATAACTTGGACTGTCTTAGCTTACGGAACGGTCAAGCGCACGCACAGTCCATGAGAGAGAATGTATTCATGATGTTTTTGTCGTGAAAAACTCCTTAATTGAGTAAAAAACCACGTGGTCGGATCTGTGCTGACCAAAATTCACTATCTGCCTGCGGTTATAGCTTTCTCGGAGAATCGAAGGCAGCAGGCCGCACCTTGTTACACTTTTGGGGGGTGAGAGAGAGAAAGATTTAGACTCACGAAGGGCAACAGGTTGCGCCGCGCGAGAGGATTTGTAGAAGAATTGTGAACGTGCAGACACTCGGTGTAGCATGGATTTTCTCCTCGTCGTGTACTTGGGAACTTAGACGGATTTCCGGTGAAGCGGAAACACTTTGGAGAATTCTTGTGGCGGAGTGATGGGTCGTAGGAGGAATCTGGCAGAGCTTCGACCTGAGAAAGAAAAAAGCAGGAGAGCAAAAGATGAGAAATGAGGAGGCTTGGCGGTCTTTTTATAGCCTCTAAGCGATGGTTACGGTAGTTATGCGGCTATCCGTACACCGGAACCACCGATATTACAGTTATGCGCATAGTTTTGAGAGAATATTAATCGCATATTTGATTTTACTAAATACATGGTCCCATTAAAAATATGATCCCCCCACTACCGAAGGTGGTTACGTGGGTGGTTAACCGCACACTGGACGGCTCGAAAATGATCGAACGGCGGGACTGGGCGGGCAAGGGAGGCGGTCGACTACCTCTTAAGAGGAGGCCGACCCTAACAAAGCCCGCGACCTGCCGGTGCGGCCCGACCGAGGGCGTGGCCGGCAGGTGAGGGCGCGGCCGGCAGCCGGCGAGGACCCGTCGGCTGCCCCGGGGCAGCACACCGGACACACCGAGAGGCCCGGTGCCGCCTGCGAGGGCGGGCACCGGCCGGCCGCAAGATGTGGTCGGCCGGAGTCGGGTCGAGAAGCGGGGCGGCCGGCCGATCCCTCCCCGCCAAGGGGCGCGGCCGGTCGCGCCCGACACCTCCCGCGGTCGCGCGGGATGGGAGGCTCCCCGTCGAATGTAGCGCCCGGCGGGTGTGTCGCGCCTTGCGTCTGCGGGCGCGCGGCCGCAAGGCACGGCCCCTGCCTGACCGAAGATCTGGCCCGGCTCGTTGCCGACTTGCCAATGGCTGAAGAGAGTGGTCGGCCCTCTGGCGACTCGGGGAAGGCCGCCCCATGCATGTGAATCGAGCGCGATTGTGCGCCGATCAAACGCGCGGCGGTTCCCCCATGATCGCCATGCGGTTGGTGCGATCATGTGGGAGTGGTCTATACGCACCCCATGTAATATAAAAAGGGGATTTGTCCCCATCAATATTGATATTAATATATATTATAATAAAAAATATATATATATTATTTATATATTAATATATATATATATAATAAATAGATATTTTAAGAAAATAAATATATAAAGTTGTCAATGCACATGCTGTTCATACCAGTCGTGTCAAAAAAGTCCGACTGAGACGGGCTTGGGTCGGGCCGGGCCGGACCGGCATTTTGCCAACCGGGCTCGGCTCGGGCCCAGCTTGAGCCGGGCCAGGCTCAGGCTTCCTCTCAAAGAGGGGCCCGGGCCGGCCTGATTTCCAGGCGGGATTAAAATGTCGCATGGATTAGGCGGGATTATCCCGCCTAATTGGGGAAATCCCGCCAATTAGTCGAGATTATCCCGCCTAATTAGGGGAAATCCCGCTAATTAGGCGGGATTTAATCCCACCTATAACCCCCCCCCCTCCCGGAACACAAGACGCGGTCGATAAAAGCCTTATGTTCAGAACAACCGTTTTGCGGTAGCGTCAGCACACAACTAACATGTACCGCAAGACACTTATCATGCCGGCTAATCCAGAAGACCCAAACTAATGTGATTTTCTAGTATTTGTTAGAACAACATCACAATTTAAAAGAAACACAGAAGACTCAACTAGCAAAGTTTTGACAATAACAATTTATATTTTGTACCACAAAGAAACATTCAAAAATTAGGAGAAAGATTCCAGCATTCCACAAAAACCTTGAGTCGGTTGTTTATGATCGGTCTTCAAACACTGACTAGTTTATCCATGCATAACATTGCTCCTATTGATCCCCATTTTCGTTCAATTCCTTCGCACATACAAAATAATGAAAGGTGTATGACATTTTTAAGGATTGTATCAGAGCAATTGATGGTACAAATGTTGACGCACGTGTACATGTTGAAAATCAAATTTCTTATATTGGTCGTCATGAAAGCACGACTCAAAACGTAATGGCGGGTTGCGATGTCACTTCATAACTTTATTAGAAGACATCCATTGAGAGCTGATCCAAATGTTGATGTATGTGACAGAAACAAAAACTTTATTCATCCAGAGGCATATGAGTTGCGATCAAACGATCGTCCAAGAACAATTGATTCAAATCCGAATAATACACCAAGTTCATTTGAAGGAACGTAAGCTACTGAAATGGCTAATATCAGGGACTACATTGCAGATCAACTCACGGAATATCAGAAGTATACTACATTATGGCTTTTAAATTTGTAAACATAAATAAATAATTCGATAACTATATTTATTCTTGTTGTGTAGTTAACCGTCAATGATCGAGGGTTAAGGTTCATCAGCATGACAGAACACATTTATGATTTTTAACACTGCAAAAACACTTTTGAAAACTATATTTTTTTTAAATATTGTTACGAGGCACTAAAAATGAATTAAGTTAACACGTTTGTTTTATGTTACTGCTGTTTGTGTTTAAGTTTTTTTTAAAAATGAACTGTGCATCGCACAGCTGTTTTATCGAACAACTTAAACAGTTTCTCCGTTTGAAACAACAGATTTTGTCATCACTCTGCAAAATAGTTGATTATTCTACCACTGTTTTTCACCGCTGCTTCTGCAGTCGTTGCAGTTGAGCCAAACAGATCCTTAATATAGTGTAGATGTTTTTTAAATAGACTACCGCACACACATCTTGCCGCTCGGCCTGCCGGTTGCTGTTCCAACTTCAGACTCTAGTGTTCTTTTTTTATTAAGGGTCAGTTTGTTTCCACGTTACGCCTCCTTCGCGGTCTGATCGAAACAGAAAAATTTTGTCCCGCCTGTGTTGACTCGACTTTGCATTGGTATCAGAAGAGTAAAGCTTCGTTGCCATCAGAGCTACTTTTCAACATCGCGTTCCCATCTCCCACCTCCAGGCGTCTTTCCTCCCCCGTGATTTTGGCGACAAAGTACTGTTAAAATTTAAAACCGGTGGAGCTCTTTCTCCAGCCATGGACTCCGGCTGGAGCTCCACTACCCCCTCCCGCCGGAGCTCCGCTACCAACTCCCGCCGACGAGAAGGCTCCCCCCGTCCCCCGACGCTGACGCGGTGCTCTGCCACTGTCACCCGATCTAGATCCAATTTCACGGTGACGTAAGTCTGAGGTATGATTTTATTATTATTATGATTATTATTATAATATTATTATTATATAATGATTATGATATCTAATAATAATAATTATTATTATTAAATTAAATTTATAACAAATATTAATTATAATTCATTTTAATTAGTGTAATTATAAATTTTTATAATTAAATATAACAAAATTGTCACCGCTGTTTTACCAAACTGTTTTTTCATTCTGAAGAGCTCTGTCACCGCTGTTTTACCAAACTGTTTTTCCATTTTGTACCGCTCCATTCCCACAGCTCCATTCTCACAATTCCATTCTCGCTGCTTCTTCTGTCACCGACTTTGCTGCTAAACTTGACATGTGTTTTGTACGGATCGATTTAGCTCTCTCATTTGAATTAAATATATTTTTTTTGGAAAAAACTCAATTTATTTTATTTTTCAAAAAATTTCTCACCTAACCTCTTTACCAAATCCATGCACCTTATAAGAAAAATCCATTATCGGGCCGCTAGCAGTGTTTATTTTATGAAGTTGGTTGGATATTCGAATTATTTACAAAACTACCCTTGACCCATTCCGAGGTCTGTGAAATTGGTCCTTATATTATATTAGACAATCAACGTGAGAGCTGTTGAGATATATTGTATAGATGTGATAGGTGCTTAACGAGTTTGGTTAGGATCCGGATGACATCCAATAATCTGTCATCGGGGATTTAGGATTACGCCTATAAATACCCCTGCTGAGGAAAACGTGGAGGTGATTCCAAACTAGACGGTCACACGGGATGCTTCGAGCAAACTAATATTCTTGAAGTTTTTCGTTTTTGCGCGCCCTAGCTCCCTCTCCCATGAACGCCGCTCTCGTTTTTCTCTTTCGTTTTGGTGAGTTTGCCGCCGCACTGATCGTGAATCACGATCTGTTTTTCGCCCTAGCCGATCAAGAAGAAGATATCCGGTCGCCGATCGTGAAGGAGAAAAGCTCGCACTTGTCGCGATTCAGGGCAGCCGCAAGTTTTCCTTGCCGAATCCAGCGACTGCCGCTCTGCAGAAGAAGGTAGAGCCGCCTACAAGGATTTGCACCGCCGGTGGATCTGCTGTGCCGTTAGTGTTCTCACGAAGTCAAGTCGCAATTTCTCGCTCGCAATCACCGGCAAAGGATTTGTTTCTCGTCGCTACTTTACTGTGCGCTGCCCGGAATTGCGAGGCGATTTTGCGTCTGTCGCCTGCTAGGAAGAATCATGCCGCCTCTTTCTCAAGAGGTCTTCTTCGTCATTCGAGATCTCCAGATTGAATTGCACCTCCTTCCCTATTCGTGGATCAAGAAGGTTGAGGGATTTTCTGTCTCTGATTGCTCTGATCTCTGTTGTTGCCGATCGAAGGAGGACCCAGGCAGCCGTCGTCTGGTGTTGGTCGGCTGTGTGCTCCTATTTGTTGTCCAAATCCAGTGGAAGGAGGGAGTTTTCTCCTTGCGCCATCCTGATTCAGGAGAAGGATCCTGGAAATTGTTCAGATCACCAAGAAGAACTCCTCAACTTTTTTTTGGTGTCTCTGTTTGCGTGGATGTAGTATTCGTTGAACTTGGTCAATCTGAGAGGAGTACTGCTTTCTTCTCTGTGTTACTTGGGGAGCAATTTTTCTCTGAATTGGATTCGAATACTTGGTCATCAACTCGCTCAGGTGATCTATTTCTTGTTTTACTGCTCGCATTTTTTAGGTTGCTAGTGGAGCTCCAGGTTTCTTGGAAGGAACCCACAATGTCGAAAGGAAGCAACCTTTCATCTCCTGTGTCGATGATCAAGTTGGAGAAATTCTCCAACTCGGAGTTCAGTGCTGGAAGCGGAACACGCAGTTCGGCATAAAGTACTTGAATATTTTCTATACTGTGCAGTCCGATTTTGAGTCTTATAGAGGAGGAGAGAACGAGGATAACTTGATCAACGACAAAGATTTTTATCGAGATTACCTCCTCAATTGCCTCTCAAACAGACTTGTAGAGACGTACAACAAGATGAAAACTGCTAAGGAGATCTGGGACGCACTGAAGGAGCAGTTCAGAGAGAAAGAGAACATGTCGAAGATGCACCTGGTGGACAGGTTCATTGTTGAAACCGGAGAACCGGTCTCTGTGGAAATCACCCTCGGGGAAGGGGTGACCGCACAAATACTTCTCTCTCGCGAGCTCAAGAGACTAAGGAAAAAGAACTAGGGACAGACCCAAGGCTCCAGCACGGAGGTCCCTCCACACACCCAGAAGATCTTAGAGCGCTTCCCCTCCTTAGCTAGGTGCTGAAGCTAAGGTACCTCAGAAAGCACTAGAAGACCCGAGAGCTAGTAAGCATGCCCTTCTGAGGTACCATTTGGGTCCTATTTGTAGGAAATTGAAAACGGCATGCAAATAGCCAATCTTCGTTGTTCTGAAAGGATATATGCAGCCCAAGTCGGTCTGCCAACAACATAACTCCGCTGTTCCGAGGGGCTAGGGGCAGACCAATGGGGGCAAAATGGTAAAACACACCTCTGAACACTGGGCGAGCTCGCCTGATGCCACCTCCTGAAATATCCACTCGCCAAAAAGAGAAAGGAGGGGGATGGACTCGCACTCGCCTGCCCCTTGGGCTGGGGTGAGTACGAGTTCGCGCCTGTTTCTGTTTCTGCCGACCCGTCGAGCCGGCCGTCGGGCTCAGCTCCAGGAACTCCGAGCTCGGCCTGACGATCGTCGAGCTTGGCACGACGATTTCCAAGCTCGGACTCGGCATGAACCCAGCTCGGGCTGTGGGGCGGTCTGAACTAGCCGGTCTGGCATCTGTTGACCCACTCGGCGGATACGGGGTTGAACACAATCCCCGCTCTTTGCGAGGTTGGGACAAACTCGGAAAGATACATCCAACCCCACAGGATTCGGCCAGTGCGACTTGAGCCAAAAGAGAATCTTGTGGAGGGGGCCCACCGCCGGCTATATATATACATATACCTGCGTACCTGGCTGTCTTTTGCACTTCCCCTTACTCTATTCTTGCGAGGATGCAACTCCCTAAGGAGGTTCTCGAGCGAGTACTGAAGAAGCGTGTCGAGACTGCGACCGACGTCGTGGGCCTAATGGATCCCAAGGCCCCGCTTCGCGAGTTCGCCGACCTTGCCTCGGCGAAGAAGTTAAAACCACTTCCACCGGCTGCGAAGCCAATATACAACGAGCTGGGGTCGATTCTGAACAACGAGGCTGGTTCTTCCTCTCAGCGGATCCCTGACCCCAGAGGAGACGAGGCTGTCGACCTCTCCGGTGATTCGGGCAGCCGGCATAACAACAGCAACGTCTCCAAGCCGCAAGTCGAACCTACTCCAGTTGCGCTAGGAGGGCATGATCTCGGCATACCTCCGCGGGAGTCGCTTCCCCAATTTGGGACCACGAGATTGGACTCGCAGAGGTCGAGGTCGCTGAGTCGTTCCCCCTCCAGGAAGCCATCTCCTGCAGCTGTCGGGGGAGGCGCCAAAGACATCCCCGTCCCCGGCTTTTTTCGCACCTCGCCGGAAGCTCCTCGTCATGGCCGTGGTAAGAACCTGAGCCTGCCCCCTCCTCGCGTCCCCTCAGGGGAACTAGACGTGCAAGGTAAGTTTCTAAACCCCCCTGGTTCCTTGGTGATGCTCGCATCTAATGTTGGACTACTTTCACCCCCCTGCGCAGATCTAGATCAATCTGAGCCTGACGACTACGCAGATCTGGTTCGCTTCTCGCCCATGCCTTCTTCGCATGCGCTGAACGATTTTCTGAACCCCAAGCTGGAGACCCCCCGAGCGGACGAGGAGAGGGGAGCTGGTCCTCAAGAAGATGGTGCGCGAGCTCTACCTGCTACGGAAGGAGAACAAGGAGTCGAAGCGGGAGTTCGCGCAACTCTCGGGCAGGGTGGGAGTCAGCTCGGCCATTGAAGCGACATCTTCTAATTTGTTGGACGAGATTGAGGAGGACCTCCAGAATGTTCATAAGAACTTGGGGCGCCTTTACAAGCTCTATGCGCGGCGATCGGCGACGGAGCCGCGAGACCGGGGTAACCAGGAATGACTCGTTGTCGAGTCTACCGGTGCTCGCCTCCTATTGCCACCAACCTGCGCATGTTGTATTTCTATTTTCTTCTGTTTGGACGATATTTTGCACTTCCCTGTAATAATTCAGAACATATATATTTTTCTTATCAAGTATGCTTAAAATAATCGGTGCGCGCCTCGATACCCTTTATCTCGCCGCAGGGGGGTATAGACTTGCTGGACGCCGAGTTAGGGATGGCGAGTTGGGCTCGGCGAGCTCGCTTGGGCGAGCTAGGCTGCTCGGCTGGCTCGACCCTGCCTTGCTTTTTCTATAAATAGCTCTCTTCGCCAACCACCTGCTACATTTTTATTGCTTTCAAAATTTTGTTACCCCTCTGCCACTCCGAGCTCGCAATTCCTTTATGGCTGTGAGAATGGTGAAGACTAACCCCGATGCCGATAGTCGGTCAAGTGTGCTCGGCATTTCGCCGAGCACTGCTTCTTTGAGGGGCATATTACCGAGGAAGAGCTCGTCGGGTTCATCGCCGAGTTTGTTTCTCCTGGCTTCACATCTCGCATGCCGACGGATCACGAGGCCATCAACTCCTTCCACGAGGACGAGCTCGTCTTCCCCATCTCGCATTTCGAGGTGGGGTTGCGCCTTCCCCTCTTGCCGGAGATCCGCCAGATCCTGAAGTATTATGGCGCGGTACCCACGCAGTTCAACTCAAATGCCATCGCCATAATGGTGGCGTTCGTCTGCTACCTCCGCCGAGAGCAGATCGAGTTCAACCTTACTGTCTTTCGTAAGTTGTTCTCCTACAAAGCCACCCCTGACGGAGTCGCCTACTTCGACGGTTCCTTCATAAAAGTTTGTGAGCTCGCGAATAAAAATCATAACTTGATGACCCGGCTTATCTTCATCAAGGGCGATCTCGTCAACATCCCCTTCTCGCCCCTGCAAAAGGGCGAGGAGGTGTACCGCCCTCCTACCGTATTTGGCAACGACGCCGACCTCCACAAGTTCTTCCTCCACAAGGAGTTCGAGGTCGCCTACCTCCGCCGCGGCCTCGACTCACTTCCACCTGTCCTCCCTGTAGAAGGTATACCTCGCCCCCTCTTCTCGCCTATTTCGTCAAAGTGATCATCAGACTTTTCTGACCAAGTTTTATTCTTTGCAGGGGAGCGGCTTTTGCCCGAGCACCCGCCCTTTGTCGACCCGAGGATTTTTGCCGATCCCCTAGAGCGTGCTCGGGTGTCCGCGACGGCCTGCCGAGACGATCTGGCGAGCGGTCAACCCCCTTCCACCAAGAGGCGGCTGGATTTTGAGAAGTCGGGCTCGTCACGCCGGCCCGGGGATCTAAAGAAGAAGAAGGCCAGGGTGATCTCCAGGAGGGATCGACAACAGCGACGGTCTCCCAAATATATGGACTTGCCTGACACCTCCCCCGATTCCTCTCCGCAAAGCCTTCCGAAGGAAGCGACGACTAGGGAGGACCAGAGAGGACGCGAGTCTTCTCCCTATCTTTTTGCCGAGGTGACCCTGCCTCGCGAGTGGGGCCTCCCCAAGGATCATCCCCTCTTCGGCAAGGGGGGGGGAATGCAAGGATTTGGCGGGCAAGCCAATGGTGATATGGGATGAGGAGGCCCACCGGGTTTCCATCTCTACTCGCCCGCCCGCCTGGGGAGCTCGTCAACCTCCCGCGGGACACGCCTTCACGCTGGGCTTCGGTCTGTGTGGCCGCGTGACTGCCGAGGCGTTCAAGGGCATCCCCCCTTGCCAAATTGCCTATGAGGGTCTGCAGGCCAGCTTGCGGTCTTTCGAGCTCCATCACATGATGGTCCATCGCGCCTTCAACCTCGACCAACTCCTGTGAAAAGCCGAGCAGGAGCGGGACATGGCGAGGGACAATGTGGCCATTGCGGAGAAGCGATGGGACGTTGCCGAGAGCCTACTCGCCAAAGCCTCCGGTGGTTTGGTAAGCGCTCGTTACCCTTTTGGATTTTTACTTGTAAAACTTTTCCTCCCGCCACAGCTCTGATATGTTACTTTACAGGACGCTGAAGCTGCCGGCGAGTTGCGGTCTCGCAATGCCGAGCTGGAAAAGGAGGCCGTCTTCCTGCGAGCCCAGGTCGCCGAGCAGGCGGCCGACATCGAAGGGTTGAGGGGATGGAACAAATCTTTCCTCGCCGACCTCGCCCTCCAGGTGGAGTTTCTCTTCCCGGAGGGTGCCAGCGAGCCACCCTACCCCTACAAGAGACCGCGGGCTGTCAGCGAGGGCGAACTCCAGGAGCGGCTGCGAGTTAACTCCGCCGAATCTGCCGAATGCCTGCTGAAGGCCATGAGGGGAACGGGGATTCTGACGGAGGGCTGCAAAGACGTCACTGTTAGAGATCTGATGCCGACTCTGTATCTGCCGACTCCGCCCAGCGAGAAGGAAGACATCTTTGACTTGCAGTTCCGGGTATAGAACGAGGACTGACCGCCCATCCGCCTGTATTTTGTTCATATGTAACTTCTTCCTCTTCCCCTCCTATAATCTCGCCAAGGCGAGTTCACCTTTTGTAACAGATGTTAGAAAAATGAAGAACGATTTTTGTGAAATTTTTCTATCTTCTTTTTCCTCGCCTTCATGTCTTGCTTCGTACTCGCTAGAATGTTTTTGATCTAGAATCCGCGTTCGCTAGGGAATCGTGTCGGTCGCCGCTAGAACTTGCGTGACCCTAACTCGCCTGCGGATGGCTTGCCGCGCTCGGACCTAGACCGACTTCGGCGGCGTGACCCCGTTGGATTTTGGCTAGGCTCATGCCGTGCTAGGTCCCGCGAGTTGCAGGTTGCCTATAAGGTCCCGTCTTTCCAAGCTTTGGGATGGGCTGAGGATTCTTTAAGCAAAAGTTAGGGGGACAAGGGGTGGTTGCCTAATACCACTATCCATCCCAGCTCGCCCAATCCCAGCTCGCGAGCTCGCCTGTTGCCGCCTTCCCTGTTCAACTCCAGGGCTCAGCCCCAAGGTCATAATGACTTAGAACATTTGCCTCTCCCGGGTGCTACCACCGGGCCAATCAGCTAGGTAAGAGCTTGAGGGAGGGTGTTGAACATCCTTCGGGCTTAGCCCCAGGGTCATAACGACGTTCATCGAGACTCAGCTGTGCCAGCTAGGTGGGAGCCTGACAGTGGGAGTGTCGAGACCTAACCCCAAAGTAAGAAGACTTAGAACATTTGCCTCTCCCGGGTGCTACCACCGGGCCAGTCAGCTAGGTGAGAGCCTGAGAGCGGGTGTTGAACATCCTCCGGGCTCAGCCCCAGGGTCATAACGACGTCCATCGAGACTCAGCCGTGCCAGCTAGGTGGGAGCCTGACAGGGGGAGTGTCGAGACCTAACCCCAGAGTGAGAAGACTTAGAACATGACTCTCCCGTGTTAGAAACTATGCCGGCCCCGAGGCTCCGAATGTATACGGGAATATCATGCACAAGTCCGGTTCATGGTAGACTGCAGTCTAACGACACAGCATCCCCAACCAAATCTCCCACAAGGCTCCGAATTTTTAATACAGGAATATTGCGGGTAGGTTGTTTAGGCCAGGACCGGTGGATGCTGTAGTCTACCCCGGCCTGGTTTCTAACAAAAGACGGCCAGGACCAGTGGATATTGTAGTCTACTCCGGCCTGGTTTCTAACAAAAGATGACCATCTTTTATTAGAAACCACACCGGCCCCGAGGTTCCGAATGTGTACGGGAATATCGGGCACAAATCTAGTTCATGGTAGACTGCAGTCTAACGGCATAGCATCCCCTACCAAATCTCTCGCAAGGCTCCGAATTTTTAATACGGGAATATTGCGGGTAGGTTATTCAGGCCCGGGGCTTGATCCCGGGACCAGCTAGATAAGAGTGCAGCGCAGCTGGGTGATGGAGGTTGGCTAAGGCGCCTCTTATCTAGCAGGTCCCGGGATCAAGCCCCGGGCCTGAACAACCTACCCGGCCTTTACCCAAAATGTGGGACTCCGGGAGATTTGGTTGGGGATGCCTTACCATTGGACTGCAGTCGGCCAGGACCAGTGGATGTTGTAGTCTACCCCGACCTGGTTTCTAACATCCCAGGTGCTACTGTCGGGCCAGTCAGTTGGGTGAGAGCCTGAGGGCGGGTGTTAACATCCTCCGGGCTCAGCCCAGGGGTCATAACGACGTCCATCGAGACTCAGTCGTGCCAGTTAGGTGGGGGCCTGACAGGGGGAGTGTCGAGACCTAACCCTAGAGCGAGAAGACTTAGAACATTTGCCTTTGTTGGGTGCTACCACCAAGCCAGTCAGCTAGGTGAGAGCCCGAGGGCGGGCGTTGAACATCCTCCGGGCTCAGCCCCAGGGTCATAACTACGTCCATCGAGACTCAGCCGTGCCAGCTAGGTGGGAGCCTAATAGGGGGAGTGTCGAGACCTAACCCAAGAGCAAGAAGACTTAGAACATTTGCCTCTCCCGGGTAGTACCACCGGGCCAGTCAGCTAGGTGAGAGCTTGAGGGCGGGTGTTGAACATCCTTCGGGCTCAGCCCCAGGTTCATAACGACGTCCATCGAGACTCAGCCGTGCTAGCTAGGTGAGAGCCTGATAGAGGGAGTGTCGAGACCTAACCCCAGAGAGAGAAGACTTAGAACATTTGCCTCTCCCGGGTGCTACCACCGGGCCAGTCAGCTAGGTGAGAGCCTGAGGGCGGGTGTTGAACATCCTCCGGGCTTAGCCCCAGGTTCATAATGACGTCCATCGAGACTCAGCCGTGCCAGCTAGGTGGGAGCCTGACAGGGGGAGTGTCGAGACCTAACCCCAGAGCGAGAAGACTTAGAACATTTGCCTCTCCCGGGTGCTACCACCGGGCTAGTCAGCTAGGTGAGAGCCTGAGGGCGGGTGTTGAACATCCTCCGGGCTCAGCCCCAGGGTCATAACGACGTCCATTGAGACTCAGGCGTGCCAGCTAGGTGTTAGCCTGACAGGGGGAGTGTCGAGACCTAACCCCAGCGCGAGAAGACTTAGAACATTTGCCTCTCCCGGGTGCTACCATCGGGTCAGTCAGCTAGGTGAGAGCCTGAGGGCGGGTGTTGAACATCCTCCAGGCTCAACCCCAGGATCATAACGACGTCCATCGAGACTCAGGTATGCTAGTTAGGTGGGAGCCTGACAGGGGGAGTGTCGAGACCTAACCCCAGAGCAAGAAGACTTGGAACATTTTCCTCTCCCGGGTGCTACCACCGGGCCAGTCAACTAGGTGAGAGCCTGAGGGCTGGTGTTGAACATCCTCCGGGCTTAGCCCCAGTATCATAACGACGTTCATCGATACTCAGCTGTGCCAGCTAGGTGGAAGCCTGGCAGGGGGAGTGTCGAGACCTAACCCCGGAGCGAGAAGACTTAAAACATTTGTCGTCTCGATCTCGAATTGTGGCCCCCCTGCCATCGCAGTTGTTGCAAAGAACACAAGATACGATAGTGAGATTTATTTTCATTCATGAAGAAAAAGTACATTCATAGTTTTTTAAGGGTAAAAGAGCTTTAGATCGTCGCCACTCCAAGTGTGGCTGAGAGTATCCCCCTCCGCATTCCGGAGGCGATACCCCCTGACTTCAAGGCCTCTTGCACGATATAGGGGCCTTCCTAGTTGGGATGGAGTTTCCCCACATCGGCTAATCTTCCTGCCGCGTCTACCTTCTTCAGGACCAAGTCTCCTTCCACGAATTGCTTGACACGAACGTGTTTGTCGAAATACTTAGCCATTCTCTGTTTGGCTTCCTCCTGCTGAACAACTGACAAGTCGTGCAGCTCCTCCACCATATCAAGGGAGAGTCGAAGCTCCTCCTCATTCTCTGACCTCCACTCTTCCCTTCTTGCCCCTGCCTCTGCAACCCGGGGTGTCTGGACCTCGAACTCAAAGGGTAGTACAACTTCGCAGCCATGAGAGAGTTTGAAAGGAGTCTCTCCTGTGGCTGTGTTGGGAGTGGTTCTCAGGGCCCAAAGAACTGAAGGGAGCTGCTCCACCCAGCTCCCCCTCAAATTCTCAACTTTCTTCTTCAAGAGGTTAACAATTATTTTGTTGCCCGTCTCCACTTATCAGTTGCTCCTGGGGTGATGGACGGAGGCAAACTGGAGGTCAATCCCCAGCTGTTCACAGAAGCTAATGAACTCTGCACTGACGAACTGAGGTCTGTTATCCGTAGCAATGGCCTGAGGTACCCCATGCCTGCAAATGATTTCTCTCCAAACAAAATTTCTGACCACCTGGGAGGTCACCTTGGCCAGAGCCTTCACTTCCAGCCACTTAGAGAAATAGTCGACCATAACCAACAGGAACCTTCTCTGCCCGCTGGCCTGAGGAAAAGGCCCTACTAGGTCCAACCCCCATATGGAGAAGGGCCATGGTGCTATGATGCTTCTGAGTCGCTGAGCAGGCTGTAGTTGGAGTGGGGCATACAACTGGCACTTGTGACACCTTTTTGCAAACTCGGCCGCATCCTGACCGAGGGTGGGCCAAAAGTACCCTTGCCTGACGATTCTTCTTTCCAGGGTCCGACTCCCCGAGTGACTCCCACACTCGCCGGAGTGAACCTCTTCCAAGATCCTCTGCACCTCCCTCTCGGCAACACAACGAGCCAGTAGCCCCGAGAGAGAGTCTTTCGATACAACTGCCCCTCGCGTAGGAGGTAGTACGCTGCCTTGTACTTGAGCACTTTTCAGTCCATCCCCTCCGGGTACTCCCCTGTGGACAGAAAGATGACAAAAGGATCCATCCACGTGGGGTGATAGTCCACCTCCATTAATTCTCCCTCTTCAATGGACGGTCAGAACAGGTCAGTGATGGTGCCTCCCATACTGGGGCCGCATTTTGCTAGATGATCTACTTGTTCGTTTTTTTCCCTGGGCACGTGACGGATGGAGAAAGTTTTGAACCCCCCGAACTCCCCATTGATTTGGGAGGCTACCACCATAGAGTTAGTGAGGACCTTCACATTATGAACCCCCAATTCTCTGGCCAGGCGCAGTACCGCGACTACGACCTCGTACTCAGCCTGATTATTTGTGATAGAGAAGTGCACCACCACCATTTGTTCGATCCTGGTTCCCTGGGGGCTTTCCAAAACCACTCCTACCCCCAGGGAACGCCTCCCTGAAGCTCCATCTATCATCACCTTCCAAGGAATAGGGCGAGTGAGCTTCTCCTCCGCCACCTCGATCAGATAATCGGCCAGGAAGTCAGCCATCGCCTGCGCCTTGATCGAGAGGCGGGGAATGAATGAAATGTCAAACTCGCTCAACTCTACCGACCACTTCACCAGCCTTCCTGAATGCTCCACCTTCTCGAAGATGTTACGGAGGGGGTGGTCAGTCACCACCCGGATTGAGTGTGCCTGGAAATAGGGCCGAAGCCTCCGGGCCGAGACAACCAGGGCATAGGCTAGTTTCTCCAAGATGAGATAACGGAGCTCTGCCTTTCTCAGCACCCTGCTTACATAATAAATTGATAACTGTTTCTTTCCTTCCTCTCTGACCAGGACAGAGCTCAGGGCATCAGTCCCTACTCCAAGGTACAGGGACATGTGATAGTTTAACTTTCAAGATAGCCTAGACACCTAGAGGGGGGGGGGTGACTAGGTTCTGCTTATTTATAAAAACTTCTAGGCAGAATTCAATTCAATGACTGACAAAAGAATCACAGCAATCACAGAAAATAAAACATCACAGATTGCACAATATTTTATAGTGGTTCCCCAAGGTCTGGGTACATCCACTTTCCCCCTTCACCTATCTAGCAGTATGCTAGATTTGGCCAAACTTCCACTAATCTCAGATCAATAGATCCTACAACTCAGGCACAACAGCCATACCTCAGCCTTGCCCCAAGGCCTACAACTCAGAGAAGATCCTTCTCCTACACTCAGGCAAACAGCCCTACCACTCAGAGTTCAACACTCCTACACTCAGCCTTTATATCATAGGCTTACAACTCAGATCTGTGTAAACAGATCCTACAGAAATATGGAAAATATTATCTAACTGTCTTGCCTAAAATTGAGAGAGAAAAGGCCAAGACAATTCTTGATCAGCTGATGAAATCAACTGTATCTGAGCTTTCTTCAAAGCTTCTTGAATAAGAACTTAGCTGAGTTGATTTCCAAACAGCTTCTTGAGAATCCACTGGTGGTTTCTTTCTTCTTCTTCAAATTCTGGCTTGATCTCTCTCTATCCAGCACTTTGAATGATTCTTCTGAATTCTAATTAGAACTCTTCTTTGATCTATCCTTAGATAGTCTTCTTAGATCTCCCGGAGAAGATCTTCTTAAGTGCCTAGCACTTTCTTGAAATGAATTGGATCGTAATCCTTCTCAACTTTTTGATTCTCAACAATGTTTTCCAACAGTTGCTTTCTCCTTCTGAATCTGTCTATTTATAGACTTTCTTCATGGTAACCGGCTGATCCGGTTTCTAACCGTTTTCTGACAAGTCTGACAGCTTCAGTTAACTGGTGGCAATCCTCAGCTGTCAAGTCTCCAAACAAGTCATGTGCCTTAGTCTTGAACAATAAGTTGTCGAGACAGTCTGTCAGAAAGTGTCGAGACCATCTGTTTATTTGTGTCGACACAATTGACTTTGGTGTCGACACAGTCTTCAGTGATGTCGACTAAGTTGCCTTTGAGTCGACACAGCTCCTTCTGAAAATAACTTGGTCTTGACTCTTCAGTGTGTCGACACAAGTCCTGTGTGTCGACACAGTTGTTGTAGAATCATAACTTAGTAAGTGTCGACTTAGCCTTCAGGTGTCGACAAACTTGAAATTGACTATATTCTTTTGTGTTGACACATCCAGCTGGTGTCGACAATCTTGAGATCGACTTTACTCTTCTGTGTCGACACTTTTTCCCTTGTGTAGTTGTAGACTAACTGCTATGTGTCGACACTGCTTCCCAGTGTTGTGTCGACTTACTTCTTCTGTGTCGACACTTTTTCCCAGTGTAGTTGTAGACTAACTGCTATGTGTCGACACTGCTTCCCAGTGTTGTGTCGACTTACTTCTTCTGTGTGTCGACACTGCTTCCTCTGTGTCGACACTTGGACTTAGAATTTTGCTGCATACTTTATCAATCCTTCACCTGCACATGTCAACTCAAAAAAAACAACATCAAATACACCTTGATGTATATCATTGAGCTAGGTTGGGCTTCTTCAAATCAGGTACACATTTTCCAATGTACCCAACAATCTCCCCCTATTTGGAGAAGTCATAACCCTTCTAGCCAATGATATACACCATTTATAAACAGTACTAAATGATGATATATGATATGACAGGAATACTTAATATAAACAAAACATAAATAAAATAATCCATCACAGAATGCACATTATAATATGCCAAACAACATTTTGTTTATAACTGGGTAATGTTTGATTACATTGTTTTTCATTTAATGATTACATCACAACATTACAAAACACTATGAAGGAATTAAAAAACATAATCAGGATTGATCAGGCTCTTTAATGATAATCCCTTTTCCAGATTGAATTGTAGCTGTCACAGGAGCTTCTGATTCTTCAGCTATCTTCTTTCCTTTTAGATCAGCTTTCTTCTGAGCTTCTTCCTTGATCCTTTGCCTTTCAAAGTAGTGAAAAGGCTTTGGAAAGTACTTGCTTGGCTCCTTAGCATCAGATGGCAGTCTCCCCTGCTTAGCTTTCCTTCTAAATTGGACTATTGCTTCCTGTCTTGCCTCATATTTCTGCCATTCTGTCTCATTGTACCACTTCCCTCTCTCATGAACTTTATCTTGTACAGCTTTCCATGCAGTGAGTATTATGTTCCTTGAAGTAGGACTCCACTGCTCATAATCTGGCTTAAGTACAGCCTGCTCTCTGAATCTTTTCTTTGCTAATAGAGCTTCTTGCTGTTCTTTCAGAGTAGCCTCAGGCTTATCAACCTTCCCAATGACAATATTAGTAACCTCCTTTGGAGGACTATACATTCCTTGAACCTTCTGATCAATCATGTCAAAATCTGGAGGGGGGTAAATGACTTGGGCAATCTCAGGTTGATTGCCTTCAAGTAGATTTGATTGTATTCCTGATTCAGCCACCATAGCATCATCACACAATGGGGGATATCCCAAAGTGGCTCGGATACTATTGGTCACCCATTTGGAGTGCTCTGAGCCTGCATGAATTAGCATCCTCTCCCCCTTTATGGCTTCTCTAGATACATGATCTCTTAGATCTTCCTTTTGAAATCTGATTTGGCCATCCAAATAATTCACACCTTCTCTAAAAAATGGTTTTAACTTGTTAAGCTTTTCAGATATTTCTTTTTGAGAGGTTGAGATGGCAGTCTTAACAGAAGCAATGGCAGCTTGAAAATTCTTATCAAATTCGTCCCTTTCTTTGGCTCTATCTGCAGGCAGACCTGGACCAATCTTCTTTACTTCCTCAATGATCTCATTATGAGATTCAGTTAAATTATCATTCATTCTTAGCTGGTTTTCCAAAACATAGCTTTGCTTCAAAGCAATGTCATCCACCTTTGTAGTAATAGCCTCCTGTTGTTTAGCTAGATAAACCACAGCATTGCCACCCTTGTGGAAGCAATCTGTCATTTCCTTTTTATGCATGTTGACTTGAAACTGGATGGACTTTATATCCTGAGCTAAGTCAAACTGAAGTGACTTGCTATTTTCATCAACATACTTTTCCAGAGCCATCCTTTGTTCATCCAATTTTACCTGTAGATCTACTATAAATTTGTTATAATCAAAAGCTGGAGATACCTATAGAGGTGTGGTCTGTAAAGCCTGCTTATAATTCTTGCTTCTTCTCTTAAATACAACAAGTTTTCTTTTCTTTGCCATCCTGGCATCTTCAGTTTCAGTTTCAGATGAAGTATCTAATTGAATTCTCTCTTGAGGAGGATTAATTGTATCTGTCCCAGTGACCTGTTGCTCAGCTTCAACAGCCAATGGCTCCCCCTCAACTTGTGTCTCAACTTCAGCTTCCTGATCAATGTCCATATCTATTGACTTCTCAATTTCTTGTCCACCTCCTACTTTATCAGTAGTAGTATCATCATCAGGGAATAACTCCTCCAGAGTAAATTCCAGTTGAGCTGTAACTTCTGCAGCAGTTAAATCTTGAGATAAGTTTAACTGTGCTTCCTCTTGCACTTGTACTTCAGTATTTGTAGTATCTAGAGGAGGAGTGGACACTAGCTCTTCCTGAACCTGTGCATTAATAAGAATATGAGCAATGTCTTTTATAGTAAAATACATTAGCTTCCCCTATACTTGTACCTGATCAGGAGTAGATACCTTTTGAGCAGGAGTGGAAACTGGCTCCCCCTGCATTTGTGCAGGTGTTGACACTTGCTAGACAACAGTTGAGTCTGGCTGATCTTCAACCTGTGTCCTGAGTGGGTCGTCCTGTAGTTGTTCAGGTTCTTGGTTTTGAGTAGGGGATTTCACAGGGGTGTCTGGCCTGCTCTCTTCAGGCACATCCTTGGACAGTACCCTATCCCACCTTGAGAACAGTCTCATATCCATTCTTCTCATATGATTAATCTTTGTCCCTGGCACTTGCTGCATCACTTCAGGAATCACTCCAGTTAGGTATAGGCTCATGATCCTGGCCATGTTAGGCTTCTTGATTCCTTCTTTGATCTTGTCAAAGATCACTCCTGACCAATCAGTAGGAATTGTAAAAACAATCCTGGTCATCAGGCTGAACATATAGGCAGAAATCCTATCATGTCCACCTGTCTTGCAGAGGATCACTTTCCCAACTATTTCAGATAAGAACTTCCCTTGCTGATTCATACCCTTCCTGTTGAATGCAGCTCCAATCTTCAAGCCTGAGTCCAGTCCACACCATTGAAGGGCTTCCCTTGTTTTAGAACTAGGTACTTCCTCTTCATTCTCAACTACTTGCAATTGAAAGATCTTTCTTAAACTTCTTTGATTAATCTTCACCTTAGTCCCTTGAACTGTGGACCTAATCTTGAGGCCAGTCGAGTGGACTGATGCAGAGATAAAGAACTCGTGCACCTCCTTCTTCCAGATTTTTGTTGGTTCTGAGATGAGAAATTCTAACCCTGACTCAGAGAGGAGGGTGATAACTCCTTGAACATCTGGCGGCGCCTCTGCAAAGGCCTGGCGCACCAACTCATACCCTTCATTAATGTTGTCTTCAATCCTTGGCGCCATCGGTTCGTCGAGAAAGCTTGAGAGAAGAGAGAAAGATAGACTGTCGACACAGGGTTTTAGTCTCGAAAACCTTGGAAGCGTGTCGACAGAATGAGTTTTTGACCTATTTATAGCCTCAGTTGAAAGAAGTTCAAAAGGCGCCAAAAACAGTCAAAATGTGTCGACACAGACGGAATGTGTCGATACAAACTTCTATTGTCTCGACATTACTTCAGCCTACTATGTGTCGACACCAATTTGTGGTTATGTCGACACCTTAGATAGACAGAAATTCTGTGTCGACTCTAAGGATAAGTGTCGACACATATTCTGTAAGTGTCGACACCATTTTCCTGGTTGAGTCGACATTACATTTCTGGTTAAGTCGACAATATAACTCTCAAGTGTCGACACATATTCTCTGTGTCGACACAATATTTCTGACTTGTCGACATAATTTCTCTGAGTCGACACATTACTACTGAATGTGTCGACACATTCTTACTTAGCCAATTTCTGTAACTTCAATGTGTCCTTTTTAACACTTGATTATGTTGTTATTACCTTTACTTACTTATATACCACTTCAATTGCATTGTTAATGATTTTGTTAATACATTAATCAATGGTTAACATACCTAATTCAATTTTGAATTTATTGAATTTGGTTTCATCTAAAGGCTTAGTAAATACATCTGCTATTTGATAATCTGTTTTTACAAATTCCAATGAGATGTCTCCTCTTTCTACATGTTCTCTAAGAAAATGGTATTTGATTTCTATATGCTTAGTTCTACTATGAGAAACTGGATTATTAGCAATAGAAATAGCACTCTTTGAATCACATAAAAGGGGTGTTCTACTTACCTGAATACCATAATCCTTAAGCTGATGCTGCATCCACAATAGCTGTGCACAGCAGCTTCCAGCAGCAACATACTCTGACTCAGCTGTGGAAATTGCCACACTGGTCTGCTTCTTACTACTCCAAGATATTAGTCTTCCTCCCAGGAATTGACAAGTACCTGTAGTACTCTTTCTATCCTCTCTACATCCTGCAAAATCTGCATCTGAATAGCCTGTTAGTAGAAAATCTCTATTCCTAGGGTACCAAAGACCTAGAGTAGGAGTGCCCTTTAGATATCTCAGAATCCTTTTGACTGCAGTATAATGAGATTCTTTAGGGCAGGCTTGGTACCTAGCACAGACACATGTTGCATACATAATGTCAGGTCTACTAGCAGTGAGATATAGTAGAGACCCAACTATTCCTCTATACAATGATTCATCAACAGGTTTACCTGTCTCATCTTTGCATATAGGCATACTAGTTCCCATAGGAGTTCTCATGGTGGAGGATGACTCCATACCATACTTCTTAATTAATTCTTTGGTGAACTTAGACTGGGATATGGACAATCCTATCATCAGTCTGTCTTACTTGGAGTCCCAAGAAGAACTTAAGTTCTCCCATACTGCTCATCTCAAACTTCCCTTGCATAAGTTTGGCAAACTTTTTACAAAGGTTGTTTTCAGTAGATCCAAAGATTATGTCATCAACATAGATCTGGACTAAGATGATCTTTCCTTTGGATTCCCTAAGGAATAGAGTTTTGTCTATCTTTCCTCTTGAGAATTTATTCTCAATGAGGAAGGTAGACAGGGTTTCATACCAAGCCCTTGGAGCTTGTTTTAACCCATACAAAGCTTTCCTAAGCTTATACATATAATCAGGTTTAAGAGGATCTATAAAACCTGATGGCTGCTCTACATATACTTCTTCTTTAAGATCACCATTCAGAAATGCTGACTTCACATCCATCTGGTATACTTTGAAGTCTTGGTAGGCTGCATAGGCAAGGAACATTCTGATTGCCTCCAGCCTTGCTACTGGAGCAAAGGTTTGATCAAAGTCAATTCCTTCTTCCTGCTTGTATCCTTTTGCAACTAACCTTGCTTTATTCTTCACTATTATCCCACTTTCATCTAGCTTGTTCCTATAGATCCACTTAGTGCCAATTATGTTGTGGCCTCTTGGTTTAGGAACAAGCTCCCAGACTTTGCATCTTCTAAATTGATTCAGCTCCTCTTGCATAGCATAAATCCAGTGCTGGTCTTGGATAGCTTCTTCAAACTTCTTAGGTTCCATCTGGGACAAGAAACTTGAATGCAAAACTGTGCTTTGATTTCTGCTTCTAGTTTGTACTCCTTGTCTTGGATCACCAATTATCTGATCAGTTGGATGATCTCTTAGATATCTTATAGCTGGAGGAAGATTCCCTTCAGGTTGAGCATCTCCAGCTTCTTCATTCTGCTGAGCCTCTTGGTTTTCATCAGTTTCCATTATCTCTTGTACTCCCCCTGGACAGCAGCCTTCATTTTCCAATGCTCCATCTTCCTTTGAAGCTTCAGCAATGGAGAGCTTGTCCATCTTCTTGCTTATACCTGTTGAGTCATTTGATCTACAAGACAACTCACAATTGATTAATCTTGTTTCATCAAATACAACATGCACAGATTCTTCAACCACTTGAGTAGTTAAGTTGAAGACTCTATAGGCCTTACTATTTGTGTTGTACCCAACAAATATCCCATCCTGGGATTTGGCAGCAAACTTAGTCAAATATGACTTGCCATTGTTAAGTATATAGCACTTGCAACCAAAGATCCTGAAATAGGATAGATTTGGTTTTCTGCCTTTCACAATCTCATAGGGAGTCTTTCTGTGGCTTTTGGTGATAGAAGCCCTATTGATGACATGACAAGCAGTGTTAACTGTCTCAGCCCAAAAATATTCTGGGAGAGAGGTGTCACTCAATAGAGTTCTACCAGCTTCAATTAATGTTCTATTCTTTCTTTCAGCAATTCCATTTTGCTGAGGTGTTCTTGGTGAGGAGAACTCTTGGAAAATCCCAAAGTCTTTACACAAATTTGTTATGCTTTCAGAATGAAACTCAGTACCATGATCACTTCTAATTTTGACCACTGTACTATTCAGTTCATTCTTAATTTGCTTTACAAAATTAAGTAGTACACTTGAGGTTTCAGATTTTTGTCTTAGAAAGAACACCCATGTAAATCTAGAATAGTCATCTACAACCACAAAAGTGTAGACCTTCCTACCTAGACTATGAACTGGCATAGGACCAAAAAGATCCATATGCAAGAGGTATAAGCACCTCACAGAATCCTTGTTTTCAAGGCTTTGAAATGAGGATTTTGTCTGCTTGCCCTTTTGACAAGCTGAGCATACCCCTTCCTTTATACACTTAACTTGAGGCCCATTCCTCACTAGTTCTTTACTAATGAGTTGGCCAATTGTCTTGTAGTTTAGATGAGCCAATCTCTTGTGCCACTTAACACAATGGGAAGCATTGTCATCAGCTACAAGACAAATGGGGGAAGCCTTATTTTCACATTCAAAATTAAGGCAATATACATTTCTCTTTCTATACCCAGTCAAAATGATCTCTTGATCACTTGACCTTTTGATATGACATCCATCCTTACCAAATGAAATGTCATATCCTAGATCACTCAGCTGGCTTATGCTTATTAGATTATGTTTCAAACCTTTTACATAGGCCACTTGGGTGATAGTAATTAGGTTAGAAGAAATGTTACCAAACCCTTTGATGACTCCTTTTTCAGATCCACCAAAGATCACTTTATGTCCATCTTTGACAGATGAATACTCCTTCAGCAGCCCCTTTGTTCCAGTCATGTGCCTGGAATAACCACTATCCAAGTACCATATAGGGGCATGGTTACTTGGATTCACCTACAATACAGAATTACTTACCCTTAGAACCCAAGTAAGTCTTGGGTCCTTGGTTCAGGTTAGCATTAATAAAGTTATCATAACCTCTTCTAACAGGTAGACTCTTATTCTTTATAACACTTGTGTTATACCAGCAGTCCAATGCAAAATGGCCCCTCTTGCCACAGCACCAACATTCAAACTTATTGTATCTAGATCTAGATACATCCTTGTCAGAAGAATTTCTGTTCATTGCTGGTGCTGTTGCAACTTCACCTACTGATTTCTTAAAACCATTGGGTTTATGACCATAGGTAGGCCTGCTTGCCTTAATACCCTTGTTCTTCAGAACATTTGTCTTAATATGACCTTGAATGTCTTCATGATCATATATGTTAGAAGGCGCTTTCTCCTTACTAAACTTTATGGGGACTGAAAGGTTTAGTGGCTGAATAGGGACTTTGCCTTTCCTCTTGAATCTGCCAGCCCTGGAGTTACCTTTAAATCCTAATCCAGCCTTACCCTTCTGAGTGACAAATTCATCTATCAAGGGTAAGACAGATTTTGGCTTAGAGTAACTAGCCACTAAATCCCTTTCAATTCTAAGTCTAGCCTCCAGACTCTTTACTTGATCATTAGTATAATTAATTGTGCCCATCTGAATAATAGTTATATTCTTCAGCTTGGCAATTTCATTTAATTTTTGATCAAGGACTTTTTCTAACTCAGTTGTTGCTACCCTTAGTTCAGCAATTTCCTGAGCCTGTGTTTTAACCAGGTTCTTGCTTTTCTTAAGGGCCTGCAACAAGTCCCCATACTTGTCTATCAATTGATAGACATCTCCTTCAGATCCAGATGCATCTTCATCACTTGATGCAGATGTAGCTGATTCTTCACTTGTACTACAAACAGATGTACAGGAAGGACAGTTTACCTCATTAGGACCAGACTGATTCTGGCATATGTCCTCTTCTGATCTTGTCATCAAACCCATGCATTGATGTTCATTGATGGAGTCTAGCAACTGCATAAACTCCTCTTCCTCAGATGCAGCATATAGTCCAATATATGCTTCAGCTTCAGATCCTGATTCTGAAGTTGACTGGTCTGACAGACTTTTATCTTTCTTTGCTACAAAGGATTTCTCCTTCTTGCCTTTCTGATAAGTCTTCTTCTTTTCTGAAGATTCCTTCCTTTTGTCAGGACAATCAGCCACTACATGTCCAGGCCTATTGCAACAATAGCAGACAATCTTTGAAGTAGTGGCTTTGCTGGGCTTTGATCTGCTTTTCTCTTTCCTTGATGACCTTCTCTTCTGATAATAGTCATCAACTTGCTGTGATGTGGAAGGCCTAGACTTCCATTGCTTCTTTTTTAAGAACCTTTGGAATTGCCTTGTGAATGCAGCAAAGTCTGCATCTGAATCACAGCTTTCTGAACCCTTATTTGAATTTTCAGAACTATCTTCTTCAACTTCTTTAGGAGGAGATGGTGATTTCCTCCTACTCTTTCTAGTGGCTTCAGCATTAAATGCCACAGTCTTTTCTCTATGCTCTCCTCTTGAGTTTCTTTCCTCCTCCTTCCTTACCATAAGTTGCATTTCATAGGATAGTAACTTTCCAAACAGGGTTGGAGGAGATATCTCTGCCAATTTAGCCACTTCTCTTATGGCACAGATCTTTGTATCCCAGTCCTTTGATAAGGATCTTAAGAATTTGTCATTCAGTTCATAGGTACTGAAGACTCTTCCATAGGAGATTAGCTCATTCACAATTCTATAGAATTTCTTATAGCACTCAGTTATGCTATCAGATTTTCCTTGTCTAAAGCTTTCATACTCCTGATTTAGCATAGACTTTCTGTCCAGCCTTACTTCTTCAGATCCCTCCATGTAGATAATCAATGTGTCCCACATCTCCTTGGAGGTCTTGCAGTGAATCAGATTTTGAAATGTTGAATCATCTATGACACTAACAATGATGTTCTGTGCCCTTTTGTCCATGGTTGCCAAGATGATTTCATCCTTGGTCATTTCTGAATAAGTCTTTGGTATTTGGATATTTGCATCAAGAACATATATCTTCATTGGAATGAAGGGCCCTTCCTGTACTGTGATGTAAATCCTTGGGTCAGATGCTTCCATAAACAATCTGACTCTTTCTTTCCAGATCCCAAAGATTTCCTTCTTGCATATGGGTAATTTCATAGACCCTAGCTCCTTATGATTCTCTCCAGAACCCATCTTCTTGAATCTTGAATCTGCCTTTCAGATCTACCTTATACTGTTAAGTCCTTTTTGAGGAACCTCCCTCTGATACCACTTGATAGTTTAACTTTCAAGACAGCCTAGACACCTAGAGGGGGGGGGGTGAATAGGTTCTGCTTATTTATAAAAACTTCTAGGCAGAATTCAATTCAATGACTGACAAAAGAATCACAGCAATCACAGAAAATAAAACATCACAGATTGCACAATATTTTATAGTGGTTCCCCAAGGTCTGGGTACATCCACTTTCCCCCTTCACCTATCTAGCAGTATGCTAGATTTGGCCAAACTTCCACTAATCTCAGATCAATAGATCCTACAACTCAGGCACAACAGCCCTACCTCAGCCTTGCCCCAAGGCCTACAACTCAGAGAAGATCCTTCTCCTACACTCAGGCAAACAGCCCTACCACTCAGAGTTCAACACTCCTACACTCAGCCTTTATAACATAGGCTTACAACTCAGATCTGTGTAAACAGATCTTACAGAAATATGGAAAATATTATCTAACTGTCTTGCCTAAAATTGAGAGAGAAAAGGCCAAGACAATTCTTGATCAGCTGATGAAATCAACTGTATCTGAGCTTTCTTCAAAGCTTCTTGAATAAGAACTTAGCTGAGTTGATTTCCAAACAGCTTCTTGAGAATCCACTGGTGGTTTCTTTCTTCTTCTTCAAATTCTGGCTTGATCTCTCTCTATCCAGCACTTTGAATGATTCTTCTGAATTCTAATTAGAACTCTTCTTTGATCTATCCTTAGATAGTCTTCTTAGATCTCCCGGAGAAGATCTTCTTAAGTGCCTAGCACTTTCTTGAAATGAATTGGATCGTAATCCTTCTCAACTTTTTGATTCTCAACAATGTTTTCCAACAGTTGCTTTCTCCTTCTGAATCCGTCTATTTATAGACTTTCTTCATGGTAACCGGCTGATCCGGTTTCTAACCGTTTTCTGACAAGTCTGACAGCTTCAGTTAACTGGTGGCAATCCTTAGCTGTCAAGTCTCCAAACAAGTCCTGTGCCTTAGTCTTGAACCATAAGTTGTCGAGACAGTCTGTCAGAAAGTGTCGAGACCATCTGTTTATTTGTGTCGACACAATTGACTTTGGTGTCTACACAGTCTTCAGTGATGTCGACTAAGTTGCCTTTGAGTCGACACAGCTCCTTCTGAAAATAACTTGGTCTTGACTCTTCAGTGTGTCGACACAAGTCCTGTGTGTCGACACAGTTGTTGTAGAATCATAACTTAGTAAGTGTCGACTTAGCCTTCAGGTGTCGACAAACTTGAAATTGACTATATTCTTTTGTGTTGACACATCCAGCTGGTGTCGACAATCTTGAGATCGACTTTACTCTTCTGTGTCGACACTTTTTCCCTTGTGTAGTTGTAGACTAACTGCTATGTGTCGACACTGCTTCCCAGTGTTGTGTCGACTTACTTCTTCTGTGTCGACACTTTTTCCCAGTGTAGTTGTAGACTAACTGCTATGTGTTGACACTGCTTCCCAGTGTTGTGTCGACTTACTTCTTCTGTGTGTCGACACTGCTTCCTCTGTGTCGACACTTGGACTTAGAATTTTGCTGCATACTTTATCAATCCTTCACCTGCACATGTCAACTCAAAAAAAACAACATCAAATACACCTTGATGTATATCATTGAGCTAGGTTGGGCTTCTTCAAATCAGGTACACATTTTCCAATATACCCAACAACAGGTCTTCCCCCTCTTTTGGTCCTTGGAGGAGCGAAGCCTGAGTGAGCTGTTTTTTCAAGTCCCGAAATGCCTCCTCACATTCCTGGGTCCATTCAAATTTCTTGCCCCCCCCCTCAATGCTTTGAAGAAGGGGGAACATTTTTCCCCTGCCTGGGAGAGGAATCAGATAAGTCCATCCAACCTTCCCGTCAACCGTTGGACTTCCTTGGCATTCCGAGGATACCCCAATTCCATGATTGCCTTGAACTTGTCCGGGTTTGGCTCCACCCTGGTGGGAGTTAGGATATGACCCAGGAACTTGCCCCTGCTAGCTCTGAAAACACATTTTAGGGGATTCAACCTCATCTTAATTTTCACAGGGTGCCAAAAGTTTCCTCCAGATCTCGGAGATGGGAGTCGACCTCCCGAATTTTGATTATGAGATCATCTACATACACCTCTAGGTTTCGCCCCTTTTGTTCCTGGAAGACGCGGTCCATCATCTTTTGATAGGTGGCTCCAGCGTTCTTCAACCCAAATGGTATCATTCTGTAACAGTAGCACCCATCCCCCGTGATGAAGGAGACATCCTCTATGTCGGGGGGGGGGGGGGTGCATCCTGATCTGGTGATAACCTGAAAAAGCATCTAAAAAGCTCATTACAGAAAAACCGATGGCTGAGTCTACCAGCGCGTCGATTCGAGGCAAGAGGTAACAATCCTTGGGACATGATTTATTAAGAAGAGAAAAATCAACACACATTCTCCACCGGACGTCTCCTTTCTTAGCCATGACAACATTGGAGATCCAACCGGGGAATTGAATTTCGGATACAAAGCCGACCTTGAGGAGTTTGGTGACCCCCTGATGGGTTCAGCGAGCTTGTTTGCGGTGGACCTCTTCTTCTGCTGGATGGGGCGAGCCTCCAGGTCCAAGTTGATGCGGTGGCAGACGACGTCTGCATCAATCCCGGGCATCTCGGTCGTACTCCAGGCGAAGACGTCCACGTTCTTCTGGATGCACTCCAACATACGGCCTTGATCCTCCGGGGCCAACCCCCCGCTGATGCGAACTTTCTCCACCCTGCCCTCCCGGGTGAGAACCTTCATCTCCATTACTTCCTCTGCAGCCTCCAGCCTGGACTTCTCCTCCCTCAACAACATCCCCCCCTCCGGGGACAGGGATCTCCTCTCCATCCACGGCCATTGCCTCGGCTGAATCTTCCGGAACCACCTCCTCTTATGCTGCCCGAAAATGGGCCTCCCCTACCTCTTCCTCCGCCCTCATCTCCTCTTCGGCTTCCTGCTCGGACAAACTCATCCATCCTTCGCCTCATTTCTTCGGCTCCCTCCTGCCATGGGATGGAGTTCACTGCCATCACATAACATTCTCTTGCTGACTTGGGGTCGCCGCGGACTCGGACCTGGACCCCCTCCGCGTTGAACTTGAGGCATTGGTGGAAGGATGAGGGGACGCAGCAGAAGGCGCTGATGAGGGGTCGCCTGAAGATGGCGTTGTAACTGCTGGGAGCCTCCACTATCACAAATCTGTAGTTCCTGGACTGCCCCCAAGCTGATATGGAGTCCTACTCCTCCTTCCACTTCCTTCCTCTCCTCGAAGAATCCGAAGAGAGGCCCGTCAGAGGCCAGCACCCTCTTGGCCTCCACCTGCATTGCGTCGAAGGGCTTTTTAAAGATGATGTTGACGGAGCTCCCGTTGTCGACGAGGATCCGGGAGACGGTGAAATTCTCGATGGCTGTCTTAATGACTAGCGCATCGCAGAAGGGGTCCTCATGACTCGGCATGTCCTCCCTTGAGAAAGTGATCCTCTCGTCCCGGGGCGGGGTCAGGGAGGTAGAGCCGATGCTTTTTCGGTACATGGTGTGGAGGCTTGCCTTGCGGGAAGCCTCGACTCCCACCCCCCTTGGATCACTCCGATCCCTCCTCGGGTCCCCACATCGGCTCGGTCTTCGCACCTTTCTTCCTCCACCCGAGGCTGGACCTCCTCAATCCGCACCCCCTGACGGTTTTGCTACTGCTGCTGCTCCCTGTTTCCCCACATCTCGAGGAACTCCAGGCACGTGGCCGTGACGTGTCCCTCCTCTTAATGGAAGTCACAGTAAGGCAGCTCCACCCTGACCTCCCTCCTTCTCCTCGACTATCCTCTCCTCCTTCCCCTCAGGGCAATCACCATTGCCTCCTCCTGATCGGGGAGAGGGGGTCTCTGACCCTGCCTCCCCCCTAGGGGTTGAACTGTCCTCAGCCACCCTAGCGATTATCTCCTCCCTGATAACCCCTCCGTGGTGCCTGATCTTGCCACTCCGGCCTCCACCCTAACTGATTGACCGGCTCCTGACGCCCCTACCTGGGCTGCGGTTGTTGTTGTGGATGTTCCCTCTGCCGGGGCTCAACCCTCCACTCCTCCTGAACTCGACCACCCCTTGGCCTCTCCTCCTCCACGGCCCACCTGGCCAATCTCCGGGCAAACTCCGGGTGCGCCGTCTCCATATCGGCCTCCCTTGCCGCCCTCTTTAGGAGCGCCTCAAAGGATACCGGAGGTGACCTCTTGAGCTCCATGGCGAAGAACCCAGATTGGAGACCCAGGGTGAAGGCCACCATCATGGTGTGCCCTGTCATCTCCTATACCTGGGACAGTTCCTCCTGAAACCTGTCCAGGTAACTTCCCAAGGTCTCCCCCATCCCCTGCTTAATACAGAACAAGAACTTCGCCTTTATCTTCCTCTTCTTGGAAGTAGTGAACCTCAACATGAACCCCCGACGCAGGTCCTCAAAGCAATAGACGGAGCCGGTCGGGAGTTGGTGGAACCACTCTCTTGCCTTCTCCCTGAGGGTGATGACGAAGAGTTTGCACTTGAAGCCGTCCGACATCTATCGGATGGAGACCATGTCCTCAAACCACTGGACGTGTTGGATCGGATCTCCCCTCCCGGAGTAATAGGACCTCTCCGACTCATAGAACCCCTCTGGAACTGGGGCAGAAGAAACGAACTCGCTGAAGGGGCTTCCCCCCTCAACCGGGCGAGATGGGAACTCTCTCCCCGCTGTCTCGCCGAATTTGTACTCGGCCGCCGAACCGGGGAGCAGAACTCACCCCCAGAACTCGCGCTCGCCTCTCTTAGCGGGCTCCTTCCCTGGTCGCCTGAGTGGCGCGTCGTCGCCGAGTGCCGGAGCGGCGACCACCGGGACCGCTAGTGTCGCGCTCTCAGCTCGCATGTCGAGTGCGGTCCTGACGAGCCCGAGGATCTCATCCTTGAGTTCTGCTGGCACACCCGCCGCTGGGGGTGGGGGAGGGGGTAGCGAGTTGCCCCTGCCTGAACCTTGTCCTTCCTCTCCAGTCATTGAACCTGCAGAATATTTTCCTTGCTGGTCACTCTCCACGCTCACCGCACATAAATGTTGAAACCGGAGAACCGGTCTCTGTAGAAATCACCCTCGGGGAAGGGGTGACCGCACAAATACTTCTCTCACGCGAGCCCAAGAGACTAAGGAAAAAGAACTAGGGACGGACCCAAGGCTCCAGCACGGAGGTCCCTCCACACACCCGGAAGAACTTAGAGCGCTTTCCCTCCTTAGCCAGGTGCTGAAGCCAAGGTACCTCAAAAAACACTAGAAGATTCAAGAGCTAGTAAGCATGCCCTTCTGAGGTACCCCTTGGGTCCTATTTATAGGAAACTGAAAACGATCTGCAAATAGCCAATATCCGCTGTTCTGAAAGGATATATGCAGCCCAAGTCAGTCTGCCAACAACGTAACTCCGCTGTTCCGAGGGGCTAGGGGCAGACCAATGGGGGCAAAATGGTAAAACACACCTCTGAACACTAGGCGAGCTCGCCTAATTCCACCTCCTGAAATATTCACTCACCAAAAAGAGAAAGGAGTGGGGATGGACTCGCACTCGCCTGCCCCTTGGCCTGGGGAGAGTACGAGTTCGCGCCCTATTTCTACCAACTCGCCGAGCCAGTCATCGGGCTCAGCTCTAGGAACTCCGAGCTCAGCCCGACGATCGTCGAGCTCGGCACGACGATTGCCGAGCTCGGACTCGGCATGAACCCAGCTCAGGCTATGGGGCGGTCTGAACCGGCCGGTCTGGCTTCTGTCGACCCACTCACCGGATACGGGGTTGTACATTCATGGCCTTCACTTTCACTGAAGACAAGGAGATTCTTCCTCAGGTTGCAGAATTTGAGACCCTCGTGGATAAACTGAACAGTGAGAATATCCCTCTGTCAGATGGTTGGTTGCAAGAGCTATAATTTTCAAGCTGCCATCGACATGACACTCCTTCAAAACAGAGATGTATAGGAAGAAAACGCAGGTTAGTCTGAAAGACCTCAAGCGCTTCATCTGTATTGAGGATGAAAACCGGACTAGGCACGCCATGGAGACGATTAACAAGCAAAACTCTGCTGCTAACATGGTCACCCATCCTAAGCCTAAGCCTGGAAAGAGTAGACCATACTCCAGTGCACCAACAGTTGTTTACACTAGCAGGAAGGCTAAGAAATTTAAAGACAAGTGCTACAACTGCAATAAGTGGGGTCACTGTGCTTTCGAGTGCAAGCAACCCAAGAGGGGTGACTCCAGCACACCAAAGACTGATAATAAAGCTAATATGGTTTATCAGACTGCACCTGCCGAGTTTGTTGCGATGGTTGGCAATGAGAAGGCAGTACAGAGTGGTGGCTCGATTCAGGTGCTACATGTCACGTCTGCAATAATTCAATGCTTTTGGAGGACGTCACTACAGTAAAAGAGACTGTCACTGTTGCTAATGGTGGAGTAGCCGATGTGCTGAAGGTGGGAAATGTCTTTGGTATTTTCCTAAGGTACGCGTTTAATTTTGAAAAATGTTAAATTTATACCTACATTAGCTGCTAATTTAATTTCAATTAGTTTGTCATGCGATGCTGGTATGTCATTTAACATTAGTAGTGGTAGAGTAACCTTAATGGTTCACTCACATTATTTTGGTTGTGTTTATATAGTAAATGAGATGTATATGTTGAGTCTAGCAAATGAAGTAGTAAATCAGGTTAGCTCAAATATGATAGATCCTAAGACTTTACATGCAAGACTAGAACACGTGAACTATAGAAAACTACTATTACTAGCTAAAACTCACAACATACCCTTAGACACAAAAATCAAATTTGACAAATGTGAAATTTGTGCTCAGACAAAGATAACTAGAACACCTTTTAGTCAGGTTTTTAGGAGCACACAATTAGTAGAGTTAATACATTCCGACATATGTGACTACAAACATTTTATCACAAGAGAATATTGGAAGTATCTGATAAGCTTTATCGACGATTACTCTAGATTTAGCCACATTTATATCCTTAAATCCAAAGATGAAGCATTTAAAAATTTTTGTATATTCAAAAATAGGGTTGAAAATTAACTAAACATGAAAATAAAAGGCTAAGAAGTGATAAAGGAGGTGAATATGTCTCGAGAGAGTTCAGAGATTTTTTTGCCAGCAATGACATAATTCCTGAAACCACTGCACCATATTCACCATAATCCAATGGTATTGCCAAAAGGAAAAATAGGACTTTAACAGAAATGTTAAATTCCATGTTGTTAACTGCTGGTATGCCTGCGACATATTGTGGTAAAACTGTCCTCACGTCAAATCACATTCTTAATAAAGTTCCTCATGCTAAGTTGAAACAAACACCCTATGAGCTTTGGTTTAAGAGACCTTCTAGATTTGATAATCTTAAGACCTGAGTCTGTATCTCTTATGTTAGGATACCTGACTCTAGAAGAGCTAAGATTGGACCTAGGACAAACACATGCGTCTATCTAGGATGTGCAGAGGATAGTGCTGCAGACATATTTCTAGATCTCTCGACTAATACTGTAATAGAATCTAGAGATGCAGTTTTCTTTGAGAATAAGTTTCTTAAAGATAAAAACCTGACATTTTCAGGTTTGCCAGCATCTAGTACTATGACTACCGTTGAGCCAGAACTAAAGATCTCTAACACTGAGCCCATAGACACGAGTGATTTAACATCTAAAAGTTTATCTAATAGAGAATGAGTGCCTAAAAGCTTCGATACAAACTTTGTGACTTACCAAGTGGAAGCTGATCCATCTAACTATAAGGAAGCGATGCGATCTAGGGATTCTCTATTATGGAAAGAAGCCATAGATGATGAGATGAATTCTCTATTGCAAAACCACACTTGTACCTTGGTTGACTTGCCCAAAAGGGCTAGAACCATCAGAAGTAAGTGGGTCCTGAAAAAGAATCTTAATCCCGATGGGAGTATCGCTAAATACAAAAACACATCTAGTTACAAAAGGCTTCACTCAAGTGAGTGGTATAGACTACTTTGATATATACTCACCTGTTTGTCACATTGCGATAATTAGGATTCTTCTCGCTTTAGCGTCTATTGAACATTTTGTCGTTCATCAGATGGATGTCAAGACTGCATTTCTTAATAGAGATCTAACTGAGGAGATTTATATGCACCAACCTGAAGGGTTTGTCGTAGAAGGTCTAGAAAATAAGGTCTGTAAGTTGATTGAGTCACTCTACGGATTGAAACAAACACCTAAATTGTGGCACGAGAAATTTGACACCTGTGTTAAGGGCATGAATTTTAAATCTAACCTATCAGATAAATGTCTGTACGTAAAAACAAGTTCAGATAAAGTTGCAATTATATATTTGTATGTTGATAACATGCTAGATCTGGGCACTGATCAGTCTGAGGTGGAAGACGTGAAAGTTACATTGACATCACAATTTAGCATGACAAATTTAGGTGTGGTGAAAACCATCCTAGGAATGTAAGTGAACTTCACTGAAAAGGGTATTACCCTAAATCAGAGTCACTACGTTAGAAATCTACTTGAGAAATGAGGTTACGTTAATAACAAGAAGATTGAGACTCCATACGACTACAACAATAGACTGAAATCGAATGAAGGTTCACCTATTAGACATTTGGATTACTCCAAACTCATAGGAAGTCTCATGTATGCTACAACCCGCACTAGACCTAACATAACCTTTACGGTCGACATGTTAAGTAGATTCACAAGTAACCTTGTGAAGGACCACTGAGATGCCTTGAAAATGCTAATGTGATACTTAAAGTATATTGAGAAGTATGATTTATGTTACAGTGGACATCCTTCTGTGCTTGAGAGGTATTCTGACGCCTTCTGATGCTCAAAAATTGGTGATAGTAGATCCACTAGTAGCTTTGTGTTGACACTAGGAGGAGAAGCAGTAGCTTGGAAGTCAAAGAGGCAGACGTGCACTACACTATCCTCTATGGAATCAGAGCTCTATGTTCTTGCTTTAGTTGGAGAGGAAGTAGAGTGGATAAGAGATCTGATAATGAACATTCCAATGACGAGTCTGAAAATGTACTATATTTCGATATATTGTGACAATTAAGCCACAAATACCATTGCTACAAATACGTTGTTCAATGGAAAACGAAGACAGCTTAGGTTGAAACAGACCCGGTTGGCCTATCTCACCAATCAGGGGATAATCTCCCTTTTAGACGTGAGATCGAAAGATAATGTAGCAGATGTCCTTACCAAAGGCTTATGTAAGGTTCTAACAACTAAAACATCGGGGGAGATGAGATTAAAGTCCATTTAGTATGACTTAATACCTTTCTTATGTTTTAAATTTTAGAACCGTAGTTTGCTTACATTCAAGCATCTAAAGTTGAGTACACTGAAGTATTTCAGATGTTATCTGATGAAAGCTAGAGATGAATAGTTGCCAGTCATTTCAAACTTGATGACTTACGCAATTATTTCATTCAAAGGCTGATTTGGGCATCATTCCAAAAAGGAATACTAAAGTTGCTGATATGTGCCCTGATATTATGATTATTAGGTATATCATTACAAACTTGATGATATAATAGTCACAGCTTGTTGTATCATTCTAAACTTGATGATATAGCATAACTGTGAAACAGTTAATAATAATCTTAATATAATCGAATGAACATAGTTTGATTCTTTAAAATCATTTTTCTAATTTTTTGTAAATTACATAGAGATGTTGACTTGTGATTCTTTCTTCCTAGTTAGAGTATTACGTTTTTTACTGCTAGAACTAATCACTTTACTTTTGATAGTAAATGTTTGAATTCATAGAGATTTTTCTCATGATATTCTTGTTGTAACTGTTTGCATATCAAATGGAGATTGGAGGAAAGAAAGCTGATTTCGATCCGGATGAAGATGATCTACTGTTTGCATAGATCAATTATCAGTTTGAGTTTTCCAGTTTTGTTTTTCCTTTTCATGTTTGGAACTTTTATTTGAGTTTAGCTTATCAGTTATCTAAAACTCATATTTATGTTTTCTGGAAAAACTCATGTTTTGCTCCGTTTGACATGGTGGTGGCGGTCGTAAATGCATGAGTTAAATCATCATTCGTTAAGTATCACCTAACATACATCATCTATTTGAGCATATATAAAAGTGAATGAAATTTCTTAGATGGACGTTGACGAATGACAATTTAACCCTCATGTTCATGGCCGCAAACGGAGCCTAAGTAGAAGTAATATGGTTTGATCCAACGCAAAATATTTTACTAATTTTGATTTATTTCAAATTTAGCTTTAAATTTAAGAGCCTAACTTTATAATTTTGATCATTTTGAGTTTCAACTTATTTATGGAATATTTTAGAAAAATCTCATCAAAGAGTATAGTGATGCATGCAAAGAAGAATGAAGTCAAAATAAATAAAGGGTGCTCTTGCGTGCACATTATTAATATGTGCATATTATAAAATTTTATTTGCAGGTCAAATTGATAAATAAACATAAAAAATGAAATTTTTAAATTCGAAAACAATAATCATTTTCCCTTCAACATTACAAAGCAAGGTGGAAACAAAATAAACAACAAAATATAAGGGATAATGCTCCAAATCAAGGGTTACTGATAGAGGAAAAAATAGACCACCCCTCAACAATTTCTAGAGGAAGAATGCTCCAAATCATGGTGAAATTTTGCCTTACATCTGAGAAATCAACAAAAAATCACTTTAGTTTCATCTAAGCTCCATTTGTGAGGACTTATTTTCACCGGTCAAACGATTACGACAACATGAATCGGACCTTAATTAAGATCTGATTCATGCGGTCATAACCGCTTGACCGGTGAAAATAAGTCCCCACAAACGAAGCCTAGTCTTGAATCCACAAGAAACTAGCACAAGAAATCAACAAATAAATCAACAACAAAATTAGATTAGGTTCTAGGTTCAGTTACCGTCAAAACTGCAGTGTCGGGAAGGAGAATATTTTCCAGTGCAACGGCTGGAGGCTCCGCGATCAGGTGATTCATTGGCGCCGAAGGATACAGAGAAGGATGGTGGCGACGGAAGTCTAAAAGTCGGCTGGCAGAGACAGGAGACACACAAGATAGGAGTCACAAGATGCGGGAGTTCAAACCTTCGAGTAGGTCGCGAGAAGGATCTGATTGAGGTATGCGCTTAGGTTGTTGTGCGCACGTAACAATGCCCTTTTAACAGTGTTTAGTTTTTGAATTGGGTGTGCACACACGAGTGCCCTAAATAAATTGTGTTACATTAATGGCATTTCAATAAGGTTTTGCATATTTAGCTTGGTTCAGTATAAAAATTAATGAAATTTTAATACGGTTTTTAAGGAGAGCCTTGGCGTATCGGTTGATGTGTTGCCGTGTGATTTTGAAGCCATGAGTTTGAGTCATGTAAGCAGTCTCTTGCAAAAATACATGATACGGTTTGCCTATATTTCGCCCTTGTGATTGTGATTTTTTCTAGACTAGGCGCGCACAAAAAAACCGGTCCTAACCGGTCCGGTTGGGACTGGCCCTGTTAGGACTAGCTAGGGACCGGTCCTAGTTAGGGCCGGTCCCAAAGGGCTCAAGTGGTTCCCTTTTTTCAAAAAAGACCGGTCCCGGATCGGGACCGGCAAAAGACCGGACCGGAACCGGCAAAAGACCGGACCGGAACCGGCAAAAGACCGGACCGGGACCGGTAAAAGACATGTAAAAAACCGGTCTTTGATAAAAAACCAATCATTTCACTTGTAAGTTGTAATGAAATAGGTGTTGCTCTAGTTGAAATCACAAGTTTTATAATTTATCCTCTGTTTTAAAAATTAAACTTGAAATATGTGTTGCTCTGATTGTAATTAAATTTGAGATAAAAGACCAAAATATAGTTTTATAATTTATTTTTTAAATAAAAAAATAAAAAAGAGAGTTAGAGAATGACACATCTCCTCTAATGAAGCATTAGGTATTTATTTTGACCAATAAAAAATAATGCTGCCCAAATTATTTGCTCGAGATAAATCATATTGCAAGTTGATGAGCTCAACATTAGAAATTAAGGCTATATTTTGTTCGGCGGTGCGGCTGTATCTGGTGGGTTGAAATGTCATTTTGGAACAGGTGGGGGAGAGGTGGGGGTCGAAACGGAGCGGATTGGAGCCGTTTCCTCCTTGATGCGGGTGCGAACAGAGCAAACGCCGCCGGCGGCCGTTTGTTTACCCGCCGTCCGGAAGCGTTTGCTCCAAACAGAGGCGGCGAAACACCGAGCCAAACGAAACCTAAGTTTCCGTTTGGCACATTGGTGGCGGTTATAAACATATTAGTTAAACCGTCATTTGTTAAAGATCACCTAACAAATATCATCCGTTTGAACATAAAAATGGATGAAGTTCCTTAGGTGAGAGTTAAGGAATGACAATTTAATCCTCATGTTCATGCCCGCCACCACCATGCTAAACGGAGCCTAAGGCTTCGTTTGGGGGGATTTATTTTCTCCGGTCAAGTGGTTGCGACCGCATGAATCAGACCTTAATTATGATCCGATTCATGCGGTTGTAACCGCTTGACCGGTGAAAATAAGTCCCTCAAAACGGAGCCTAAGGGCCTGTTTGGGAAGGCTTTTCAGAAAGGAGAAGGAGCGGTGACAAAAGGATGGTAGGAAAAGAAGCTTTTGAAAAATGTCTATTAGAAAAGGAGAACTGTTTGGGTGAACTTCTTTTGCAGAGCTTTTCAAAAATGAGAAACACTTTACAAATCGTTTGACAAATCTCCGTTGCGGTAACATTTTTTATAAAAAATGTGAGTCCGGGGGAAAAGACGCAATTATTTCGCCGGAGAAGGTTTTTTTCGCCCGGGATGGAATTTTTCGCCGGGTGACGGTTTTTCTCGCCCGGGCGTGAATTTTTCGCCCGGGCGCGATATTTTCGCCCGAGGGCGATATTTTCGCCTGAGCGCCAATTTTTCGGCCAAACCCTATATTTTCGGCCGGGTCCCAATTATTCGGCCGGGTGCCAATTTTTCGGAAGGACGCAAATTTTTTGAACGGGCGCGAATTTTCCGGATGAGCGCGAATTTTTTCGGATGAGGCAAATTTTTCGGACGGGCACTAATTTTTCGACTAGGCGGGAAAATTTCGCCCGGACGCGAATTTTTTACACGGACGAGAATTTTTCGCACGGACGCGATATTTCCGCTTGAAAGCGAAAAAAATACACGACCGGGCAAAAAAATCACGAACGGGCAAAAAATCACGTCGAGGAGAAAAATTCGCTCCCGAGCGAAAGAAATAGTGCCTGGGGGAAAAACCGTCCCCGATCAAAAAAATCGCGCTCGGGAGAAAAAAATCGCGCTCGGGCGAAAAAATCGCGCCCGGGCGAAAAAAATCGCCCCCGGGTGAAAAAATCGCCCCCGGGCGAAAAAATAGCGTCCGGGCGAAAAAATCGCGCCCGGGCGAAAAAATCGCGCCCGTGCGAAAAAATCGCGACCGGGCGAAAAAATCGCGACCGGGCGAAAAAAGCGCGCCCGGGCGAAAAAATCGCCCCCGGGCAAAAAAATCGCGACCGGGCGAAAAAAACGCCCTCGGCGAAAAAAATAGCGCCTGGGGGAAAAACCGCTTCCGATCAAAAAAATCGCGCCCGGGCGAAAAAATTGCGCCCGGGTAAAAAAATCGCGACCGGGCGAAAAAAACACCCCCGGGCGAAAAAAACGTGTGCGGGCACAAAAATCGCCCGGTGGAGAAAAATCACGCGATGGCGAAAAAATCGCGTCGATGTAAAAATATCGCGCCCGTGCAAAAAAATCGCGCCGGTGCAAAAAAATCAAGCCCGGGCGAAAAAAGCGCGTCTGGGCAAAAGTCGCGCCCGGGCAAAAAAATCGGCTGGGGCGAAAAAAAATCGTGCAACGACAAAAAATGGCATCCGGATGAAAAAACGCACCTGAACGAAAAAATCAGGCCGGACGAAAAAACGGCTCGGGCGAAAAATACACGCTCAGGCGAAAAAAATCATGCACGGGCAAAAAACCGCACTCGGGCGAAAAAAACTCACCCGGGCGAAAAACCGCGCGCCCGGGCAAAAATGTCCAGCCCGGGCGAAAAATGCCAACCAGAGCGAAAAATGCTAGCTCAGGCGAAAAATCCGCGCCCGGGCGAAAAATTCGCCCCCGGGCGAAAAATTCGCCCCCGGCTCGGGAAAAAAATCGCGTTAAGACAAAAAATTCAAGTTGTAGATTTTTTTTAAGAGATAAATGTTTTTGGATGAGAAAGTGCTTTTCGAAAAGGTTGAAAAGTATGTGACATGTGACTTTTCCAAAAGATGAGCAAATGAAGTTTTTTACGGTAGCTTTTCCCACCGATAGACAATCCAAACGGACTATTAAGTGTGGTAGCGTTTTCCAGAAAACGAAAAGGAGCTAAAAAGCCCTCCCAAACAGGCCCTAAGGCTCTATTGGCACGGTGGTGACGGTTATGAACATGAGGGTTAAACAGTCATTCGCTAACAAATGACGGTTTAAACGACTGCCGCAGCCATACCAAATGGAGCCTTAATTAAAGGCGGAGCTCTGCTATCTCATATTGGAGAAGCTGATGTTGCCATCAATTACCTTTGTTAAGCATGTAAAGCTGTATTTTCAGGCTCATAAAGCACAAACTGTAGAGGATCATGGCTTAAAGAAATTCTTAAAATAGTTGGTTCACATAAGGAGGCTTGTTGCGGGTCATTCAACACACTTATGAACCTGCCGAGGCGGACTATCTTAGCTCTAGAGTGAGCTGAATGCGCAAATAGTCAAAACATAGAAATAACAACAGTCAATAACATTCAGATTTTTAAGTGGAAATCCTCGAAAGAGAAAAAACCATGGGCCAGGCCCAAGTTCGATGAAGTCCACTAGTAACAACCAATTGCATATATTAGCTTTTTGGAGGGTAACATGTCATTGCTCCTTTACAAGTATTTCAAAAGTGTCTGGCATTGGACGGAGCGGAGCGTAGTTGTGCTTAGCTGGAGCTGGCACGTCAGCTTGCGCGTGCTGAGCAAGAGAATGAGCACCGAGTTGGATCTTCATGCCTCTGAGTAAGACTTCCGTCTGAAACTCTTCGTCGAAAAACCTTAGAACTCTTCTTCGGCTCTTCCTCCTCAAATGAAGGTTTAGACCCTCTTTTGTAAATTTTCAAGGGGGTGCGCAATTAATTGCCCGATCTTGGCTATTGAATGAGTGAATAAAAACGCATGGTTTAGGCCCCTAGGATCACCTACTTTGAGGATATAAGACCTTGCCCAGGGCGGGTCGTGTAGCATGGGCAACCCGGTCAAGCTCGTCGGAAGGGTGGCGGCGACGGGCGTGGCGACGGTGGTAGCAGGCAAGGTGTCGGCAGCGGCGACTGCGACGGCGGCAACTGCAACAATGGCGACCTCTTGATCGACGTCGTGCATTGTACTTATTAGTATTCCACAACGCTTCACTATGACTTACATTATACATGACCATATTTTTGATGTGATGATTATTCGCTGAACATCACTACTAATTCACGATGTTGAGAATGGGCGAGATATCTCAATCATCTTTTATATATTAGTAAAATTAATGAGAGATAACTCAGATATCTCACTTATTACTAGAATAAAAAAGAGAAATAGAGTAAAAAAATTGGTATAATGATGGATCTAGAAAATTATAAATGAGGCTAAAAAAATATATTACTAGAAATAACAGTACATAAAATATTACATTGATGACACTACAAAGTCGTACAAAATTTCATACAATTGTTTAAATTAAAAAATACAGAGTATACATGAAAATCTACAATTGTCCACGACGAGTTTATAATTTTTTGAAAATGATCGATCGCATTATTATCGGAAACTTCCAAAATAGCATCTCTTTTTTGATTAGGGAAGATTCGCAATGTTGCAACTTTGCATGACTTGCATCGCTCAGTCGTTGGAACTGGATGCCCAAAAAAGCGAAAAGTGAAAGCCCTAGACGTCCGGCGAGGCGGGGCACTCGAGCATATCTGAGATCGCACTATAGTCTGTATAGCAGATGGAGCAGGTCAGGAGACGCTTGGATGAGGGCCGGCGGAGGGCCTTAAGAATAGAGTAGATTTTTAGTTAGCTTTTCTTATTTATACCTATGTGTGTTGTTACTCAGCCAAGTCATACCTACTTTCATATACATTGTGCTTGGACTATTGAGCAGTGGCGGAACTAGGATTTTGAAGTCGCACGGGCACAATTTAAGTATTATCAATTCGACGGGTTCGGGGGGCAGCGCCCCCAAAATTTTTTTTGTCATAGAAGGAAGGAGAATCACCTATCCTTGACGCTGGAGCATGGCTCCATCATCTCTAATTTAGCAACAATCCGAGCATGACAACCGCTAGTAATATTGTTCAGATACACCAGATGAGTATTCCCAATCAACTACAAAAAAAAGCGAAATGCTCATTTCTGGACTGATTTCAGTCCAGAAATCTCCAGATTTCTGGACTGATAATCAGTTCAAAAATGAATGGTTTTAAGTGGTAATCAGTTAAGAAATCAGTGAATAAGAAGAAGAAGATAATACCAGCTGGAAGCAGTGGGAGCAGCGGGAGCAGCCGGACAGCTAGGGCACGGGAGCAGCGGGCAGCGACGGCTAGGTGGATTTCTTCTCCCCCGTTGAAGATCGCGGAAAAAGCGGTCGGGCACGTGCCCTACCGTGCCCAGGGCTAGTTCCGCCCATGCTATTGAGTCTTTGGACCTGAGCTCAGAGTATACAGGTTGTTTGTATATTTCCTTACTGTTTATTCTGTAATACTACTGTGTGGATATATCTTTTAAATGTTAGTAAAATAGATGAGAGATAACTTAAATATCTCAGCTATTTAAAAAATAACTGAGAGATGGCTCAAATATCTCAGCTATTAGTACAAAAATGAGTATATCTTTCACGAGTAAAAAAAAAAAAAACTAGTATCACAAGCTGTGACACATTCAGGAAATTATAAATTGGAGTGAAAAAAGTATTTCTAAATATAATAGTACATTAAAAGTTATATTAATGACACTGCAAAGTAGTACAAAATTTCATCAGATTATTTAAATTGGAAAATACAAAGTATGCGGAAAAACGACAATTATTCACGATGAGTTTTCATTTTTTTTTTAAATAATCGATCGCGTTACTATCACAAACTTTCAAAAAACCATCTCTGTCGATTAGAGCAAATTTTGCAGCATTGGATGACTTGTATCGCTCAGTTGCTGGAACTAAAAGCCCGGAAAAGTGGAAAGTAAAGCCCTAGGCGGACGGCGAGGTCGAGCACTTGAGCAGATCTGACATAACTCGATCTGTAGTCTGTAGAACAATAGAATGCTGAAGGAACGAGTTGTTTAGGTCATTAGGTGGGCCGTGAGGAGGGTATGAGGATGGGGTGCATGCCGCTTAGCTATTTTCGTGAAAGGCAGGTTATGAGCAAATATTTTTTGGATGTACAAATAACAGAGTTTAATCTGCGAGTAGCCAAATTTTAATGTGTTATAGAAAGATGTCAATGCCAATTTTTCGGTCCGATCATAAATACCCCCTCTCTACCGCGGGTCCCCCTTGCTTTTGGAAATTTTGTTTCCCGCCAACGCCATTTTTACCGGAGCTTTTCCCTCTTCTCTTCCGGCCAGCTGCTGGATTTTCCCTCCTTTCTTCTGGCGAGCAGCTTAGCTTTCTCCTTTATCCCTCTCTACCGCCCCGAGAAGCGCAACGCATTGTCGTCCGACCTCGCAAACTTCTTCCAAACGACCTCTAGTACTCATCTCTTCCACCGAGAAGTGCTGATCACCACCGACCATCCTCCTCTTTTATCTTGGAATACTTCACACATCAGCGGTTTTTGATAAATGTTGCACCGCTCTCGCCACCATGGAGAAAACCAGAGAAACCTTAGACAACATTTCAGCAGTGAAGGTAATCGATGTGCCTCTTATCTTTTCTGTTGTTTTTTTGTTGTAGGTTTGATTCTGTTGTAGGTGTGATTTCGATCATTTGAGATTTTTTGTTGTTGTTTGTGTTATATATATCTGACAAGAATTTGTTTACTTGTAGGCTTATTGGGTTATTCTCCGGTTGAATTTTACCAGAATTTTTTTGCTGTAGTTTTTGATTGGGTATCTTGGTTATTCTCCATGCCTGGGTAAGATATTCAAATACAATGCCATAACACAAACTATCTTCTATATGCGCATTCTGTTGTCATACAGAAATACAATGCACATGACAGAAGATTTTCTGCAACATGAGTCCAATCCAATGCACATGACAAAAGATTTTCTATGGTCATGAGTCAAGTACAATTTGGGCATGAGTCCAATCCAAAGCACATGATTGAATATTTTATGCGACAGAATATTTTATGCGACAAAATTTGTTTCTATAGTCAAAGTCATAAGACCAATACATAGTGACTCGGATGTCTTTCATTCACTACAATAACCAACTCGTCTGTTTCTTAAACTAATAACGTCTTCTTTTTATCCATAAGAGAATGACGTTGTTGTCTTTCCGACCGTGCACTCTAATGAGGAAGCATATAATATGTACAGAGAGTACGCTCGCAAAATTGGATTCAGTGTGCCCAAAGAACATATACTATATTGGACACATACTCGGATTGTCAAGGCGAGACAGTTTTCATGTGCAAAAGCAGAGTTTAAATGATTGAATCCAGAGAAGAATGTGCAAACGAAATTCAGCAAACTTGATACTCGGACATGGTGCTTGGTTTGCTTGCATTTTGCTGCTGATATAAAAGACAAGAATTGGGAGGTGGTGAGATTCATAGAGGAACACAATCACCCACTCGCTCCAAAGAATGACAGTCATTTGTTGAGATCTCATTGAGATATATCTGATGTTCAAGGAAGTCTTCTGAAGAATATGATTGGTGCTGGGATCAAAACAATTCAAGCATACAACTTCATGACGGATGAAGTGGGTAGATATAAAAACATTGGATTTTGTAAAACAGATGCATATAATGAGAACAAAAAGCCCTGATAGAAAGCGATGATGACATGAGCTTGCTGGAAATATTTAAGAAAAGACAAATATAAGATAACATGTTCTTCTATGATGTCCAAACAGACAAGTTATGACATTTAACTAGTTTTTGTTGGATGGATGACCATAAAAAGTTTGATTATGATTCGTTCGGAGATGTTATTATATTTGATACCACATATCGGTTGAATAAATATAATTTGGCTTATGCTCCTTTTATTGCGATAAATCATCACTGACAAAATGTCTTTGTAGGTGGCGCCTTCGTTGCAGAGGAAATCATCAAATCTTTCTCCTGAGTTTTTGATACATTTTTTAGATTTGCCAGTGGAAAGCAACCAAACACTATTTTTATAGATCCAGATCATGCAATGGTCATTGTAATTGCAAGAGTTTTTACTAGTTCTCGAAACCGCCTTTATCAGTGACATATTTCAAAGAAAGCTCCTTCAAAGGTTCTATCTTTCAACAATAATAAGAGTGTCAGAGTTTTATTCTATCATTGTATGAGCAAATACGATGATGATGCTGAATTTGATTCACATTGGAGTAAGTTGATTTAAGGGACAACTTTGAGGACAATAGATGACTTTCTAATCTGCACAAAATTAGAAATAGATGGTCCACTGCGTTTAATAAAGACATTCTAGATCTTAACATTCTATCTACTCAGAGAAGGGAATCCGCGAACAATATTTTACATGGGTGCACAAAACCAACAAGTTCTCTTGTTGATTGTTATACTAAGATGGAGAAGATGATTTCATCTTGGCGTAGATCTGAACATGATGAAGATTTCAAGTGCAAGCACGATAGCATCACTTTAAAATTTAAAAATTGTCCTTTATTAAAATAAGCTTCCAAAGTATAGACAAGAAAAATGTTCTCTGTTTTCAAACAGATTTTTATGGATGGAGCAGTTAGTGTGTGCATTAGTGAAGAAGTTACTTATGATGATGACCATATTTTATATGTCACTGGACATTGTGATGCTTCTGTGGACGACAAACAATGAGTAGTTAAAGTTAATTATAACACATTTGATGTTATATGTTCATGCAAGGGTTTTGATACCAAAGGTATGTTGTGTAAACACATCTTAAGAGTATACAACTCGAAAAATGTAAGAGAAATACATTTTAAATACCTACAAAAGAGATTCACGCTCGCGAACATGAAAGATTTGTATCTTTCAAAGAGCACATGCGTGAAAGAGGTCCAACCCATCTTGGTGTTTAGAAAACATCTTCTAAGGTTTACTTACGACTTAGCCCAAATAGTAGATACATGTCATTCGACCCAACAACATGTCTTAGCTACCTTGAGTGAATTGAGGAGGAACATGAAAGAAATTGTAGATAAAAAATAGGGGTTGAAGAAATGATTTAATGAAGGAAATTTTCAAAGTACAAGCATGCTGAGAGATCCAAAAGGAACACATCCTAAAGGTTTGCCAAATGACGATTGAAGAGTTTTTTCGAAAAACCGGCAAAAAAGCAAAGTAAATTTGCATTTTTATATTTAAATTCTAAAATTACTTTCCAAATGCTTACACCTATGTTTAATTTAATTACTATCCAAATTATATAGGGAGGAAAAAAGAGCCTAAATCTACAATGAGATGATTGGATGAAGAACCAAAGAAGTTCGACTTCATGGGAAGTGGCAGTTTCGAGAAAGCCCCGAGAATGTGTGCCTTACTGTATTTAATGAATTAATTGACGAAGTGTCTTTGTCAGCGCCCTTTAATTTTTGTAGTGTCCTTGATGTGCTTCTTTGGTAAATATTCATACAATTTTTGTATTGTTAAGGATTTTGTATTCATGCATGTCTCTTGAAATTATTGCTATAATTAGTATTCACAATCTGGTGAATTATAAAAGTAGAGGAAACATAAGAACATGCAATTTCACACATATATACCAACAAACCCGAGTACATAGCAATTTCATATGCTGGAACATAACAACATATGAATATATCATGCTTCTTTGATATCCACATGCTAGTTCTAAAACAAACATACCACAATCACTATAACAAACCAACATACTAAACGTCAAAATAAAACCCACTAAACCGCATGTAAATTGTATGAATAAACCCAACAGTTATCAATTATTTGGAGCAAAATATTTTTAGCATTTCGACCGCAATCTCAGCTCTAAATTTGGGCATACTTTTTTGCCACCCTTTGAATTTTGTCTAGGAAATTTACTTATAGCTTGCTTTCGCCTCCTTGTATTTAAGCACAAAGATTCCGCAGTCATCACCTCCATCTTGAGTAGGTGCTTGCCACATTGGTGTTATTTCTCAAATAGTAATCCCGGGTGGAAGAGAAAAACTAACATCCTTTTGTAAGCAAGTTATCCGTGAGAACATATGACCTTAGAACAAAAAATTACAAAGTGCTTAACTAAAAATTTATAGAACTGAATATACCAATGTTGGCAATGTCAGTTGATGCATCTTGCTATGCATCGAGTCATAAAAATACCATGTTGGTGCTTTAAATTGCATGTTAATAATGTCTAATAACCTGCCAAGTGCACAACCACCAATTTCTACAGCTTTGACAATTACCGGTGAAATATGTGCTAGTAAACGTTGGTATGAAATATTAGAGCTCTTAAAGCACTGCAAAATTATAAGAGCATTTAACATAACATAAGTAGATGACAATCAATTTATAAAATTATATTAAGATAATAATAATATGTACAAATGCTACCGCATATGTAAGTGAGACGTAAATAAAGTTCCTCCATGACTTTGGGGGATTCGAGCCTCTGACGGTTCATCACTACAACAAATGCATCTATACGACTGTCCATCAACCATCCTTGGCGTAACAGATCTTCCATTGCTGATCTTGTCAAGCTTGCATTGCCACTATCAATCATGCATTCACTATAATAGGGTTGATATAAAAAAATTAGCAAGACACCATTGCATGAATTTCCAATATGCATTCAACAAAGTAAAAAAGTGCAATAAAATCTAGTGAATTATTTGTAAACTCAATGCGTCTACTTGGAACAAGCATATGCAGGTAAATTAAGATTTACTAACATCAAGTAGTAGGGAAAACAGTCAAAACTTGATCATATAAATTTAATTTATAACATGTTCTCTTGCATTATGATTTGCAAACATAAAATATGCATTGTAATCGTCTCGATAATAACAATTTCATTTACCTAGCGCCATAGCGGCTCAATGTAGAGTCTACGAATTCCCTTACAACAACTGTTAAATGTGACCGTCCCGTGAATTTAATTTCTTTTTTGGACTTCCCCGCCAATTGGACATTAGAACGTGTTCTCTTGCGGCCTTTAGAATCGGGGGTGGATTTGCTAACACAAATTGTTTTCTTTAATTCCTTTTTTTTTGTGGGAGGGGCTAAAGTAACAATGGGTGAAGATGGTGTGGGGGCAACTGATTTGAGATCTTGCCCTTGTGACATCGTCTTAATCAGGGCAACAAGATATACTCAAATCTCTCTTGGCAGTAACCTCGCAAATCAAGGACCTCTGTCAGAATCTTTTCTTCCAAGTGAATAATCTCTCTTTTAATGAATCTTTTCAATTCCCTCTCTTTTTTCTTCTTCTCCTTCTCCTTCTTGCTCGTCCTTCATTTTTTGAGACTTCTCCCCATCCATCAAATCATCAATCACTTTCTTATTTTTTCAAAGATTCTTCTTCACCGGCCTCAACTTCAGCAACTCCTCGAAAGAGGAATCTGACTCCTTAGGACCAAATACATCTTGAACCTCGGTGCTTAAGTAAACAAAAGTTGGCCTTACCATTAGCTGGTAGGGAAAACAAAAAAACACCTGGTAGCAAGAATCAAACCATTATAGAATATGAAGTTACCTCTTTCTTTGGAAATAAGAGTCTTGACAGATCTACGTAGAACCTATAACTAAAACCTCCTTAGACGGCCCATCGACACAAACGCGACAGAGCCATCTCATCCACTAGCACCTGGATGTTGCTTTTCTTAAAAAATCAAACCAAGAAGATAGTAAACAAATATATATATAAAATATGACCTCAATAGTGCATCAACATAATCAATATTAAACATATTAAAAACTCACCACAAGAATTATGGAGCAGCCTTCGAGGTAGCCCAGGCTGGCAGGTTTCTTTTTGGGAGCAGCTGAGTGTATGTATGTCCTCAAACTGCTTATGTAGAAATGTATGGATGACCTTCGACTAATTATATCTTATAAACTCATCCAATCCATCAAACTTCTTCGAGCATAATGGAAGTCGAAGAGACTTCAAGGGAAACAAAAACCTGCAGAGTACGTACTTCACTAGAGCGCCAACTCTTTGCATTTCAGTTTCATTGGAAGACACCTTTATATTAGCTAATTCATTAAGATGAGTTACTAGGTCGGCTTGTGTGACATTTGATAATGATAATCTCCTGAAGTCATAATCAAGTCCCATATTGGGTAGGCCGAGTATCAGCGCCACCTCATTGATAGTCATTCTTATGTAATCTGGCCTAACATAAATGCAGATTTGTCCGGCCTATACAACCTAATTAGTCGGTATAGAAGAGGAATACAATATAGATCCAGCTGGATATTCAGGGTGCTTGGTCAAAAAAAAATTGTAATGTTGTGATACAGTATATATTCAGCCGAATATACATGATGCTTGGCCAAAAAATAGAAACCAATCAAATCGTATTCTGAATAAAGTAAAAAAAAAAAAAATCAAATTTTGAATCTATCAAATACATTCAAATCGTATTTGACTGTTGTTTAATCTATTGCAAGGGAAAGAAGTGGTGTGATTGTGCGAGATGCAAGACGCGATGAGATTCCCAAGCTTCATTGCTATGCGACTCAAATTCTGAAGCAATCCAAATCCATTCAAATCGATTTTTTTTCAAAGCCATGAGATAATACCTAGTCGGAATGGTCGGTCTCCGCAAGTTGCAATAGTACTGAAAACCCTAGTCCCTCTAACCAGTGGCGGACGCAAAAACTTTTTTCAGTGTGTGCGGACTTAAAAATGGCTTGATTCATACTATTAAACCACGAATAATACTATTTTTTAACAATAGGATATTAGCCACGGTTTAAACTGTGGCTAATACAATAATTTTTTAAGAATATGGTATTAGCCACAGTTTAAACTATGGCTAATACAGTTATTTTTTTTTAAAAAATAGGATATATATTTGCCATGGTTTATAGTTTAATCCGTAACTAATATAGGTAATTTTTAAAAAGTAGTGTATTAGTCACGGTTTAAATCGTGGCTAATTCTCTTAATTTTTTTTAAAAAAGTAACCGTGGCAAATACTATTAATTTTTTTTTAAAAAAATGAGCGTGGGCGGCCGCCCACACTCGCCCCAAGGTGGGTCCTCCCCTGCCTCCGACGCCCCTCATTGCTCTGCGTGTCCGTCAAGTGCCAAAAAGTTTTCCTCTACCTCCACTTCGCTCGCGTTGCCGAGGAGTTATGACAATCTGTTTTCTATGACGATAGATTTTTCGCGGCAAGGGTTTGAAAGGAGCAGATTTGAACTTCGAAAGTCAGAAATGAAAGTTCATCTATCTCCTCTGCGCTCGTTCTCGTGGCCGAGGAGTCAGGACACGATCTTCTTTTCACCGACAATAGGTTTTCCGACAAGGGTTTAGCCGGAGTAGTTTTGAATTTCGAAAGGTGGAAATGGAAGGGAAGATTGGAAGAAATGATGGTGGGGTCCAACTGTAAGAAAGCACCTTTATACTCGGACCGAAAAATTTTCCCTTTTGATCTCACTTTGCATCCGCCTATGAGCACACGCCAATATCATGAAAGCCCTAAACTCAAGTATCTGAAGCTCAAACCCAAAATTGTCATGAAATTTTTTTCCATAGGACGACAAATATTTGTGCTTAAAGCGCATTCTTAATAATTTAGCCCTAAAGTGACTCGGAGAGAGTAGTTACACGTGCTTGTGGTAATACATTTTAAATTATATATATAAAATGCCCTCTCCACTTTCTTATTGGATTTTGGTTGTCTCCTAGGTAAATAAAACCTAAGACGAGGGACATCGAGAAGTCTGTAAATAAAATGAAGGGCGTTTATATTGACAGCTCATATATGATTATTGACAGCCCCAAAATAATTACAGTCCAACAGATGATTATTGACAGCCTGATAGATACTGACAGCCCAAAAATTAAATTTTTTAAAAAATAACAAATCATTGTCAATTACTAGATTAACTCAAAAAAACAGAGATAACAGTCCATAATCCTACTATATGACTTTTTAGGAAAAGTGTAAAAACTCGGAACCCCAAATTAATTAAATACGAGTTTCACGCGTATTTTGAAAATATGCCTAATATATGATATTTTTAGAAAAAGTGTTCAACATGAAAATTGTATATCTCGTCGAGATCTACAACTTTAATGTTGAACACTTATTCTAAAAATATCATATAGTAGACCTATTTTCAAAAGGCGTATGTTCAGCATTTTGGGCTGGTATTAGCGGCCATACTATGCGTTTTTAATTGTTTTGACGAACTGTCAATAGCCATATAAGGGCTGCCAATATAAACGCCCTAAATGAATAAGAGTTTTGACAAAATTTATAGATGGATGACTTGCATTCATTATGCTCTTATTGTATGTATAGAAAATAAGATTTGATATATATATATATATATATATATATATATATATATATATATATATATATATATATATATATATATATATATATATATATATATATATATATATATATATATATATATATATACAAGTGTCAGGCACGGGACTTCGGCCCTGTGGGCATTCGGCGGGGGTGCGACAATCGGCGGGGTGCGACATTCGGCGGGATGCGACATTCGCCGGTGGTGCGACATTTGTCATGGGGATGCCATTTGTCGTGGGCGGCGACATTTGTCGTGGACGACGATATTTGTCATGGGCGGCGACATTTGTCGTGGGCGGCGACATTTGTCGTGGGCGGCGACATTTGTCGTGGACAGTACCCGCCCCTATGACCTCGCACGACGGTACTCGACTGATGACGGCGGGTTCCGCCCGCTTCCGGCGGGCTCCGCCCGCTCCCGGCGGGCTCCGCCCGCTCCCGGCGGGCTCCGCCCGCTCCCGGCGGGCTCCGCCCGCTCCCGGCGGGCTCCGCCCGCTCCCGGCGGGCTCCGCCCGCTCCCGGCGGGCTCCGCCCGCTCCCGGCGGGCTCCGCCCGCTCCCGGCGGGCTCCGCCCGCTCCCGGCGGGCTCCGCCCGACCCGCAACATATACATATGAGTACTCAAAATGACCGTAAAAAAATCTAAATCAAAAATACAATATTTATTTTGTAAAACAAATTATATTTTATCGTTAAAACATTAATTTTTTTCTTGTCATTCCTAGCTAGAGACAATAGGTTTAGGATATCTAGTGTTTTTATTTTTTATATTTTAATATTATAAAGTTGTGTAATTACCTAAAAGGATATTGTCTTTATAATATACTAATATAAAGTTTGGTATAATTGTGTAATCATGAATACAACTATAAGGGCAATATAGGAACATCAGACAATGTTTCACCAAAGAATAGTTTTCGTATATTAGTAGAGATATATCAAATCCAATTATATAATTGACAGATTGCACAAAAATAACAGAGGTTTTTGTCACCCTCGACCGGCTCGTTAAAATGAGTCCAACAAACTTTTTGGAGTATAATTCTGAGTTTGTTTGGTTCCTCAAACGAACGCCAGAATGCTCGGTGAGCACGCCTGCAAAGGCTTCACGCACTCCGGGAACACACTCGAAAGACGGGCGTGCATGCACGCGAGTCGCACCCAGGCGAAGGTACCCCCAGTCCGTGCGCATAGCACCTCCTAGCCCCCCCCCCCCCCCCCGAGTCAGTGCGCACCCCCACAACACACGTGATTTCACCACACGCGCGCCCCACACATATTGGAGGCGCACCACAGTCTCCTGCAACTGCCCGCCGTCCGTCGCCGACAATTTTGACGAACCTACCCGGGCAACCCGGATTATCCAGACCGTCCGGGGGCATCAAGGTCATTTTTAAAAAATGGTGATTCATGTGACCAGAATCAAGCATTCTCATTTACCAGTTTAAATTCCAAGAGCGCAATTGCCATCACCCCCCATCCCTACCGAAAAACTATAAAATTGCCCTCAAGTCTTCATTCAAAAACAAGCAACCAAGGAGTTAAGAAAGAACACTGAAACTTTTCGGCAAAGAGTTGACACTTTGCTCGCTTTCATGCCCGGGTTCACCCCACTCATCGCAGTGTCTGCTCTAGCAAAAGCTCTAGAAGCCATTCCTGCGAGCACCAATGATGACTTTGCTTTTTCTCTTTCAAGTACTTGTAAACGGAGCGGTGACCTGTCACCATACCGAAGATTCTAACACTTATAACCGCAAACAATTAGTAGATTTGGTCGGCACCGAGCCGACCCCGCGATTTTTTCACTTTTTGGATTTTTTAACGTTAAAACATCTTGATGTTTCTGCTGTTGAAACACTTTTAATTGTTTGTGTGATTAGCTCACTCACGAGCTAAGATGATTCAATCCTTGCGGACCTGGAGAGCTAGCGCAGAGCGACCCGTAACAATAATATATAATCAGATCATTTATGAGTTATGACCCACCATCTTGTAAAAAATTATAAAAGGGCAAAATAAAAACCTAAAAGAGGCTCGGAACTTTTAAATTTTAACCAGTGACAAGGAGGAACCCACCAACTCCTTTTCTCCAAGCCGCATGTGCAAACCGAACCGAAATTTTTTTCCTCCGAACCTGGAGGAGAAGAATGGTCCGGGTAAATCAATGACGAGCCCGAAATGATGAGGGCCCCACACAAGAAATATATTTTACAAATCTAAATTGCATGAGCCCCACAACTTTGCAGGCTCCTCGTTGATCCCAGACCGATACTATCTTCCGGATTCCGGAGGTAACAATTTTCCCAACCGAACGCCTCCATCTCTTCTTTGTTCTCAAAATCGGAATTTTCTCGTCGACGACCTTTTGCCGTGTCAGAGCCAAAGCAAGTTGCGATGGTCGCAGATCACGAGAGCACGTGGAGCCGGATGTGATTTTTGACGGCGGCGATTGCCGCAAGGGCGAAGTTGCCAATAAGGTATTTGTATGGGGGCTGATTCAGAGGTCTATAGTGCATGTGTGCAGGGGAGACGCATGAGCAGAGGCCGATTTGGCCGGAGCCGGAGAGGCACAGGCGGTGTTTGGCAACCACCATTTTGACTCGGGAGAGCCAGGACTGTTGAAGCGTCGACGGTGTTGTACCACGATCATGGTGGTGCATTGGTGCAGAGTGCGCATCTTTGCCCAAAGAACGATGGTGTGCAACCACCATATTTTAGTCATTAGTGGCAAGGTATTGTCCCAGGCTGACGCGTCGAAGACTAATCAGAGTGTGTCAGTGACGTGTGCCTACATGGGGGGGGGGGGGGGGGGGGATAGCTTATTGAAAGATCTTTGGGGGGTGGGGGGGGTGGGGGGGAGGAGGAAAGTGTGTTTCTCACAACATATGCCACAACCAAAACAACCCATGACCGTTCACTTTCTTAAAAGATAACACAAGAATAAAAAATTTTCAGAATAAAAATGCATGCTGTCGAAAAAATGATATAACTTAAAGGTGCAACTTGGGTCAATTTAAATTAGTTCGTCATAAAATCGAGAACTAATCAATATAAATTCGATTTCAATTTTTCGGAATCAAAATCAACCCATTTAACCAATGACTAGAACCATATCTGAACCTTCAATTCTGTTCTGATTCAGCTATAGTTCCATCCATTGCATAGTTTAAATTCTATAAGGTGTATAAAAAGCATCAAAAATCTATTTTTGTTTGCATTTTATTATCATATTTTAGCTTAATATTTCCGTGATAACTATTAGGCATTTAGCTCTCAGGCCAGTTCCCGGAAACCGAACTCAATAACTAAGAACCCAACCTAAAAGACTTGTTCGAACCGACACAAGTTGATCGGTTCGGCCCCGAGCTGATTCTCCCATTTTTCTTCACACCCCTACAAACACATTTTAAACTCATTTAGGCTCTGTTTGGCATGGTGGTGGCGGTCACGAACACGTGGGTTAAATTGTCATTTGTTAACGCTCACCTAAAGAACTTCATCCACTTTTATGTTCAAACGGATGATGTTTGCAAGATGATCCTTAACGAATGACGTTTTGACAGGCACGCGTTTAATCGATGAACTTATTACAAAACCAAGCTACAATCATTTATCTAAACAAACAGTCTCAACATTATGTAAGCGAGAACCATCATCCTACAATCATTTTTTTGACTTCCCTCTCCTCTGGTTAACTAATTAAGCGGCTGACATGCTGGGAGCACCGTCATCCTACATCATTATGTAAGCGAGAAAGACTTAATATTAGGCTGAAAAAGAACGATGATTGTTAAGGGTAAACCTATTTTAGCTGCGTGCGGGCTTATGTTAAGTGCAGACCAAAGATTTTTTAAGTGCAGATCACTTTGTTATTAGCGTGACAAACAAAATCAGTAAAGAAGTGATCGATCTGAACATTACTGAGGATGAAGAGGGGGCGATTAGAGCAAGGGGTCTGTGTGTTTGGAGCTATGGCAGGCCTGCGCTGGGGTGGAGATTTCGCTGCCATGGAAGGGGAGCTTGGTGGTGTATGTAACGATACCGGCGGTCAGGGACCCGTTGCTCACAGGGCCGTCTAACCGAGGATCCATAATGGCCCAACCAACCGGCCTTTACAGGGCTGCAGCCCAACGTGTTGGGGTTGTGGAACACTTCCGGTCCTCTTGTTTCTCACACCGGGTTCGCCCACGTGAGCTTAGAGGAATCGAAGTGTGATCCCCCCTCGACATCTCTGGGACCCACGACAGCGGGGGTCCGGGGGCGGCAGCCCCCGGCGGAGGTCCCGCTGACCGGACAGCGGGCAGGGGTCCAGGGGACAGCGTCCCCGGTGGGGGCTCGGGGGCAACGCCCCCGGACCAATTTTTTCTGAAGGGGATTCTTTGGATCGGCGATCGTCGAACGCTAAGGTTCGACGATCGACGATCGTCGACCGATCTTTGGGTCGACGGTCGCGATCGTCGACCGGCCTTTTTGGGTCGACGATCGGCGATCGTCGACCGGTCTTGCTTGGTCGACGATCGGGGTTGCCGATCGTCGATCGGCCTTTTGGGTCGACGATCGGCGATCGTCGACCGGTCTTGCTCGGTCGACGATCGGGGTTGCCGATCGTCGATCGGCCTTTTGGGTCGACGATCGGCGATCGTCGACCGGTCTTGCTCGGTCGACGATCGGGGTTGCCGGCAGATACATATATACGTTGTTTTTTCCCGATTTAGGGATACGATTCATTGCAGTCTGCGGCGGCGTATTCTTTTGGAGGCGATACGAGGTATCTCGTTGAGATCGATCCAGAAGGTATTCTTCTATAGTTTTTTCTTGTCCAGAAGAGAGGAGAAGAGGTAGGATCGGATTTGATCCTTGCAACCTTTTGTAATCTGTTTCTTTTTGGGTGAATACAAGAAGGAAGGAGAAGGGGAGAGAGGACGTAGCCCGGTTTTGGGTGAACCTCTGTAATATCTGTGTGTTTTGTGATTGCTCTGTTTTGTTCTGTGTTTGTTATTCGATATTCGGATTTCTGCTTCTCGGCACCCCGGATTTCCTACACAACGCACCCAACCACTTCACCGCGCGTATAGGGCCCCGGCCTCAACAACCTACCGCGCGGGATACCCTATACGCGCGGTGAAGTGGTTGGGTGCGTTGGGCTGCAGCCCTGTAAAGGCCGGTTGGTTGGGCCGTTATGGATCCTCGGTTAGACGGCCCTGTGAGCAACGGGTCCCTGACCGCCGGTATCGTTACATAAAATGCTACATGGGCACCTTTGAATCTTCTATTCTGTTCAACTTTTTCCAGGCATGGTATAGTAATTGTGCTCATAATATTTCCATTTTTTTACCTCTTCCTTTGTTCCTATTATGAACAATTTAGACAGGAAAAATCTGAATGATAGTTTAGTTCCTAGTGCTTCTCTGTTTGACATCATTGCAGGAGGCGGTGGCTGCCGGCTGGAGGGCCTAAAAGCGGCCTTCTAGGGATCGGGGGAGGCCGCCGGCAGCGAGTGAAGGAGGGCTCACAAGAAGTGAGAGGCGACCATCAGTTGCCTTCTGGAGGTTCCACGAGTCGACGGTTAGAATGAGGGGGCAAGATGGGGGACTAGCGATTGGAAGGATAGGTAGTGGTGAAAAAAGTGGGATACTGGAAAGAGAGGGGCTGCCAATATAAAATATAAAAAATGAGTTTCTAAGGAAAAAAATTGGGATCACACAACTAAAATAGGTCTGCACTTAACATTTATAAAAAAGGCATATTTAATAATGCCAAAAATTAAACTGTTTAATTGCCTGAAAATTCCCAATTACCTTGGAGCTATTACATATGCTATCAGCAGATCCACCCCACTTACTTACACGAGATTCTGCTTCCATTGCCTGCAATAACTTTATGCGATTAGATTCCGCAAAAATGTATATAATTAAGAACCGGAACTCGGGTCGGTGCGGTTCGGATCGGTTCCATCCAAAACCAATAACCGCTCCATGATTCAGTTTCGACATTTAAGAATCAGAACTGACCCATGTACCAAAAATGTAAAATCAGATTCGAACCGAAAAGCTTGATTCACTTCCGATTTTGTTCTAGTTCAGTTCTCGATTCTACTCATGCTTCTTAATAAAAAAACAAATAACTGAATTAGCTTTGAATTACACAAGAGATACTTTCAATCACAAGAGACCTTCAAAATATAAGTTTCTTTCATAAGTATCTTAAAACTACAAATATAAACATCTCTAAAAAATAGTCATAACCCAAAGGAAACCACAAATTAAGATAAAAATTAAAGACCAGAGATAAAAAATAAATCGAAGTCCTTACGACGACATTGGCCTTTCAGCTGAGGAGAAAGCCAAATGTGGGGGTATCAAGGAAAGAAAAGCGCAACAGCTTATTTCAAGAATTCTAGGCTTATTAATAAAAGTCTAGACTGGAAATTTAGGTTGCGTTTGACGTGGCTTATCACAACTTATTTACTCTGGTGAGGTTGGACAAAAACGTCATTGTCATAAAAAGTATGTTTGGTAAGATAAATGTTACTACCGTTATCAGAAAAGAAACTAGTTTGGGGCATAAGATTTTGATATATGACAATGACATTTTTATCCAACCTCATCGGAGCAAATAAGCCGCGATAAGCCACGCCAAACGCAACCTTAATCAAATTTACAGCCACAATCTTTTGATCAAACGTTTATAATTTGTTTCAGAGATTGTGTTACGCCCCCGCAACGCTTTGCGGGGCGTCACTATGTTCGGAGGAGCAAGGACGCGTTAAACAACGGGGCTGACGGTTCAGCCCCTGCTCAGTGAACCGGCCGGCCGGGGGCTGAACCAGGCGGGTTCAGCCCCAATTGGAGGGGCCGGCCGGCCCCTCCATGCCCGGGTATTTATATACCCGGGCGGCCCCCTTATGGGGGTTATGCAAGAATATTACAGGTATCTTCTTCCCTTCCCTCTCAAACCTTAATCCTCTCTTAGCCTCCTCAATCTCCCTTAGTTTTTCTCTCTCTCTCTCAATTGTCCTAACATTTGGTATCAGAGGAGTGCTCTTCTCCGTCATGGTGACCACTCGCACTCAAGAGGAGTTCTCACGGCTTGAAACCCTATAGGAAAACGTTGTTGGCCTAACCGACTCGATGGCGGCCATGGAAGGGCGGATGGAGGCCCGAATGTAGGAGTTGAAGGCTTTGTTGAAGGGGAAAGCGCCGGCGCCGGAGGATTCGGCGGGATCGGGGCCCGAAATTGCTGCGGGTGCGCGGCAGGGAGCGGAAGGGGTCGGCGGCGTGCGGATCGGGGGGCGGCTGGAGGACAGCGGCGTGCGGATCGGGGGGATCCAGCCCGGCACGGGTTGGCAGGGCGCGATTCCGCCTGGTTCAGCGACAGCGTTTGGAGGAGCAACAAGCTCGGCGGCGGCGTTTGGAGGAACAGCGGGCTTGATCCCGCCTGGTTCAGTGGCCGGCGGGTTCGGCAATCCTGGATCGGGTCGGGAAATGTGGAGACGGGGCTGGGAAGACCCGACTGGGTTCTGGCGGCCACCCGAGGTTACGAGACAGCAAAGGGGAGGGCTCCTCCCTCCTCCCCGTGGGTTTGGGCCGCCAGGTGTGGCTGGCTTTGGCCAAGCATGGGGCGGCCAGCCACAACCACCTCCTTGAGGAGCAGGCCAGCACCCAGGCTACGGAGGATTCGAGCAAGGGGATCTCGGAAGACGGGAAGGAGGTCATGGTGCAAATCGCTTGACCCCCGGATTAACTCGTATGTACTTTCCGGAGTTCGAGGGTGGTGACGCTTTGGAATGGATTCAAAAGGCCGAACTATTTTTCCAGTACCAGGAGGTTCCTGAAGGGCAGTGGGTGCAGTTAGCGTCCTTTCACTTGAAGGATGACGCTTTTCAGTGGACGCAGTGGTTCCTGCGGGGACGGGAGCACATGCCGTGGGGGGAGTTTGTGGATGGCTTTACGGCCCGATTCGGGCCATTGGAGTACGAGAACTTTGAGGCCCTCCTTCAGAAGCTTCGTCAAAAAGGGTCGGTGATGGAGTACCGCACGGAGTTCGAGAAATTGGCGAATCGGGTTCAGTGGCCGGAGAGGACACTCTACAGTTGTTTCATATCAGGTCTCAAGGAGCACATTCGTGACGAGGTGCAGACACTCATGCCTCGTTCGTTGAACCACGCCATTACCTTGGCGCGCATTCAGGAGGAGCGATTCAACAGGCAGAGAGCCCGCGTTACGAGTAGGCCGCCTTCGGCCCTTGCCACTGCAACACGACGGGAACAGCCCACGGGTAGCAAACCGACGATGACTCGGTTATCTTGGAGTGAGTTGGCCGCTCGAAAGGAGAAGGGGCTATGTTTCAATTGCGACGAGAAGTTTGTGCCTGACCATAAATGCCAGAAAATACAGGTCTTCATGTTGCATCAAGATGCAGACGAAGCGCCGACTCCCGACGAGGAGTTGGAGGTGTGCTTGGATGAGACTGAGTTCGGGGTTTCTCTACATGCGCTTGAGGGGTGCGCTCCCCCGCTTACTATGCGGCTGGCAGGCCGGATCGCCCAAGAGAAGGTTACTATTTTGGTGGACAGTGGGAGCACCCACAACTTTATACATCCCGACGTGGCATGGCGAGTCGAGCACGTGGTTGACAGGGGGGCTGCCTTTCATGTTATGGTGGCGGATGGCAGCAAGTTGCAGTGTGAAGGGGTGCTGAAGGGAGTGGAGCTGAGGATACACGACTATGTGGGACGGACCGACGTCTACCTGTTGCCTATTCGGGGCTCAGACATGGTGTTGAGAGTTCAGTGGTTGCGCCAGTTGCAGCGGGTGACCTTCGACTGGGAGCACATGACTATGAAGTTTGTGCACGAGGAGAACCAATTCTGCCTGCGGGGTATCGTGTCATCTCCTGTTAAGGATGTTTCTCTTCGCAGCATGCAGCGGTTGAGCGGAGACGGACACCTGATGGCCGTTCTCCGGGAGGTCCAGACCGGCTATTCCGCCCCTTCTGAGGTACTAGTGCAGTTACAGTAACTTTTGACGGATTATGCTGATGTTTTTCAGGAGCCACGCACTTTGCCACCGCCTCGGTTCCGGGATCACCATATTCCGCTCAAGGCGGGTGCTGAGCCTACTAATGTCCGTCCATATCGCTACCCACACATTCAGAAGGCGGAGATTGAGCGCAGTGTCCGCGAGATGTTAGAGGCCGGCATCATCAGGCCGAGTACGAGTTCTTTCTCGGCCCCCATTATTCTGGTCAAGAAGAAGGATGGGTCCTGGAGATTCTGCGTGGACTACCGTGCTTTGAACGGTGCCACAGTCAAAGATAATTTTCCGATTCCTCACATCGAAGAGTTACTGGATGAGCTACATGGGGCGCAGCGGTTCACCAAGCTGGATCTTCGTTCCGGGTATTATCAGATTCTGATGGCGCAGGAGGACATCCACAAGACGGCCTTCCGGACACATGACGGCCATTATGAGTTCTTGGTTATGGCCAACGGGTTGAATGGAGGGCCCTCTACATTCCAGGCCAATATGAATGAGATTTTCCGGGATTTCCTACGGATTTTTGTCCTGATATTCTTTGATGACATTCTCATCTACAGCGCTAACTGGGAGGACCATGTGGGCCATGTGGAGCAGGTCCTTGCCAGACTTCGTCAACCGACCGTTCTAAGTGTTCCTTCGGTCAGGAGGAGGTGGAGTACTTGGGCCATTTGGTCTCGGGTCAAGGCGTCAGGGCCGACCCACGGAAGATTCAGAGCATGCAGTCCTGGCCGCGACCGGTTACAGTCCTGACCGCGACCGGTTACAGTCCGGGCTTTGCGAGGTTTTTTGGGGCTCACGGGGTACTACAGGCGGTTTGTGCAGGATTATGGGAAGATAGCCCGACCCTTGACTCAGCTGCTGCAGAAGGATTCCTTTTCTTGGAGTGAGGAGGCTGAGGGGGCATTTCAGTCTCTCAAACGGGCCATGACTACCACGCCCGTCCTTGCATTACCAGATTTCACGAAGGAGTTCGTTCTAGAGACGGATGCGTCAGGGGTCGGCATTGGGGCAGTTTTGATGCAGGCCGGGCGGCCGTTAGCCTTCTACAACAAGGCTTTGGCTCCTCGCACTTTGGGCCTTTCGGCTTACGAGAAGGAGATGCTGGCGATCATCCATGCGGTGGCTGTATGGCGGCCATACTTGTTGGGCCGGCACTTTAAGATCCGCACGGACCATCAGAGCTTGAAGCATTTTTTGGACCAACGGGTCTCCTCGCCTCTGCAGCAGAAATGGGTTACGAAGCTTCTTGGCTACGACTATGAGATTGTCTATCGCCGCGACAAAGATAATGTGGTCGTCGATGCTCTCTCTCGCCTACTAGAGGCTGCTCTCACTCATATTTCGAGACCATTGGTAGATTCCTTGGAGGACATTCAGGAGGAGGTACTGCGCTCCAACACTCTACGGCCGTTGGTGGAGGCTTTACAGCGGGGAGAGACAGGCGCGGCTGGCTATCACTTATGTAATGACCGGCTTTACTATTGAGGCCGAGTGGTTGTGCCCGCCGATTCAGCATGGAGGACAGTACTGATGCATGAGTTCCATTCTTCGCCGACGGGAGGGCATGCGGGTGCTCCGGACCCTTCAGAGGGCCAGAGCAAATGTCTTTTGGGCGGACATGCGTCGGGACATTCAGCAATTTGTTCGACAGTGTGAGATCTGCCAGAGGCAGAAATATGAGACTTCTTCTCCGGCAGGGCTGCTCGTGCCGTTGGACATTCCGCAGCTTATTTGGGACACGGTGTCCATGGACTTCATTGATGGGCTGCCTAAGTCTAAAGGGAAATCGGTCAATCTGGTCGTGGTGGATAAGCTTTCCAAGTATGACCACTTTTTGGCACTCAGTCATCCGTATACTGGTGAGTCGGTGGCCGCACTCTTTGCTAGAGAGATAGTTCGACTGCATGGCCTTCCCCGCGCCATTATTTCTGATCGGGACCCCACCTTTGTCAGTGGGTTCTGGAGGGAGCTGTTCCGGTTGCAGGGTACTCGCTTACATTTCAGCACGACGCACCACCCGCAGTCGGATGGCCAGACGGAGGTGCTCAATCGGAGTGTTGAGACATATCTTCGTTGCTTTGTGATGGATGAGTCGCGAGTTGGCCGGAGTGGTTACATTGGGCCGAATACTGTTACAATACGACGTATCACACCGCCAGCAGGATGACGCCGTTTGAGGTGGTTTACGGGCGGCCGCCCCCTACCTTGGGCATTTATGAGTCGGGCAGCACAGCTCTTCCAGCGGTTGATCGGGCTCTTCTAGATCGAGATCGCATGTTGGTCACTCTCCGGGAGAATCTCCGCTTGGCACAGGATCGCATGAAGACGCAGGCGGACAAGCACCGCACGGAACGGGAGTTCGCAGTCGGTGATGAAGTCTTTCTCAAACTCCAGCCGTACCGGCAGTTGTCCGTCGCTCGTCGTGGCAACCAGAAGCTGTCCCCGCGCTACTACGACCCCTTTCGGGTCATCAGCAGGGTGGGGCCGGTAGCTTATACCTTAGCGTTACCGGAGGGTTCCCGCATCCATCCTACATTCCATGCCTCTTTGCTCAAGCGGAAGGTGGGTCCTCATGTCCAGCCAAGTACTCTCTTGCCTGACGTTACTTCTGTGGGCGAGCTGCGGCCGCTCCCGGAGGTTGTTTTGCTGCTCCGCTGGAAGCACCGGGGCACGGAATACCGGCCTGAACTCTTGGTCAAATGGAAGAACCTGTCGTCAACACATAACTCTTGGGTGGACTTCTTCGATTTCAAGGACCTCTACCTCGACTACCACCTTGCGGACAAGCTGGTTCTTGATGGGGAGGGGAATGTTACGCCCCCGCAATGCTTTGCGGGGTGTCACTATGTTCGGAGGAGCAAGGACGCGTTAAACAACGGGGTTGAACCTTCGGTTCAGCCCCTGCTCAGTGAACCGGCCGACCGGGGGCTGAACCAGGCGGGTTCAGCCCCAATTGGAGGGGCCGGCCGGCCCCTCCATGCCCGGGTATTTATATACCCGGGAGGCCCCCTTATGGGGGTTATGCAAGAATATTACAGGTATCTTCTTCCCTTCCCTCTCAAACCCAAATCCTCTCTTAGCCTCCTCAATCTCCCTTAGTTTCTCTCTCTCTCTATTGTCCTAACAGATTGTATATCTAATCGATTAGTCTAATCAACGATAGGCAAGGAACGCATGCTTGAATTGGTATTTAATCAGATGGTTCTAAAAGCACAAATGCCTAGTTTTAATAATTTAGGTCCGGGTTGATTCTCGGGTACCTGGACATAGGAACCGAACTACCCGATTCTAGTATATTTGGATCCGGAGCCGAACCGGGACACACGAGAATCGACCCAAACCGCTCGGATTGGTTCTGGTCAGGTTCGCGGTACTTTGATTACTTTTGCACACCCCTGATAATGCCTTTTTTGTATTATTTAAGAAAAATCTAAGGACCATTTGCCCTCGCTGTAAGTTGTGGTGGGCACCCAAGCCGGTACAAGGCAGGTGCGTGGTCATTGATTGCGCAATAAAAATTGGGAACTCATCATTTTGAAATATTGTAAATTATATAAAAAGATATTTGGCTAAAATGAAGCCAAAAATATATTTACAGTTAGGGGCGGCTAGGTCGATTTTCAGTTTTTTTTATGCGCATCCCTATCGAACAAAAAGTCTAATCTCAGGGGCGGGGGTCGATGACATGTTATTTGTACATCAATTTATCACCTATCAGTTTTGTTAAGATAATTTTTTTCTAAGTGTGAAAGAAGCTAGTCATCTTTGACCATGCTTTTCAAACATATGTTTCATGACAAGTGTGAAAAAAGTAGCCGTCAGTGACATTTAAACCAACATGTGATCTTGAAAGAATCTTCTGGGAAAGTGGTCAAATGAAGCTTCATGACATGTACTTTTGACCGAGGAAAACTTCATCCACATGTCATCTAATTTACCTCCTTGATTTTGGCCCTATAAATAAGGATGAATGATGATGGATAAGATATCCACTTCTCTCCAAACTCAGGTAATGTAAGATTTCTATAGAGGCCTTTGCAGCAATCGTCTTAGTTTGAGAGAGCTTTCGGACGACGTTCTACGACGTTGACGAGGAATACTTCGCCTACACGGATTGAATCTGGAGTAGATTTGGGCAAGGATTCGAAGAGTCATCTTGAAGAGGATTTGTGTAATCCGTCTCGCCCTCCACTGTCGGTAACATGTAATTTTCTTGCCACTGTTTATTGTGAAATATTGTGTGGTGCGAAGTTAGTGAAAATCCCGTGTGGATCGAGGAGAAAAAACCTGTAATTGTCTATCATTTTCATACATTTTTAGTGGTGGCTTTTCGGGTTGGACTCCGATCGTCCCATGGTTTTCACCCTATTGGGTTTCCACGTTAAATCTCCGTGTCACTTTTATTGCTATTATTTTGTGCTGTGTTTCGGTTCTGTATCACCATACCGTTAAGCGGCCGTGCGAGTATTTGCTCGAACTAATTTGCAGGTGGTCTGGTCGGACTTGCGTGCTCTCTAGCCCAACAGATCTGGGACAACACAAACCATCAAATGCCTTAAATATGAACATACTAGGTTACACATTACAAGAAAGTATTCAAGGTGTGATTTAATCAAAACAATATCTTAAGAAATTTGAAAATTAACTCAAACATTGTAATTAATCTTTAAGAGATATATCTAATCCTCCTTAACTTTTGCAATTAAAGTAAGGAGTTGTTTTTTGAGTTTTTGGTTTTATGAAAAATAAACCGTAAACACAAAACAAACATTTATAAAATTTGCAAGGAAAACATATTTTTGTGTTTTGAATATGTTTTGTAAATTTATAGTAGTTATAAAAAAACAAGTTTTTAGAGTTTTTGGTTTTTATAAACAACATGAAAAGGAAAAATCATGTTTTTGGAATTTAAAATTGTTTAATAAATTTTTATTTAAAAAAGGAAACAAAAAGTATCTTATATTTCCAGCAAGCAGAAAATAACCCCAAGTAAAACAATAAAATAATTTTTCAGAAACGAAAAAACAAAGAAAAATTAGAAACTTAAAAAAAAGATCTACCATCGGCGGTAAGGCTTAGCGCCAGGCGTTAGTAGACAAAGACTTGATTTTTAATGAAAAAGCATGTTTTTTGAGATATTTTGATTCTAATTTCTCTTGATTATGATTTGTCGTGACAGAGATTATTCAATGCAGAAAAAAAATCAAAAAGTTGTGGATTATAAATTTTAGTTTAAGATCTCTAATACTCCCAATTCTAACATAAGAGTGAGACACATGCAATGGGGAGTGGTTTACAATTTTAAGTAATTTTTTTTATATGGCTAAGAAACTTGTCTTAGTTCCCCAACATGTGTTTTGAGCAACCACATGTTTTCTTTGTCCTTAGTCGATCAATATACCTAGTAAGAAGAGAGAAGTAAATATCTGGATACCCAAGAGGTTCCCCCTATAGAGTAGGTGGAAACCTTACGTATCCAGATTTGCTTTATAGTATTTTGTCCCTTCTTACTATAAGAGTGTGAGGTGTGTCCGAAGATATAATATTTTGCACGCGAAATAAAAGCGGTTGAGGCCTTTTTCGAGGTTTTTTGTGGACTCTTGCTGGAAGATGAGGAACTACATAAATATTATTTAATTTTTTATTATAAAACTTTAAAGGGGTTGAGGCCTTTTTTGAAGTTCTGTGTGGACTCTTGCTAGAAGATGAGGAACTAGCAGAAATATTATTTAAAATTTTATTATAAAAATTAAGTTTGCTGGAATTATTGCTACAACCGACGATAAGAGTTACTGGCGGAAGATAATTTCCAAAACCATATCATAGCCCGTATTTAGCACTACCATGACATTGGTTGGCCAAAATCATGTCAAGGGACATTTTGCCAACTCCAAAATTTTCAATAGCCACATTAAAATCATAAATCTAGGTCTTCAAAGCGGTGTTTTCGGCTACTACCATTACACGCTGATTGACAAACGTTTTCTTTCCATTTTCTATTTGATAAAGATAGAATTTTAATTATCTAAGTCTCTCCTTTCATTAGTAAGAGTTTTGATATCGAAGTGAATCTTAGAAAGAGCTTCTTCAAGTTCTTTAACTCTTGTCAAGTAGTGATCAAGAAACATTCTCTTTCCTTAATACTTTTATTTCTTTAGTTAATTTTTTATTTTCGTTTAAAAAGATTTTATTTTCATATTTTAGGATTTCAAGCTTCTTTAAATTTTTATCAAAATATTTGAATGTTTTTATATATTCTGAAATAAATCATCATAGGAGGAAGGAGGTACCTCAGTGTCATTTTGTACACTGCTTTTCGCCGTCAGTGTGAGATTGGTGCTTCCCTATAAGACACATATTTGCCTCCTCACAATCGCGTGAAGATGTGCTTGACTCCTCGAAAGAAGTGTGTTCCTTCTTCTTGTCATTCCCTTTATGTTGTTTCTCTTTCTCCTTCAGATATTTTGGGCACTCACTTCGGATATGTCCGGGCAATTAAAGCACTCGGCAAGAGATTCTTCCTCATCATCATCGCAGCTTGCCTTGTTCTTCTTTGACCATGACTCCTTGTTGGCCCCTTTGGTGAAGTACTTGTGGATGGTGTTTCTTCTTCAAAATTCCGCGTGAACCTTTTGAAGCTCTTCACCAAGAGGTTTTTTTATCATCGTCTTTGTCGTCGGTTACTTTCTCTGATTTCAGCGCCAATGTTTTTTTTTCACTTCGTGTTGTACTATTCGTGTTGGATTTTAAGTTCCACTTCATGGGTTTTAAGATTCCCAATGAGGCTCTAGATTTGGAGCCACTTTAGATCATGCGATTCAGAGATGGTCGTCACCTTTGGGTTGAATTTTGGTGGGAGAGATCTTAGAATCTTCCTCACCAAATCGCCGTTGAAGAAGTTCTTTCCAAGTACTAACGATCTTTGTGAATCTTGTATACATGGAGTCTACGTCTTCATCGGGATCCATCCGGAATTTTCCGTACTTGGATTCCAATTGGAAGAGCTTTGAATCTTTGACCTGCGAAATACCTTTATGAGTTAGTTTCAATAAGTTTCGAACATAAAAAACAGTTTCACAAACACAAGTACGATTGAATTTGGTTCTATCCAAGGCAACATTCATAAATTTAGCATTATTTTACATTTTATTTTATCACTACCATCTTATTTATCTTTAAATTCTCCATGATTATTTCTCCAACTACAATTATAGGAGGAGAGCAGCGTTCTTCTACCATTGCCCACACTTCTAGATCTAAGGTCATTAAGAAGTATTGCATCCTAATTCTTCAATAGTTGTAATCAAATTTGGTGAACAAAGAAGGTCTACTATTATTTTGCCCCTCATTAAAAATGGGATCATGAAACGTCATTATTCCGAATGATGAAATCATTTTAAAAGAACCAAACTTGGATACCAATTGTTGGATCTACTGACGCCCTTAGGGGGGGGGGGTGAATAAGGGAATTATGAAATTTAATTTTAAATAAAAATATTAATGTAAATCAAAGTAATTTCAGAAATGTTAAATAAAAAACTTTACTTTTACTTTTCAGAGATTATAATATCGAAGATGACTTCTAATACGATAATAAAGATGAAGTTCAAACTCAATTCACTACGGACAGTGATAGATGCTGCCGCCTGACATTAGCTCGCAAAGATTGAAACCTTTGAGTCTTAACATGATAATCAATGATAAAAGAAACTTTCAATATAATTTGTTAATATGAATGATTGCAAAAAGATTGATTTCTATAACGCTAAAAATCAAGATGGTAAATGAAAAACCCTTTTCGTTTTCTATACCGACCATTCTGCCAACGACCGGTATGCTCTTAGCCCATCTCTTTCTAGATAAGGCCTCAAGCCGCCTCTTAGATCTAAACCCTAAATCTAGTCGCCAACATCCGTGACGAATTCCTCCTTAAGTCGTGCACGACCTAGTCACCAATAACCACGACGAATCTCACTACCGGTAAAAAGAAAATCAAAAGATAAAAGAGAAATACAAGATTGGACAATATAAATTCAGAAATAACGAACTCCCTATAACGAAGAACTCTGAAGGAGATGATGAAGGCACGCTTGAGATCGGCTGATCAACATAGTTGATGAGTTCTTCCTTCGTATAGATTGAGCATTGATCGAATCCCCTTTCACGTTCCTCTCTTGATCTTCAAAGATGCAGTAGGGAGTGCTTTGGACTTTTTGTATTCTGGATGATCTTCAGACACGTATCCTGGTGGCTGAACCATGAAAATGTCTTTATCTATTTCCCCGTAAAGAAAAATGTTTTTTACGTCCAGCTGTCACATCTTCCAACTTTGGCAAGCCTCCAAGACCATCACCACCCAAACTGAAGTCATCTTGGCAATAAGACTAAACTTCTCTTCATAGTCTTCTCCGTACTGCTGAGAAAATCCTCAAGCTACAAGACGAGCCTTGTACCGCTTGATGCTCTCATCCGCCTTCTTCTTCAGCTTATAGACTCACTTGCACGTCACAAGAGTAACGCCTTCGACCTTGGGCACAAGGTCCAACGTCTCATTTTTCCTGAGTGCAACCATCTCTTCATCCATGACATTATCCCACTCCTTGACTCCAGTAACGTCTTCAAAGCTTGAAGGCTCTCGCTTGTGCAGAGGGCCTGCGAAGAAACAAGAGACCAAGCTCACCGTGTTTCCTTCGCAATAACGAGTTGGTGGTTTGATGGTCCTTTTCGATCTCCGAAGAGTCTGACCCTTGCTGACCACCTCTGCTGCCTCTTATGAATCAGCTCTGTTCTCGGGCAAACTTGAAGCATCGCTCCCCCTGCTTCCTAAACCAGAAGCCTCCGTCCCGGAGCTAGAAACACCTGGAGCTCCTGGTGACACAGACAGCTCCACCAGAAGATCCTTAGCAGCCTCCTCATGCCCGCCATCCGACCTGCTCTCCTGCAGCTCAACAGAGGAGCCAACTTCATATGACGTCAGCTCGTCGAAGACCACGTCTCTCGAGACAACAAACTTCTTCGTCACTGGATCCATACGTTTCCATCCCTTCTTCCGCTCGTCATAGCCCACAAAGACGAGCTTGCTCGCCTTCGGATCCAGCTTTGTCCTGAGAGCATCCAGGATGTGTACGTAGTAGGTAGATCCAAACACCTGAATGTGTCCAACTTCAGGCTTCTCCTTAAACATCATCTCGTGAGGAGACTTCATGTTGATCGAACTCAGAGGCATCCGATTGATGACATAAGTTGCACAGGACAACCCTTCCGCCCAGAAGGACCTTGGAATGCCTTTGACATGAAGCCAACACTTGCAGGTCTCCGTCAGATGATGGATCTTCCGCTCTACTACTCCATTTTGTTATGGAGTATGAGCACAAGTGAGCTCCCTTTGGATGTCGTGCTTCCTGCAGAAGTTAGAGAACTCCATTGAAATGAACTCACCTCCGTTATCTGTTCTCAACTTCTTGACCCGCAGGCCAAGCCGGCCTCAACTAACTCCTTGAACTCCACAAACAAACGAAACGTGTCTGACTTCTCCTTCATAAAGTACACCCAAGTGTACCTCATGTAGTCATCAATCAAAACCAACATGTATCTGTTGCCTCCAAGACTAGCTGTGACGATCGGCCCCATCAGATCACCATGGATACACTCCAATGGTGTTTTACACCTGGTCTGCGACTTGTCACACGGAAGGTGCTGAGCTTTTCCATATTGACATCTCACGTAGACATGACTGTCGTCGAAGGATGACAACCGAGGCAAGCCTTTCACAAGACTCTTCACTGTCATGGCGTTCAACTTGTCCATCCCAACGTGTCACAACCGCTCATGCCAGATAGCTGCACTATTGTTGACTCTCATTCGATCAAACATAGGAACTTGTTGACAATACAAACAAGTCCCTTACCCTTCTCCTTACATGAGCAACGTCAGCCATAACCGCTGACACGTTGCGGAGAAACTTCACTTCTGTTGGACCGAACAGAACGTGATAGCCTGCATCAACTGCTTTAGTCACTAAGAAGAGATTCTTCTTCATGCCCGGTACGTGATAAACACTCCTCAACGTGAGTGAACCATTATCACTACTTAAATAAACGACACCCTCCTTCTCGACTGCATGAACTGTATCATCAACAGTTATGATAGTTTCGTTACCTGAGAACGTGTGCAGAGAGGAGAACTCCGACTCGTCCCCGGTGAGGTGGTGACCACACCCCGAGTCCACAATCCAGTCATATTTGTAGTCGATGGTGGACAATGTACGGACACACGTGCCCGTCATGAACACATTCCCCATTCGGCTTCCTCAGCACTGGAACCAACTTCCTCTTTATCTGCAACATGCCCTGACTGCAGGTTGACCTTGTAGTCCTTCTTGAAGTGACCCGGCTGGTTGCACATGTAGCACTTAAGTCAATCCTTCTTCTTCTTCCAATCACGCTTAGGAGCAGCACTCCTCTCTTGCTGATAAGAAGTTGAAGGACCATCACCAGCATCAATCTTCTTCTTCTCCCACCTATTCTTCTTCCCTGAGAAGAGCGTCTCACTGCCTCCTTCAGAGACAGTGACTCCATCAAACTCTCCTACGAAGCTAGCAAGTTCTCCAGCTCCAGCAAAGACGGCTGAGTGGCCCAGTCTTGAACAGAGGTGACAAAGGCCACATACTCCTTCCACAAACCGCGGATTATGTGGCTCAGCTTTGCCTCAAAAATAGGCTCATCAGGGTTCAACGCTGAAATTTCAGCGCACAAGTTCTTCATCTTCAGAAAGAACGTCGAGATGAACAACCCATCGAGGGAAGTCCAAATCTCCGCAATATGCCGACATCCTATGATGTGGTCGAAGAGTTCCGACGAGATAACCAGCTTGAGAGAAAACTCTGCTTTCGCATTTGTCTTCCTCCAAGCTCTTACCGTTTCAGCACCTGCAGCAGCAGTAACCTCTTGTCTTTCGTCTCTGCAGATGACCTCCCAAAGGTCCTCACCCATAAGATAGCTTTCCATATACGACTTTCACTTCTTAAAGTTAGTCGATGTAAGAAGCTCGATTCCAAGACCTCTCGCAAATCCTCCTTCCATTGCACTGATCCTGGTTCACTAAGACTCCCAGAAGCAATAAAGCAAATTGACGGTTGATCACTGCTCAGCCTCTGTTCCCTCTGATACCATGTAAAAAATAGTGATTCGTGGAAAACGGGAAATTAGGTGCAGGAACACTCAACCTATCCGAGCCCAAGTAAACCAAATGCCAATAGAGGAGCAAGAATCTTGTACTATCAAAAAATCTTTATAAAGCGAGACATACATAATGAGACATAATTCGCCGATGTACCGGATGGAAGTAGAAAAAATACAAGACAAAGAACTAGCCGTGCGGTCTCAAGGAGAAGCCACCGACTCTGCTGAAGCTGTCTAGTCGCAAGATCACAACCAAGCCGCGCGGACAGCCCGTTATTCCAATGCTGAAAAAGAACTCTGTCCGCTGATCTGCAAGCCGCCTAACCGCGAGATCGCCTAGCCGCCAGATCTCGCGAACTGCTGCTGCCGAACTGAACATGCCGCCAGAAGCGGACAACTTATTGAACTGAGAAAGAGTTGCAGAATACAAGACCGTCTGGTCGCAAGCCGCGGCCTGTTATTAACCGTTGGTTGCTAACCGCAGAGTCCGCACTGTCCATGACCGAAATCAGAACCAAGTCCCTAGCTTTCCAGCACTATCCGCACAACCTGCACAGCACAAACCCGGTCAACTCTTCAAACCGCGGATAGAAAACCCTGTCCGCAGCAACTACCCAATTTCACTTACTGTTCATTCGGTGTTACTGTTGATGTGATAAGGAGTTTCATTTATAGGCGCGGATAGGAGTGTGATCACCGTCCTAGCTGATAGGATCACCACCTATGACTGAGCATATTATTCAAAACTCGAAAGTCGCTCAAAAACCATTCGAAAATTGAGCCGAATCGTAATTAGTTAAAATTGATTCGACTCAATTTGAGTGGATTCAATTTGACTCGAATCTGATTTCGAGTCGATTTCGAGCCAGCCCTGAATCGCTCGAAATATGATTCGAATCAACTCGAATTAATTAAAAAATTATGTATTTATTAATATATTCTTATTTTAGGATTAAAAATAACAAAATTTAAACCTAAATAAAAAAATGAAGACTTTAAATGTTTCATTTGCTAAATTTATAAATTACCCAATTTAATTTTGAGCAAACTATGAATAAAATGAAAAATTACTCAATTTCGAGCCGATTTGATTCGATTTCGAGCCAACCCGATTCGATTTTGAGCCGACTTGTTTCGATTTTGAGTCGACTCGGAATCGAATCGATCCGACTCGACTCAAAATCAATTGCGATTTCGAGTCGATTTCGAGCCGAGTTCGAATCGAAAATTTGGATTTCGAGCCGAGCCAAAATCGCTCGAACTCGACTCGATATCAGTCCTATCACCACCCTATCTCGCGAGAAGCACTGAGGTATCTGCCAAACCGCGGACACAAAGCCACTCCGCCACGACTAGGCCAGATGGTCGCCATATAGGCAGACACTGCGGACACCGCCCAAGTCCATGCGCGCCTGCGGACACTACTCCAGTCCGCATACCCCGAGTTCGCAGCCAAAGCACAAGGCTGACATCTACCGAACTCGGCGGACAGAGATCTCAGTCCGCGCAGACCACGCGACCTCCCGGACTGAGCCAACCTGGACTTGGTCCAGATCCAGACCAAGTCCACACCACCGGCCATCCCTAGTGCGAACACAACACCAGCGGATACAAGGGCCAGTACACACAAACCGGCGGACATCGCAGTTACCACCAAACGCACCACCAGAACAAGACCAAGACACACACCATGCCGATCTCCCGAGCTCTAGTCCAGTCCGCAGCACAAACTCGGCGAACTCCAAACGAGTCCGCACCTCGCCGGTCTTGGCGAGCTCCTCGGATAGTAAACCTATCCGCTTGGTTACCTACTGGGAAGACTGTCAGCTGAACACAAGCCGACTTGACTAGCCGCCAGCCCTGTCCGCACAGGCCGCGCGAACAGGTCGCCCAGGCCACCCAAGCCGCCACTTTCACTTCAAAAAATTCAACAGGGCTGGACTCGGGTAGAGGAGGAGAAGGGCTGATTGGTACTGTGATGAAGTAGGCGGTTGGTTGACGTCTGGTTAGGACAGGGAAGAAGTGGAACCACGTCAGATTTGGGCAGGGGAGTTTGGTAGGAATTGACATGAAATGGTGGAAGGCTACTCGTGCTGTCGAAGAAGGGGCGAGTTGGTTAGCGTCGGAACGGAGGAATAGAAGCCACTTGCGGTTTAAGGAAGAGGTGGGGTTGCAGTTAGGGGAATATACGAGATTTGGGCTTGCAAGAATCGGTGATCGAGGGTTGCAAGAGTTGACGATGACAACGAGTAGGGGAGGTCGACAAGAGTGAGGGCTGGAGAAGACGATGCCTCGGAATCCACCAAGGAGAGTACCTTAAGGCGTTGCACCTAGAATGGGGAGACCGCCTGTTCCAAAAGGAATCAAACCACAATAGACCCTCCAAATCGTTTTCTGTGCATATATATACTAATAACTAAGATAGGCACTCAGATTGGACGACTTAGAATGTCCGAACCAATTGGATGTCAAATACAATTTGAAATAGGAAAGTAAATACATGAAAACGAGTCAAAATGGCCATTTGGATGTATTCTTGGACTCGGGTCACCCGAATGGGTAGCAAATCACCATCACCTGCAGGAATACATGTACGTGGGCCGCCGAGCTCAGTCAGGTTCTAGAGAAAGAACTGACCTAAACCCCCTCCTCGATCTCCCTCATTTCACCCTATCAAGTAACTCATCCTTAATTTGCATGAGCTTGTGACACAATGGACTCCAATATTACTCATTATACCGGGTCCATCTGTTGGCTTTTTGTAAAACTCGTTCAACCTAAAAACTGAAGCTTATGAGTGAGAGAGAACCAAATAATATTTCTATATCAGCATATTTTCACCCCTTCAATTTTTGGAATAAATCAACACTCTATCACATGTGGTGCCATATTGAATAACTAGTTTAAAATTTAATTTGTATATCTTTCCTCAATGAACTTGTGGAGATGAATATGAAACAGAAGCATGAAATTATAGACATAGAAAATAAGAGCGCATAAAACTACAAAAAACTATAACGATCATATCATGAATAAAATAAATACATTATAATATAAGTTTTGGTGATATTAGAGGAAAAAATATTTAATGATATATAAAGAATGGAGAGAAATGATGGGAAGTGATTCTATGCACATAGATATATCTTACTTATACAAGTGAAGCAATCATTTAGGAAAGAAATAGAAAGTTTCACCTCTTCCTCCCAGTTCGTTTTTAAAGTAATGACAACAAGTATAAGGGTCTGCAATGCTACTCCAGCCAGTGCACCACCCCACATTCCCTATAAGAAATATCAATATTTCATAATTATTATTGAGAGGAGATGCTAAAATATGCTTTATGTTTAGATGGCAGGCTCAGTTGAAACCACTTGGATACTAAAAAATTGTAGGATTCATGGAGCCTATCTCAAATAGGTGGGGTAAGATTATTATTGACGATGATGATATGTCCATGATAATGTTAATTTCGATAGTTCCCATGCTAAACTCTAGAATTTCAATGGCTTAAATCGGTTTGAAGAGGTAAACCTTAGGACAGAAAAAGGAGTTTTCCTCAAATGCATAGATTTTGAATGCAACTTTGTCGAAACACTAGAGTCAACAGATTTATGATGGTGATGATAATGTTGATTTCAATAGTTCACCTCAGGAAATTTGGTAGCTTCCATTGAAACTAAGCAAATGATGTGAAATTTAGGATGAAAATCAAGGGCTTCACTCAAATTCATTGATTTTGAATGAAATTTTGTTGAAACCAAAACTGAGTTTTAAAAACTTGTGAGAAAGAGATATATAAACAGGGAAAACGTAAAGGTTAATGACTACCTCCACACCCAAGTCAAATTTAAATGCAAGAAGGTATCCGAGTGGAATGCCGACAACATAATAACATCCCAGGTTAATGTAAGCAACCAGTGCCTGCCATCCTGCTCCTACTGCAACACCTGCAACACTCGCAAGAGATTCAATTATGACCATATTCTACAAAGGGACTAATACATGACAGAAATTTAAGTATAGGACTTCCTTTGATATGATATACTCCTCTATTTCTACTATCAAATAGTATTATAAAAGCTGTTTTATGAGACAATGAAAGTAAGGAAGCAGTTGTAAATTTTCATCATCCAAATAACCTTTCTCAGCACAAAACTACAAGAAAACGCAAACAAAATGAAGCATAGGTACGAGTATTGGACCTGACAAAACTGGTTGGACGCTGTCGAAGAGAAGTGTAAAGGCAAATATGACTATGAGATGTGCCACTGCATGCACAACCTCAGGATTGTTCGTGAAAGGAATGGCGTACACTTCTTTCAGAGCCAGCACGGTGGTAAAGAAGATGAGACCAATTAATCCAGAGGTCAAAGTAACTATCATCACCGAGAATTTAGCCGCCCTTGGCCTTCGAGCACCGAGCTCATTGGATACTCTCACACTGTCCAGAGATATTACAAATGCGCCAGGTAAAGTGTTTAGGAGTGGGAATTAAAGAGAGATCAAAATTCAGCAAGAAATACCAGCAATCTAACCCATTCTCAGTCTAAAATCTTAAGCCTTTTGAGAAAGATCGAGGGCCGACGCTTAGTATTTCTCCGTCAACATATATATGACATAGCCTATGTAGACCTAAACACAAAATAATCTAAAAAATATGCTGAAATTAAAAACAATAAAGACTCACCTTATCGCAGCGTTGAAACCAATGAAGATCATTATCTCCCACCCATGCAAATTCATGCTATCATAAATTGTATGTAGAGTCTAAAGTTAGGACAAATCATTCATTCCCTAACAACAACAGGAACAAGAATAAGAAAATGGTCTTGAGAATATCAGAAAACTGACCAGATTGAAATAGCCGCCACTGATATTTGTGCATTCTTCAGAAGGCCAGCCATTATGATGAGAAACATAAAGTACCAATACTCGACGCTGGAATGTTCGGCAAATAATTCACATTTTTTATACAAATTCATAAAACTAGGGTAAAGTGCTTAAGAAAATATATCAACCGACAATATTCTGCCAAATAGTTTAGCCACTATAAATAAGAAAACATTTAGAAAAAAAACAATATATTTTCAATTGATGATAGTGTCATGGTCACAGTCGGGACGACCCGTGATCGGGATCCATTATTATATGTCGTGTTTGGTATTGTGCTTATGTATCATTAATTAGAAGGCCAATTAAATATTTTAAATATGCATGTCTTGACTTTTTACTTTCATGCACGGGTATTCTTGTAATTAGCCCAAGATTAAAACGCCAGGTGTCTTATTTGTAATTCTATATAAAAGCCCCCTTGCATTATGAAACAATGGGGAGGGGGTCTCTTTAGTTAGAGTTAGGGATTTAATAGTTCTCCCTTAAGCTTCTTGCTTTCGGTAGCCGCGGCAAGACGCAAACTTATCTCCACCACCACCAGCATCCCCGCCAAAAGTCTCTCATAAGCTACAACGGCGGCTGAAGCCGTTCCAGGCACCCGGGCAGCTCCCCATGGAAATATATACAAACTGAGCAATCACCACAAACCACCATGATACATTTAACGAGATCGAAGCACCACCAAGCCCGAGCCCAAGCCATACTATCAGAAGCCAGCTGAGTAAAATGTGAAGCAATACAGCAGCAGCAGTAATGCAGGACATTGCCATGACCTTACTCTGAGACTGTAGGAACTTTTGTATGGGAAAGTTGAGGCCGTACATGAATAGCTGGGGAATCATGTTGAGCGAGAATCTCCCAGCATGCACGGCAATGGCTTCATCTTCTCCGAGCAATCGGAGGACTGGGGTTGCAAAGATGTAGATGGGAAGAAGGAAGATGCATGCTGTGAGGAGGATGACCCAAGATCGCTGCATGTAAATGCCGAGCATGTGGAACTGTTTTGCGCCAAATGCTTGGCCACAGAGTGTCTCAAGAGCACTTCCCATGCCCACCTAGTTATTGTGCACCAAAAGATGGAAATGTTAAACATATACTGCACTGAGTGCATTCACATAACAGCAAAAGTCAAGAATAATTTTGAATTAAAACATCAAATGGGTAAGCATATTTTGTTATTTATTTAGTAGAAAATAAGAGAAAGAATAAGCTTCTATTATTCTCACAATTGTCTTTACATCAATACATATCTCCCCTATATATACACACGAAGGAGACCCAAAATTACAAACTGAGATGTGGGATTAATCCCAAAAGGAGGAGATATGCTATTGGCACACCAATCTGCGCTATTTGCACACCAGATATCAACACTCCCCTTCAAGGTGGGCGAAAGATATCCACTAAGCTCATCTGGTCACTTAATCTACATAAGTCTAGTGAGCTAAGTCCTTTGATTAGACAGTCAGCCACTTGCTCTTTTGTAGCAACATGTCTCAGCTTTAGTGTTCCACCATCCAACTTTTCTTTGATAAAGAATATGTCGATCTCTATATACTTGATTTTATCATGTTGGACAGGATTATTTGCAATGATAATACCTAACTTGCTATCACAACATAGTATCATCCGTCCTCCTTGATCCATCTTGAGTTCAACCAGGAAGGCTTTCAGCCAAAACATCTCCCATACATTAAGGTCATGACTCTGTACTCTGCCTCGGCTGTAGGTCTCGCAACTACAGTCTGCTTATTGCTTTTCCAGAAGACAAGGTTGTCTCCTACAAGCATGCAATATCCTGACGTTGACCTTATGTCATCTCTACAGCTAGCCTAGTTAGAGCCGCAATAGCCCTCGATGTTTAGATGTCCATTCTTCTACAAGATCAGTCCATTCCCATGTGCGCTCTTCAGGTATCAAAGAATCTGATATACGACATCCAAGTGACCCTCCCTAGGGTCATCCATATAACGAGCTACCACGCTCACGACGAACGATATGTCGGGGCGGGTGTGACCCAGATAAATAAGTCGGCCTACCAGCCTCAGGTATCTTTCTCTATCAATTGGCTCTCCAGCCTCTGCCCCAAGTTTGGTCTTCTGATCAATAGGAGAGACGGAGGGCCTGCAACCCATCATACATGTCTCTTTGAGTAGGTTCAACACATATTTCCTTTGGGATGGGGCAATTTCTCGTGCGCCGCAGGCTACCTCAATCCCAAGAAAGTATCGTAGCTGACCCAAGTCCTTCACTTCGAATTCCTAGCCCAATATTTTCTTAAGATGAGTAATTTCATTCTCATCATCTCCCGTGATGATCATATCTTTCACATACACAACGAGTACTGTGATGTGAGCTCCATGCCTCCTAAAGAACAAGGTATGCTCGACATTGACCTGTTGATATCCAATGGCCGTCATGGCTCTCCTGAGCCCGTCAAATCACGCTCGAGGGGACTGCTTTAGCCTATACAGAGACTTCTTGAGTTTACACATCTTCTCTGTTGTTTGTTTCATGTCAAAGCCCGATGGAACTTCCACGTACACCTCTTCCAACAGATCCTCATGAAGAAAAACATTCTTCACGTCAAGCTGGTGTAGTTTCCACCCCCAAATTGCCGCCAAGGATATCAGTGTCCGCACTATGCTCATTTTTGAGATGGGTGCAAAGGTCTCATCATAGTCGATGCCACAAGTTTGACTGTACCCCTTTGCTACCAGTCGGGCCTTGTAACGCTCGGTCCATTCTTCTGGGTTTTGTTTCACAGTGAAAATCCATTTGCACTCAACTGCTCTTTTGCTCGGTGGTAGCGACACAAGATCCCAGGTTTTGTTCTTCTCCAAGGCTCCAAGATCTTCTAACATTGCAGTTTTCCATCGCGGATCCTCCTTAGCCACTTGCCAATACGTAGGAATAGAGACTATGTCTAAAGATGCAATGAACCCCCTATGTACATGTTTGATATGAGAATATGAGACAAATTTAGCAATATCATGATGAAAGCCATATCGATCAAGTGAGACTCCCACATTCTTGCGAGTACTCCTTACCGATATGAGAGTAGGAAGTAGTGGGATGAGGGATTATATCACCTGTGGGTTCAGATGTTGAGGTGGATTGAACATGGATTGAGATTTATGGAATCAGTGTCGCAGGATACAGAGTAGGCAGTGAAGGAACTTAGCATAGGGGCTTTGTGGGCCTTGTAGTCTTACTCTACTCCCTTCTTCTTGTATATACTCTTGTCTCCCCCTGGGTTCGAGGTCCACTTTCCCCATATACATTCTGCTCATGTACTGGTGTCACATTTGACTCCATGTTTCGTAATACGGAATAAGAGATACTTATTATTTGCTTCTCACTACTATTGTTATCCCTCTCTTCTTGCCTCGTACTATCTGTGATTAGAGAATCCTCAAATGGTTCACTGGAGAGGAACAATATGGCTCATGCTCGCGGAATGTGACATCCATACTAACAAACAATCTCTTCTCTATTGGGTTTCAACATACATATCCATTTTGAGTACCTGAATACCCAACAAAAATACACTTCTGGGACCTTGGATCCAACTTTTTCACATTCAGCTGTTGTCTTATACAAAACAAACGCATCCAAAGATTTTAAGGGGGAGAATATCACCATTTTTTCCTCACAGCATCTCAACAGGAGATTTCCAGTTCAAGACTCACGAAGGCATCCGATTGATCAAATGCGTTGCTGTCAGAACAGCTTGCCCCCACAATTTCTTCGGCACATTCATCAAAATCATCATACTCTGGGTTACTTCAAGAAGGTGTCGGTTCTTGCGTTCAACTACTCCATTCTGCTCTGGTGTGTACGGGCAAGGGGTTTGGTGTTGGATCCCATGAGAGGACAAGTACTCCTCAAATGCCCAGTTGGTGTACTCTGTCCCATTGTCCGACCATAACATCTTCACCACTGTGTCGTATTGCGTTTGAACAACTTTATGGAAGTACTTGAAGTAGGCAAATACATCATTTTTGTTTTTCATTAGGTATAGCCGTATAGCCAAATCATCCGTGAAAAACAATCAATAAAAGACACAAAATATCAAAATCCATTCACATTAGGTGTGAGACGTGGGCCTCAGACATCAGAATGAACTAGATCAAATAAATTAGAACTTCTTCTATCAAAACTCGAGTAGGAGTTTCAGGTATGCTTTCTCAGTTCACATGCATCGCATACAAGTCTTTCTTGATTAACCTTTTTAAACAAAAGTGGATACATTTGTCTCAAAATCGAAAATAAAGGATGACCTATATGCATATGATGAAGTATGAGTTGGTCCTCCCCTTCCAACTCCTGCAGTATCCTCTATAAGTGTGGAAAGGGCAGAATCCAAGCTCTCCCTATCCAGGTACACAAGCCCTAACGCCACGTGCCAATCTCAAGTTTCCTGCCAGTCTCATTCTCCTGAAAGATCACCTTTGGAATATCAAACAAGACAATATACTTTAGCTGAGATATAATGACACCAATAGATAACAGATTTACGGGAAATGAAGAGGCATGCAAAACATTGGACAAAATCAAAGTGTCAGTACACTGTACAGTACCCTTACCAACCGCAGGTTGAGTTGTTCCATCGGCAGTTTGGATGTGATCTGGGCCTACTAGGGGGTATATGAAAGGAATTCCCCAACACTCCCAGTAACATGTCGAGAGGCGCCTAAAACCAAAGTTGTCAGGATCGCATTCCAGATCATAGGATCTTACGATCCTACGATCCAGATTTTATAAATCAATCTTGATTTTGTAAAGCGATCCTCGATCCAACCTTACTATCTGATTCGATCCTACCTCAAAATGATCACATCTAGGATCTCGATCCTGACAACCTTGCCTGAAACGACTATACACTCCGGCGATCTAGTGATGGGCATAGATGTAAGGGCACGCGTATCACAAGTACCCGTGTCTGACAGTCTGAGTGAGCAAAAGAGGCAATGTTACCCCTAGACGTAGTTGGAGTGGGTGTGTAATCCATCACACCTTTTTGCTTCTTTTGCATCAACTGGTGGTATGCATCCAAAATCTCTTGCTCCCTTGGGTGACCTATATCTGCAATACATTCTTCTGTCACTTCCTTGCCCATCATGAGATTTTTACTATAGCTTCCTCGTCAACCACCTCTACGACCTCCACAACCGTGTCCCGACCTCCAAACTTTCCTCGTCCACCTGCATCTCGCTCTTTTGATGGCTTGGTGCAAGTTAGCCGGAGATGACCTATTTCACCACAATTATAACATTGTCGTGTCTCGCTCCTGTATTCCTCGTACCCTTGATTAGTGGTCGCTAGAGCCGATTTCCCTCTCGGAAGAGTGGTCTCACCAGACAGGAGCTTAATCCTGCTTTCCTCCAGCATCATGGCTGAGATCGTCTCATCCAGAGAAGGAATCTTCGGCTGAGCGAGCAACATCGCACATCTTTGCTCAAATGTCGGGTTTAACCCCCTCATAAAGTGCATAGTCCTCCGCTGAGAATCTCTCTCCCGTTTCATGCATTCAGGGTCTTTGCAGCATGCGGCTGGTGAGAAATAATCATAGAGTACCCATAGTCGCTCCAGATCCGCGGCATACTCCTGGATCGAGCGATCCCCCTAAGTAACATTCTCGATCTCTCGTTCGATCTGAAACGTGCGCATGTTGTTGTCAACTCCCGCATAGTTTCCCCCAAACCTCGCTTTAAGTCTCTATGTCATCCACCGAGATAGCGATAGAAGTGATCATTGAGTTTAGGAGCCATGTGTGCAACAAGCTGTGTGTAGTATTTCATTCATTGTACCCATCAGAGTTCTTCTCTGGCTCCTTTCTTTCGCCCATCAGATAGCCCTATAAGTTCCTTCCGGAGAGTGCCCTTTTCATCCGACGTGACCAACTTAAGTACGTAGCTGGTCCGTCGAGCTTCAACTCCACGGGCGGACGATCAGCTTTACCAGAGACGACGATGGCTGAGCTAATCCCTCGCCTTTTGACATCCGCAAGAATTCAAAGAACACTTTTTGATCCGCCTCCTCCATCTTGGTCACCAATTTCTCCATGAGCACACTTTCACAATCTTAATTGATTTGTGAGTCGCAGCTTGATTCGCGAAGCGTACACCGCTAGTTTCAATAAAAGCCCTGAACAAATCGGCTTGAGTGGATCGCGCCCCTTTTAACAAAAACCGATTTTTGTTTTCTTGACGAGAACACCTCAAGCTCCACGTCGTAGTGTCACGCTTGTCGAATGCCATACAACGAATTTGGGACTGTGCTCCTGTCCCCAACGTGTTTGTGGGTGCTTTTCTTTTCCGAGGACGATCTCCACACCAGAAGGGGAAGCCGCCTTCCTTCAGCCCTCGAGGTTTTGGATGCACCGATGCGTATCTCTTGCTCCCTCTTACTGTGCACGCGGGAAGGAGAAGCCGCCTTCTAGCTGTCGCGCACCTCCACCGCCGTATGTCGCGCAGAACTAATTCTGTCGTGCTCCGCGTATGCGTACTCCTTCTATTGCGCTCTGCCTCGGCTGCGTGCATAATTCCTAAGAAGGTCCTGCGCAATTACTTTGGCCTCGCCTGTAGTTTCTTCTATAGTGCTCCGTCTTGGCCTCGTGCACAATTCCTGCGCAAAGTTCCTGCCGCCGCAATGCCGTAATCCAGTCGAGCCAATGTCGCAGTCCTTCTTTCTCCCTCTGCGCTCCGCATCACTTCTCCACATCACTTCTTCTGCATCACTCCTCTGCCGCGCGTCACTTCTCTGCGCAGAGACTCTACTGCCGCGTTACTCCTTCGCCGCGCTCCGCTGCGTCTGTATCACGCGTACTTTCCTCCGCTCCCGCGTCGCACTGCGCAATAGAAGTAATTCCGCAATGTGCGAATTTAAAACTAGAAGGCCGGAAAATGGAATAATCAAAGCTTTATTATCCAAAAAAGATGAGTATTACAAAGTATAGCCTCCCTTTTATAGAATGGAGGAGATGAGAGAGATAACACTTAAACAATGTGGGACTAAAAAACTATACAGATATAAGCGGTTTAACAATATACAAGTCGATCAAGCCGCGTGGTTAGATGAATGTGCTAACCGCCCGACAACCACCAGAAGGAGAGAACAAGCCGCTCATGGAGTCCGCCAGATCGCCCGGTCTCCAATTCGCCAGAGATACATCGGCACACCACCAGGACACCAACAGTAACAATCCTGCAACCAAACCGTTGTGGAGAAGCCGACAGACCGCACGGTCTGTAATCCACCAAGGTCAGACCGCCAGACCGCCCGGTCTACATTCTGCAACACTCCCCCTCAAGCTGAAGCATATATATCGATTATGCCCAGCTTGTTGCAAATGTGATGAAAGGAGGTGGATACCGGCTTGGTGAAGATATCAGCCAACTCTTTGTCGGAGGTGACAAATGGTATACAGATTTGTTCCTTCAGAATCTCTTCCCGAATAAAGTGGCAGTCGACTTCAATGTGCTTCGTTCTCTCGTGGAAGACCGGATTTTTGGAGATGTATATGGCGGCCTTGTTGTCACAAAACATAGACAAATGATAGTTGTAGACCTCTCCTAAGTCAAGCATGAGAGTCCGTAACCACTTCAACTCACACGTGGTCAATGCCATACTTCGATACTCTGCTTCTGCACTAGACCCGGAGACGACCAACTGTTTCTTGCTCTTCAAGCTTACAAGGTTTCCCCCCACGAAGGTGAAAAAACCCGATGTTGACTTGCGGTCTCCTTTGTCATCCGCATAGCTTGAATCCAAGTATGCTTCAACCTTCAAATGACCATTTTTCTGAAAGAGTAGTCCTTTCCCAGACGCTGATTTAACATACTCCAATATACTCAGGGCAGACTGAAGATGACACTCCCTGGGAGCTTGCATAAACTGACTAACCTTGCCAACAGCATAGGCGATATCTGGTCTGGTCACCGTGAGATATATAAATTTACCAACCAAATGTCTGTACCTCGTACTATCTGAAAGAAGCGGAGAGTCATCCGTCCAATTTTGTCTTTTCCAGTCGCCATTAGGCATCGGGCAGGTTTAGCCCCAGTCAGTCCTGCCTCTTTTAGTAAATCAAGAGCATACTTGCGTTGGGAGAGGACAAGAGAATTGGGCTTCCGAGATATTTCTATCCCTAGAAAATATTTTGGAGAGCCCATATCCTTTGTGACCAGGTGCTGACGAAGATGCTTCTTTGTTAACGTTATCCCAGCTTGGTCATCTCCAGTGAGAAGAATATCATCCACATATACCGCAAACACTACTAAGCCCAGGGATGTTTTGCGAATAAACAAGGAGTGATCGGCAGAACTTCTTTTGAAACCCACGGCCGCCACAATCCCGCTAAATTTGTCAAACCAAGTCTGAGGGCTTTGTTTTAGGTCATAGATAGCTTTCTTGAGCCGGCATACCTGTGTCTCCCCCGGAGCAACATACCCTGAAGGTTGCTCCATGTAAACATCTTCCTGAAGATCCCCATAGAGAAAAGCATTCTTAACATCCAACTGTGAAATCGGCCAATCCATGTTGACAGCCACACTGAGAAGGACCCGGATGGTGCTGAGACGAGCAACTGGAGAGAAGGTATCGAAGTAGTCAACCCCATAAGTCTGTGTAAAGCCCTTGGCAACCAGCCTGGCCTTGTAACGATCCACACTGCCGTCTGGGCGGAATTTGACCACAAAGACCCAGCGACAGCCAACAACATCGGTGTCGTAGGGAGGAGGAACCAGGGTCCACGTACCCCGTTCAGTGAGAGTAGCAATCTCCTCATCCATGGCTGCCTTCTAATGTGAAACAGTAAAGGCCTCCTGATAAGAACGGGGGGTGGCAGTGGACAAGATAGCAAGAGCAAAAGCTCTGCGAGAAGGGGTAAGACGATCATATGAAACCACAGCAGCAAGCGGGTGCTGGGTACAGGCCCGAACCCCTTTGCGAAGAGCAATGGGAAGATCCAGGTCAGTAGGTTCTTCATCATCCGGAGCATCCGTGGTGGAGAGAGCTGGCCCGATAGGAGAGAGCGGCAACGGAGAATAGGATGGAGATAGCGGAGGTGTGGAGAGAGGAGGAGATGATGGAGACGGTGGGGGTGGAGAGACCTCGGTAGGTGTCGAGGGAACGAAGGAAGTGGTCAGTGGGTCGGAAGCTGCAGGAGGAGAGGAGTTATAAGAGAAGTAGGGAGCATTCTCGAAAAAGGTAACGTCCGCGGAAACGAACTGTTTGCGGAGAATGAGTCAAAACAATAATAGCCTTTTTGAGTGGGAGAGTAGCCCAGAAAGACACATTTTGTAGAGCGAGGGGAGAGTTTGTCGTGGGTGACGGACGGAGCATGCACAAAGGCTGTGCACCCAAAGATACAAAGAGGAAGAGGAAAGGGATCCTTTCCCGAATAGAGAATGAAGAATGATGTTTGGCCGTGGAGAACGGTGGAGGGAATGCGATTGATGAGATAGCAAGAAATGAGAACGACATAGCCCCGGTAAGAGCGGGGGACATGCATCTGCGTGAGAAGAGTGTGAGCAACATCAAGAAGATGACGGTTTTTGCGTTCCGCCACGCCATTTTGTTGAGAGGAATAGACGCAACTTGTTTGATGAATAACCACGTTGCGTACAGAAAGAGGAAAAAGCTTGACTAACATACTCTTTAGCATTATCAGAGCGTAAGATTTTAATTGAAACGTCAAACTGAGTTTTTGTTAAATGATAAAAAGATTACCATACATCAAATAATTCAGAGCGTTCTCGTAAAAGATACACCCAAGTACAACGAGAGTAGTCATCTATGAAAGTAACAAAATAAGAACTACCCCGACTAACGGTGAGGGTAGGAGCAGGACCCCAGATGTCGGAGTGAGTGAGATCAAACGGACGGGTAGAGCCACGATCTTGCTTCGGCGGAAAGGAGGAACGGTGATGTTTGCCAAGCTGACAGGCGTCGCAGTGGAGAGGAGAACTTTGTGGAGGAAGGTGAGGTAGAAGTTGATGCAGAAGTCGTGGAGGAGGATGACCAATGCGGAGATACCACTGGAGAAGATCTGTAGGGGAGGAGAAGGCGGACAGAGCGGAGACGTTGTCGAGGAAGTAGAGGCCGCCGCTCTCAGTCCCAGTAGCAATCGTCCGTTGGGAGCTCGGATCCTGAAAAGAATAAGAAGTAGGAGTGAATGTTACAGAGCACTGAAACTGCTTGCATAAAGAGGTAACCGATAATAAGTTGCACGAAAACTTGGGCACATAGAAAGTATCAGCTAGGCGAAGAGACGAAGTGACATGAACCACTCCCGTCACATGAACCGGGGAGGGAGAACCGTCTGCAACAAGGATCGGGGGCAACCGATCATGTGTTTCTAAGAGAGAAAAGCATTGAGGATTGCCCGTCATGTGATTAGTCGCACCAGAGTCGATGAACCATTTACCTTGAGTAACTACGTGAGCACTACCTGATGAAGTGACCACCGAGACAGACAGCTTGGAGGAGGAGGTGGAAGAGTCACCAGAGGGGCGAAGATGTGGATGCTTCAGCCAACAACGATCCACAAGATGCCCGGTGCGGCCACAGTGAGAGCAGAGGAAGCGGGAGTTGCCATGGCCACCGGAATGATTGTTGCGGCTACCAGAGCCACTCCGTTGAGTCTGGTGAACAAAGTTGTCAGGAGGAGGAGAAGCCAGAAGCGGATGCTGAAGTAGAGAAATAACTGCAGCAATGCGTGCAGCAGTTGTATCCAAGGTGGGAGAGTCCGCTTCGCCCAAGATTTGTTGGCGGATCATGTCATACGACTCAGGCAGTCGCAGAAGATAGCATACGACAAAAAGTTCCTGGAAGTGCTTATACTGTTCGGCCAGATCGGCAGAGAAGGGACGATGTTGAAGAATCTCAGCTCCGAGAGCCTGAACCTGTTGATATGTGGCAGCAGTAGACATGGAAGGCCGGGCAAAGAGGTCCGCATATAAAGTATAGATGCGAGACGTCTGAGCCCCCTTCGAGTACAGAGCAGCAAGATGAAGTCATACCTTCTTGACCGTCTCATCATGACGGATGACAGGAAGACATTCATCCGAAAGACTGTTAGTGAGCCAAGTAAGCACAAGGGCGTCGCTTGCATCCCAGTCATCAAATTCAGCGGAAGTGGGAGGAGGAGGGTCATCAAGGAGGTGGTGGCGTTTGCGTTGGGTGCGAAGGAGGAAGGTGAAGGAGACACTCCAGTCCGGGTAGTTGGGACCGTTGAGTTTGGAGGCGGTGCCAAGATTCCCGGAAGCAGTGGGAGGGGGGCGGATTGGCTACAAGAGAGGTGGTGGTGGTAGAGGAATTGGACAGGGCCATGAAAAGGAAGTCACGCGAACAGCGAGCGACAAAGAGGAGAACTGCAGCGGTCTCGGTGGCAACACCAGCGGCTAGATAGGCCACGACCAAGCCGCAGAGACTAGAAGAAGAAGAGACCGCGACAGACAAGGCAAGAAGCCGCAGCGGACAAGAGGAAAGGTCCGCGGCGGTCACAGTGTCAAGACACTAGCGGCAAGAAAGGCCACGACCAAGCCGTAGAGGCAAGCAGAGGGAAAGAAGTCGTGCGGGTGGAAAGAAGCCCACGCGAACAGGAGAAAAAAAGTTCGCGAAAGAAGTCACGGAAAGAGGAAGAAGGCCGCGCACACAAAGGCATCGACAAAGCAAGGAGAAGGAGAGAGACCGCGCGAACAGCCAGAAAGGAGAGGGATAAGCCGCGCGGTCAGAAGAAGGCACCGAATCAGGCGGAAAAGACCGAGTTCTCTGATAACATGTGCGAACAAAAAACTACAAGGCCGGAAAATGGAATAATCCAAGCTTTATTATCCAAAAAAGGTAAGTATTACAAAGTATAGCCTCTCTTTTATAGAATGAAGAAGATGAGAGAGATAACACTTAAACAATGTGGGACTAAAAAACTATACATGTATAAGCGGTTTAACAATATACAAGCCGATCAAGCCGCACGGTTAGATGAATGTGCTAACCGCCCGACAACCAACAGAAGGAGAGAACAAGCCGCTCATGGAGTCCGCCAGATCGCCCGGTCTCCAATTCGCCAGAGATACATCGGCAGACCGTCAGGACACCAACAGTAACAATCCTACAACCAAACCATTGTGGAGAAACCGACAGACTGCACGGTCTGTAATCCGCCAAGGTCAGACTGCCAGACCGCCCGGTCTACATTCTGCAACACGCACAGAGTCGCGAGTCTTTCTCCCGCGCAGAATAATTCCGCGCGTGATTTTTCTGTGTGACCGCTCCTTGCGCACTGTTTCTCTTCCCCGCGTACTGTTTCTCTTTGTCGCTCACGCCACAGTTAACGCACAACAAGGGATGCGATAAACCAGGCCGGACTCCGCTGCTCGATGCTCCTGCTGTGGAAGCCAGAAAAGGGAAAAAAGGAAACTAACCCTCTCCAACAGACAATCCGTACTGGAAAAAACTTTTAATCCTGCTTTGGAACTTGGCTCTGATACCAAGTAGAAATAAGAGAAAAAGTAAGCTTCTATTATTCTCACAATTGTCTTTACATCAATACATATATCCCCCGTATACACACAAAGGAGGGAGACCCAAAATTACAAACTGAGATGTGGGATTAATCTCAAAAGGAGGAGATATGTTATTAGCACACCAATCTATGCTATTTGCACACCAAATACCAACATATTTAATTCATAGGTCCATGCCATATTATAATAGGTGTTCATGCAATATTATAATGGGTACAATTACGATGATGGCCACAATATTTTCACAAAAATCTTGAAGACTGAAAATAAATACGAAGCAGCTTGAATTTCAATTTGAAACCTTAAGCACGGAGTAAAGCATTATGTAAGCAAGACTAAAATTGAGCCACGCATCAAGCTTCGAGGAAATCATATAAGACTAAAGTTGAGGAAATTTCACTAAATACTTTGTTTTGTACACAAATAATTTTTTCAAATTTCTATTTTACAAACTTCATTTCACCAAAACAATTTTTTAACACTCATTTTTTCAGAAACAACACTTTTCTCAAACTCCATTTCTTATCAGCAGCTTTCTATCAACAACAACTCAACCAAACAGAACCTAAAATCTTTTTGTACCACCGATTTAAATATTGGTCAATTATTAAAATAATAATTTGATCTCGGAGTTGCATTCTATCTATCTCTATGATTGTATGGCGGCAAAATTATTTTTGCCAAAATTTCATTAATTGTTCCACCAATTGTTATGACATCTCGGTATATACTATTCATTTAATTTTTCCTTAATTCAATTAGACAAAAATTGATTATGTCCTTTGGTGCATGGAGCGAGTCTCAATTAACACTATTGCGGATCATTCAAAGCGCCCGTACACTGGTCAAAGCGAACCGTCTAAGCTCGGGAGCGTGTCAAGGGAGCAAACAGTCACAGAGAGTATGAATAGCTGGCAAGAGACTTTTTTAATGTAGAAAACTCGAAAAGGGTGAAAAATCACGTGGCTGGTTCGGTGTCGACCAAATTCCACTAATTCTTTGAGAGTCACGAGTTTTTGAGTTCTCTGACATATCACCGCTCGTTACAACAGAATATAACAGAATGTGAAGTAAGAATTTCAAGTTTCCCTTAAAGGGGAGATACAAAGTGAGAAGAGATCTTCGAAGGCCGAAGGAGATCTTCAAGTAACTTTTGAAGGAGATCTTCGATTGGGAGGGCGATCTTCAAAGGCAGATGGAGATTTTCAAGGGGAGATTCGAACTCCAAGGGGAAACTCTGAAGGAGCTCTCAGGGGCGCTAAATGCAATGTACAATCCGTCAAGGGTGGTCTCAGTCGTGCCACACAGGCAAGGTCAAAGTCAAAAAATTAGTCAAAGTCTACAAGCGTAGAGCGATCCAAGGATATGTGAGTATCGTTACTCGCCCGTTAGGAGACCATCGACGACATCTCGCTAGTATGGACGAGATACTCTTATAGTCTCCATAGTCGCCAGAACAAAGTCGTCATAGTCGCCAGGCCAAAGTGGTCAGGTCGCTAAGGATAATCTCGCAGCGGGGGCTAGGTGTTCACAACTACATACCCCCTCCCCTCTAAGAATTTGCCTAAAAATAGGACCCCAGGGGTACCGAGAATGACACCTCAGATCACCCCAACTCTTGAGAGAAGCATTGAAATCTTCATCTTTCCTCCCTGCGTCCCTCAGACACATGTCGTTTGATGTCTTCCTCGTATCTCGCTCAACCATCGTTGATTGCGGGGGGGGGGGGGGGGGGGGGGGGGGGGGGGGGGGGAGGGAGGGGGGGTCCTCTAAAATTTCCAAGAACGTTGTAGGACCACACTACTGCAGCACCCGGGGACCGTTTATAGTTCATTCCACTCTTCTTTGCTCTAGCCTTCAACAGGGCTAGAAGAACATTTGGAGTCGTAATTTTTCTGACATCAACACTTTGGTGCAATGAGCATGTACCATAGCTAGAGGAGGCGAGATGGTGGAAGGAGGCCAGTTATGAGCCGGGCCAACTTCAACGACCGCCGCGTGTCAAGGACACCTTGTGAGCAGCGCTGCTTACTCGCACGGAGGTTAAGACGACCTCGCCTCGTCGCGTGACTCCGTCAGAGCACGCCTTCCAGGAGAGCAGGGAAGGAGGTGATGCTGAAGGAGCCAGAGCGACAGGTGCATTCGCTGTTTTACCCGGCGAGTTCTCAAGGGATCCGAATCCGCGATTTCTCAGGTGCACGGAGTGAGTCTCAATTAACACATACCGCCAATTTGGTCTAGATAGCCCGGTCATTGCAACCAGAGGCACGCCAAATTTTGGGTTATCTCGACTAAATATGGTGAACACCACGGACGTCACACTTTGCCCAAGTGGGCCTAGACACAATGTAAATACCCAAAGTAATTATTTCACCATTCATGGGCACATGTGGCCCATCAATGAACCTAATTAGTCTCATTATGACCTAAGAAGTCAAATCGATCTAATATTAAATTAAAGTTAATTTAAAGAATTATTTAAGGGAGTTGTTATGAGCACCGCAGTTTTGGCTAGGCGCACCGCACTTTCTCCTAATTTTTCGTGCCTTTTGGAAATATGCCTTGTACATACATTTTTAGGAAAAGTGTTCAACACGAAAGTCAAGATCTACAACTTTTGTTTTGAACACTTTTCCTAAAAATACATGTACAAGACGTATTTTGGAAATACACTCAGGTTTCACGCCTTTTAGAAATACGCCTTGTACATGCATTTTTAGAAAAAGTGTTCAACACGAAAGTTGTAGATCTTGATGAGATCTACAACTTTTGTGTCGAACATATTTTCTAAAAATGCATGTATAAGACGTATTTCTAAAAGACGCGAAAAATTAGGAGAAAGTGCGGTGCGCCTAGCCAAAACTGCGGTGCCCTTAACAACTCCCTTATTTAATTACATTTAATTAACCACGCAATAGAATTAAAAGTAAGAAATAGTGAAATTTGAACTTCCATTGACTCCAACCAGACTCAAAATAATTATTGCAGTATTTTGCATGAAATAATTAAATACAATTATTTTATTAATTAATAAATCAATTTAATTAGTTTTAAATCAAATAACTAGCATTAAAAAACAACAATAAGCTATAGAAAATTTAGGGAAAAAATTTAGACCTTCCTTTGACTGCAGAGGACATGTAATTAATTTTTAACATCATTGTTGCTGTATAGACCTGGGCGGACAGGCGGCTAAGACTGGCGGTTTGGTAGCCGGGCGGTCAGCCGGCTAATCTCTGGGATCTCGGTGGTCGGCGGCGTGTTCTCTGGTGGTGACCGGGCGGTTAGTGCCTACTAACCGCACGGTTAGGCGGTCTCCTGGGCGGATTGGCGGTTAGCTTTGTAGATGATGTATTTGTGTATTTAGTCCCACATTGTGTATTTGTATTCTCTCCCATCTCCTCCATTCTATATAAGGGAGGCTATACCTTTGTAATACTCAGTTTTTTGGATAATAAAAATTCCATTACTCAACTTTCCAGTCTTCTATATTTCTATTCGCACATGGTATCAGAGGGACCGATCTCGTCCTCCTGATTGTGTTTTCTTCTGTCCGTGCGACCTCTGTCTACTCGTCGCGGCCTGTCTTTCAGCTCGCGCGAGCTCTCTTCTCCTGTGGATTCTTCTATCCTCTGTTGCTTCTCGCGATTTCCTCTCGCGGTCTCTTCTTCTCGCCCGCACTCCTGTTCGCGCGACCTGTCTTGTCGTGCGATCTTCTTCCCCGTTGCTTGAACGCAGCTCGGTCGTGGCTTCTCTAGCCGCTCAGGATCTCCCCTAAGACCGCTGCGGGTTTCTTCTTCTTCCCGCCCGGTTTCCCTTGCTAACCGTGCGGCTTCTCTTCTTGTGCTTCGCAGCTTGGTCGTGGCATTGCTTGCCGCTGGTCTCATTGTGACCGCTGCGAACTCTTCCTTCCTTTACTCGCCCGGTCTCTCCTCTTAACCGCGCGACCTCTCTTTCAGGATGACCAATTCTGATGGCTCCACCTCGTCTACTGTCGTTGTCCCACCGCCTCCTCCTCCTCCTCCTCCTGCTTCCGGGAATCTTGGCACCGTCTCTAAACTTCTGGGGCCCAATTATCCCGACTGGAGTGTCTCATTCACTTTTCTTCTCCGCTCTCAGCGCAAGCGTCATCATCTTACCGATGACCCTCCGCCTGCGGACTCTGCCCTGTTCAATGACTGGGATGCGAATGATGCGCTGGTTCGTACTTGGCTGGCGAACAGCCTGTCCGATGAATGTCTTCCTATTATCCGTCACGATGAGACGGTAAAACAAGCTTGGAATCACTTGGCCGCTCTCTACTCCAAGGGGGGACAAACATCTCGCATCTATACTCTCTATGCGGATCTCTTTGCTCGCCCGTCCATGTCCCCTTATGCCGCTTACCAACAGGTCCAAGCCCTTGGAGCTGAGATTCTACAAAATCGTCCTCTCTCGGCAGATGTGGCCACTCAGCTGAAGCACTTCCAGGAACTCCTACTGGTCTGTTACCTTCTGCGGCTTCCGGACTCATACGATATGATCCGGCAGCAAATTCTTGGAGAGGCTGAGTCTCCTACCCTGGATGCTACTGCTGCCCGCATTGCCGCTGTTACCTCTCTGCTCCAACGCCCCTTGCTTGTCGCTCCTCCGGCTCCGGATGCCTATGCCCACCAGGCTCATCGTGGTGGATTTAGTGGTCGTGGTACCAACTCTGGTGGGCGTGGCCCTTCTCGCTACCTTTGTACTCATTGTGGCCGCCCCGGACACTTGGTTGACCGCTGCTGGACAAAGCATCCGCATCTTCGTCCCGCTGGTGATGCTCCTACTTCTTCCAAGCCATCTGCCTCCGTGGCCACGACTTCAGGTAGTGCCCACGTGGTTACCCAAGGTAAATGGCTAATCGACTCTGGCGCCACTAATCATATGACGGGCAATCCTCAGTGCTTTTCTCTCCTAGAAACACATGATCGGTTGCCCCCTGTTCTCGTTGCGGATGGTTCTCCCTCTCCAGTGCATGGAACGGGCATGGTTCAAGTTACTCCGTCACTTCTCCTGGCGGATACTCTTTATGTGCCCAAGTTTCCGTGCAATTTATTGTCGGTTACTTCTCTTTGCAAACAACTTCAGTGTTCGGTAACATTTACTCCTTCTTGTTTGTTTCAGGACCCGGACTCCAAGCGAACGATTGCTACTGGGACTGAGAGGGGCGGTCTCTACTTCCTTGATGATGTATCCGCTCTTTCCGTCTTCTCTCCCGCTTCTACAGATCTGCTTCAGTGGCACCTTCGTCTGGGGCATCCTCCCTCGCGGCTCATCCACCAACTGTTCCCTCACCTACCTCAGCACGACTCTCCTATCAACTGTGATGCCTGTCAACTGGGCAAGCATCACCGTTCCCCTTTTCCTCCTAAGAAAGGTCGTGGCTCTTCCAAGCCATTCGACCTTATTCACTCTGATGTTTGGGGACCTTCCCCTACCCTCACCGTGGGGCGTGGGAGTTCTTATTTTGTAACCTTTATTGATGATTATTCTAGATGTACGTGGGTGTATCTATTAAAGGATCGCTCCGAACTTTTTTCTGTATGGACGTCATTTTATTATATGATTAAAAATCAGTTTGATGCTTCTGTAAAACTTTTTCGTTCTGATAATGCAAAAGAGTATCTGAGTAGTGATTTCGCTTCTTTCTGTACGCAACATGGCATCATTCATCAAACTAGCTGCGTCTATACCTCCCAACAAAATGGGGTGGCGGAACGTAAAAACCGTCACCTCCTCGATGTCGCCCGCACTCTCATGACGCAGATGCAGGTTCCACGTAGCTATTGGGGCTACGCGGTCCTCATCTCCTGCTACCTCATCAATCGCATTCCCTCTACCGTCCTCAAAGGCCAAACCCCATTTTCCGTCCTCTATCCCACCAAGGACCCATTTCCCTTACCTCTCCGCATTTTTGGGTGCACTGCCTTTGTTCATAGCCCTGCCGCAACTCGCGACAAATTGTCCCCTCGTGCTACGAAGTGTATCTTTTTGGATTACTCCACAACTCAAAAAGGTTACTGCTGTTTTGACCCTGTTCATCGCAAGCAGTTCGTCTCGGCGGATGTGACATTCTTTGAGAATGCCGCCTACTTCTCTTCTGACCTCCCACAGGTCGATGGATCGAACCTCCCTCTTCCTCCTACCGACTCGACCTCTCTACCCATTCTCTCCACCACATCCCCTCCTCTTGAGATTCCTCCATCACCACCTCTACCAGCCGCTCCTTCTATTCATCATGATCCTTCTCCCTCGTCCCCTCGGCCGTCTCTCTCTTCTCCCGGGCCAGCTATCTCCGCCACGGATGCACCGGCGACTGAGGACCTCGAGGACCTGGAGCTGCCCATTGCCCTTCGCAAAGGGGTTCAGACGTGCACCCAGCACTCGCTGGCAGCTGTTGTTTCTTATGATCGGCTAACACCTTCTCGCAGGGACTTTGCCCTAGCCATCTCCGCGACTACCACACCTCGCACCTACCAGGAAGCCCTTGATATTCCTCACTGGAAGGCTGCCATGGATGACGAGATTGCTACTCTCTCTGACCGGGGCACTTGGACCCTTGTGCCTCCTCCTTTTGGCACGGATGTGGTTGGTTGTCGCTGGGTGTTTGTCGTCAAGTTCCGTCCAGATGGCAGTGTGGACCGGTACAAAGCCCGTCTTGTTGCAAAAGGGTTTACTCAGACCTATGGTGTTGATTACTTTGACACGTTCTCGCCAGTTGCTCGCCTCAGCACTATTCGGGTCCTTTTATCGGTGGCGGTCAACAAGGATTGGCCTATTTCGCAGTTGGACGTCAAGAATGCCTTCCTCTATGGTGACCTTCACGAGGACGTCTACATGGAACAACCTCCTGGGTATGTTGCTCAGGGAGAGACTCAAGTATGCCGGTTGAAGAAGGCCATCTATGGCCTAAAGCAGAGTCCCAGGGCGTGGTTCGATAAGTTCAGTAGCATCGTTGGGGCTATCGGTTTCACCAGGAGTTCGGCTGATCACTCCTTGTTCATTCGCAAGACATCTTCGGGTCTGGTTGTGCTAGCTGTTTACGTGGACGATATTCTTCTTACTGGCGACGATCAAGCTGGTGTAGCCTTGACGAAGGTCCATCTCCGCCAACACCTAGTCACAAAGGATATGGGTTCTCCAAAATACTTCTTGGGAATTGAAATCTCTCGAAAACCGTGTTCCTTGGTTCTCTCCCAACGGAAGTATGCTCTTGATTTGTTGAAAGAGGCAGGATTGATGGGTGCTAAACCTGCCCGGTGTCCCATGGCTCCTGGAGAAGACAAGACATGGACAGACGAATCACCACCTCTATTGGACACTACGAGGTATCGACGTCTTGTTGGCAAACTCATCTACCTTACGGTGACCAGACCAGACATCTCCTATGCAGTGGGAAAGGTCGGCCAGTTTATGCAGTCGCCTAGGGAATGTCATCTTCAATCCGCTCTAAGGATATTGGAGTATGTGAAGTCCGCACCTGGGAAAGGTCTTCTCTTTCAGAAAAACGGTCACCTAAGAGTCGAAGCGTACTCCGACGCTAGCTATGCGGACGACAAAGGGGATCGCAAGTCGACTTCCGGCTTTTGCACGTTTGTTGGAGGAAACTTGGTTAGCTGGAAGAGCAAGAAGCAGTCAGTCGTCTCCAGGTCTAGTGCGGAAGCAGAGTATCGTAGCATGACATCAACCACGTGTGAGTTAAAATGGTTGCGGGCTCTCATGCTGGATCTAGGAGAGGTCTACAACTATCCTCTTCCCATGTTCTGCGACAACAAAGCTGCGATCTACATTTCTAAAAATCCGGTCTTTCATGAGCGAACAAAGCACATAGAGGTTGATTGTCACTTCATTCGAGAAGAAGTGTTGAAGAACCAGATTTGCACTCCGTTTGTTACCTCGGAGAAAGAGCTGACAGATATATTCACAAAACCTGTGTCCGCCTCCTTCTTCCATATTTGCAGCAAGCTAGGCATGATTGACATCTATGCTCCAGCTTGAGGGGGAGTGTTGCTGTATAGACCTGGGCGGACAGGCGGCTAAGACTGGCGGTTTGGTAGCCGGGCGGTCAGCCGGCTAATCTCTGGGATCTCGGTGGTCAGCGGCGTGTTCTCTGGTGGTGACCGGGCAGTTAGTGCCTACTAACCGCACGGTTAGGTGGTCTCCTGGGCGGATTGACGGTTAGCTTTGCAGATGATGTATTTGTGTATTTAGTCCCACATTGGGTATTTGTATTCTCTCCCATCTCCTCCATTCTATATAAGGGAGGCTATACCTTTGTAATACTCAGTTTTTTGGATAATAAAAATTCCATTACTCCACTTTCCAGTCTTCTATATTTCTATTCGCACAATCATAAAAAATACTAAAGACATAAGAAACATAGGCCTTCTTGTGATCAAAACTTACAAAACCAATGACCCTAGACTAATTAAGCTTTGCCAAGCCCTTAACCGACACTCATAAGACTAAGGGTGGACCCCACTGCCACCTCGCAGTATGTTTGACTTCAAAAGTAAGAGAACCTATTTTTAAGTTTTCTAGCATCATAATTGTAAGAAGTGAACGGGTTGTGGATTTCAGTTGCTAATTAATCATGTTATTATTATGATTATTACTATTTAATATTATTATTATTGGTTAGCCTTAATTCATAATTTTATGGTCAATTTCTTTCTTCTATTATTTGGATACAAGTTTTATGATTGCATGTCAGCCAAATTTCAACCTTCAATTCTTTTTCCAAGAAAGGGACCCACAATGATTTAGACACGTGATCAATTAAATAATATTTAAGCTCAGTGGACAAAATTATATTTAGCTCTTTAGCTTAATCAGTAAACTTGAGCACAAATTAGCATGATTAAATCTTAATTTAACCCCCAATAACAAAACAATCATCTTTAATTGCTTGTCATATTGAATACAGAATCAATTAATTAAGTATACAAAGCCAAATAATCTTGAGAAAGTAGGGCCCATTCATTTGGACAAAAATAGAATAGATTTCTTATATTAATTTCAATTCCTTAAGATTTGAAATTGATTTGAATTCCAATTATGTTGTTTGTTTAGACAATAAAATTGAAAATACAGAAATATAATTGGTTCATTCTACTATTGCCTTCGTAATTCCCGCAGATTCGGTAATTGGATAGATGAACCATCACCACGAGCAGTCTCGACACGATGATAGTGAACTTTCCCGAAAACTTGAGGGCAGTGGTCTAACAAAGATTGCAGAAGATCCGACAATCTGATTGATGATCCGTCACCGCCAACCGCCTCGAAACCATGAGAAGAAGTTTCCCCAAAAATTTGATGATGATTTGACGACTTTCACTTTTTTTGCATTAATAGTCCGACAGAGATTGCCGAAATGCTGACCATCGAATCGACGAAATGTCACCCCCAACAGACTTGGAATGACAATAATAAGTTTCCCTGAAATTTTTAGGATGATTCGACAATTTTCATATTTTTTTGTGACTGTGATTCAACAACAATGTCTAGAGATCGAAAGATCAAATTGACGAAATGTCAGCATCAACATTCTTTAATGATAAGAATTTTCCGGAAATTTTCAAAAAGATCTGATGATGTTCATTTTTCGGTAAGAAATACACTCCTATTAGTTGCCTTTGGTCAACATTTTTGGCAAGCTGAATCAAACTCAACAAAATTTAAGAATATGAACAAGACTGCAAAAAAACATATTTAATATTTGAACTGAGAAAATATTATTTGTAAATGTAAAGAACATCTTACATATATTCATGCATGCGAACCATGAATGATATTATCCAATTCATAGAATTATAGGAAACAATTGACTTAAGTTCAAAATTAATTCCATGAGATTCATTTTAAATTCAAATTACGCTCTTCACCGACTTAGAACTTCAATCCCAATTCCGTTCCAAAAGAACCAACACTTCGGCTCCGTTTGGCACGGTGGTGAAGGTCATGAACATGTGGGTTAAATTGTCATTCCTTAACGCTCACCTAAGGAACTTCATCTACTTTTATGTTCAAACGGATGATGCTTGTTAGGTGATCTTTAACAAATGACGGTTTAACCTATGCGTTTACGACCGCCACCACCGTGCCAAACAGAGTCTTAATGATAGAACATTAACAAGGACACGACTAACAAAGATGATTTATCTTAACTTAGCTTAACATTTAAAATCTTAATGTGCGATTATTAGCTAATTGACGCTTAATCCTCAAATAAATCTCACTGATCCTAAGTCATTAACTCGCCCAATGTCATTAACTCGCCTAGGTTTTGAGTGTTGGACAGTGAATTGTGTACATGAGCAAAAATGGGAGTTGCGGAAATGAGAATGCTTAGGTGGATGTGTGGACACAAGAGATTGGATAAAATTAGGAATGAAAGTATCATGGATAAGACAGGGGTAACACCAATTGCAGAGAAGATGCGAGAAGCTCGTCTAAGATGGTTTGGACACGTACAAAGGAGACCATTAGAGGCACATGTTAGCATTAGGCGTTGTGAGAGTCTAGTCACTAGGCATGTTAAACGAGGGAGGGGTAGACCAATAAAGACTTGAGATGAAACCGTAAGAAAAGACAAGATGTACTTAGGCATTAGTGAGATCATGACAAAAGATAGGGCACAATGGCGACAAAGGATACATATAGCTGACCCCACTATAGTGGGATAAAGGCTTGAGTGTTGTTGTTGTTGTTAATCCACTCGAAATCTCTGAAATCCACTAATCCCGCTACATGCAATAAAAGATATTAATGTATAAATTGTTTGAAGTATTAACGGCCTAAATAATTTACTGATCCGAGTCATAAGATTCAGGCTCCGTGACGGGACTTATTTTCACCGGTCAAGCGGTCACGGCCGCATGAACCGGACCTAAATGCAGTCGTGATCGCTTGACTGGTGAAAATAAGTCCCCCCAAACGAAGCCTTAATCTGAAGCAAGCTAGGTTTAACAAATACTGCGCAAAGAAGAAACAAGAACGAGCAATCTGGCGTACCATGATGCCGAAGGCGAGGCCGCCGATGACCATGTTCTGAACGGAGACAGCATCGAGGTCGAGAGTTGTGAGATGGCCGGCGAAAATCTGCGTGATCCCGCCGAGAGAATACTGAGCTACGGAAGTAAATATGGTCGGCCCCGCCAGGGCCCAAAGCCGCCGGTTCTCCGCCGCCGCCTCCCGCATGAACTGGCCAACGGACCGGATCTCCTCGATATCCGCATTACTCCGCTCTCCTATCTCCGCGCGTTCATCGCCGGGGATAAGAGTCTCGGTTACCGTCCACTGATCCCGACAGTGCATTTTTTACTTTTGCAGTGCATTTTTGAAATATTTTAGAGGTTTACAAGCTTAATTGTTGAAAATTTTTGAAGATTACGATGATTTTAATTATAAGGTATGCATCACTAAATATGAATGTTTACTATTATTATTTCAAAAATGCACTGCCATCTGAGGGCGACGGCCGTAGAAGGGGGAGAGATGACCGGTGATAGCCGGGATCAGTGGACGGTAACCGAGACTCTTATCCCCGGCGATGAACGCGCAGAGATAGGAGAGCGGAGTAATGCGGATATCGAGGAGATCTGGTCCGTTGGCCAGTTCATGCGGGAGGCGGCGGCGGAGAACCGGCGGCTTTGGGCCCTGGCGGTGCCGACCATATTTACTTCCGTAGCTCAGTATTCTCTCGGCGGGATCACGCAGATTTTCGCCGGCCATCTCACAACTCTCGACCTCGATGCTGTCTCCGTTCAGAACATGGTCATCGGCGGCCTCGCCTTCGGCATCATGGTACGCCAGATTGCTCGTTCTTGTTTCTACTTTGCGCAGTATTTGTTAAACCTAGCTTGCTTCAGATTAAGGCTTCGTTTGGGGGGACTTATTTTCACCGGTCAAGGGATCACGACTGCATTTAGGTCCGGTTCATGCGGCCGTGACCGCTTGACCGGTGAAAATAAGTCCCGTCACGGAGCCTGAATCTTATGACTCGGATCAGTAAATTATTTAGGCCGTTATTACTCCAAACAATTTATACATTAATATCTTTTATTACATGTAGCGGGATTAGTGGATTTCAGAGATTTCGAGTGGATTAACAACAACAACACTCAGGCTTTTATCCCACTATAGTGGGGTAGCTATATGGATCTTTTGTCGCCATTGTGCCCCTATCTTTTGTCATAATCTCACTAACGCCTAAGTACATCATGTCTTTCCTTACAGTTTCCTCACAACGCCTAATACTAACAGGTGCCTCTAATGGTCTCCTTTGTACGTGTCCAAATCATATTAGACGAGCTTCTCGCATCTTCTCTGCAATTGGTGCTACCCCTGTCTTATCCCTGATACTTTCATTCCTAATTTTATCCAATCTCGTGTGTCCACACATCCACTTAAGCATTCTCATCTGCGCAACTCCCATTTTTTGCTCATGCACACAATTCACTGCTCAACACTCAGAACCATAGAGCATTGCGGGTCTAATTGTAGTACGGTAAAACTTGCCCTTAAGTTTTAGTGGTACTTTACGATCACATAAGATCCCTGACGCGCCTCACCACTTTAACCAACCCGCTTGGATTCTATGTGTCACATCTTTATCAATACCTCCGTCTTTTTGAACTATCGATCCAAGATATTTAAAACACTCGCTACGAGAAATATCTTGATCACCCAACTTAATAACGAAGTCATCTGTCCTTCTTGTACTGCTAAATTTAAGCTCCATATACTCCGTCTTTGCCCTGCTCAACCTAAAACCCTTCTTTTCTAAAGTATCTCGCCAAGATTCAAGTTTTGCGTTTACACCCTCAGGCGTGTCATCAACTAAAACGATATCATCCGCAAACAATAAACACCAAGGTATTGCTTGTTGGATATGTCTGGAGAGCTCATCCGCAACATAAAACCCCTTCTTTTCTTTTATGCTTAGGAGTAAATTTATAAAATATTGGTTCAAAGTTAATTTTGTATGCATTTTATTATCATTTTTTCCACTTAACATTTCCATGATAATGGTAGAAAATAAGAAATATTATTTCTTGGTTCAAACCCTTTACATCTTCCCCCTGTATATACACATGTAAGGAGAACTACAACATCGAACTAGCGGGGACTAAATATAGAAAGAAGGAGACAGCTATTTGCACAACAATTTGCACTGTTTACACACAAAATACCAACAATAACTATTAGGCATCTAGTTCTTCGGCCAGTTCCCGGATACCCAACCTCAATAGCTAAGAACCGGCCTAAAAGACTTTTTATGATTTTCAATTCTTGAACCGACACAAGTTGAACGGTTCTGCCCTGGGTCAATTCTCAGATTTTTTTTTCACACCCTACAAAAGCATATTAAACTCATTTAAGCCATGGCCTTATTACAAAACCGCGCTAGTCATTTGTCTAAACAAACAGTCTCAACACAATGAATTGCTAATAACAGTCCAACTGAAAAATAAATTACAATGCACTAGAAAGAAATCGTCAAACATAACTCTAAAAAAGAAAACTTTGCATGACAGTAGAAACACTCTCCTAAGTCCAAAAAAAACCCTCAGGCTTTCTTCCATGCACCACATAATACAATGATCAATCAAACAATTTAGTGAAATCTTCGTCCCCTTCATGTTATTGTTGATAGGAGAAAACAATGAATCCAATATTCTATTCACAAGAGGTAAGCTAATATATATACAAGTAAATAAGAGTGTATTCACAACACTCGTGATGAGCATAAGACAACTCTGCTACATAGTAATACACTGCATCTAACACCCCCCCCCAAACTCACGGGGGATCATACACTGAGAGTTTGGACAGAAGATGAGCATGTTGGGTCATCATATGCGACTTAGTCATCAAATATGTAATCTGCTGCTCGGAATGAACAAAGGAGCAAGAGTACCACAGTCATAGTGCTCACGTAGGAAGAAAGCATCAACCCCGATATGCTTGGAGAGGAGAGCTTCACCGGATTCAGAGTAATCTGAATGACACCAGTGTTAGCACAGTAGAGTGGGGTTGGACCAGGAGAAGAGACATCAATGTCCTCAAGAAGCCAACAAAGCCAGATAATGTCCTCAACGGTGGTAGCCATAGCACGAAGCTCAGCCTCAGTGCTGGATCAAGAAACATCAGTCTGTTTTTTGGACTTCCAAGAAATAAGGGAAGAACCCAGAAACAGACAGAAACCAGAGACAGCGACGACCAACAGGATCACTAGCCCGGGTAGCATCCGAGTAAGCGCAGAGCTGCAGAGAATTGTTACTGGAGAAGAAAAGACCGCGAGAAGTCGTCGCTCGGAGATAGCGCATGAGCCACAACAGGTGACCATAGTGCACAGAGGTAAGCGCACAAACAAACTGGCTAACACATGAACTGCATGGACAATATCGGGTCGAGTAATTATGAGGTAGGCAAAACTCCCAACGAGGTGGCAGTAGCGAGTGGGGTCGGAGAGAGGAACACCATCATCCGGACGAAGCTGAAGGTGAAGCTCCATAGGGGTGTCCACTGTGCGAGATTCAGAAAGAGCAGCCCGAGCTACGAGATGTGATGCATATCTCAGCTGAGAAAGCTGAAAACTGCTGTCTGTAGAGCTGACCTCAAGACAAAAAAAATAGCTCAGCTGTCCAAGATCTGTCATCTGAAACTACTGCTAAAAGTGATGTTTGACGAAGGCCACATGAGAAGAATCATCACCAGTAATGATCATATCATCCACATAAATTAACAAGAAAGTCCGACCGCGTGAGGAAGAAAGCACAAACAGAGCTGGATCATATGGACTTGACTGGAAACCGGCGGCTGTAATGACTGAGTTGAAATGAGAAAACCATGCGTGGGGCACCTGCTTGAGCCCATAAAGGGTTCGCCTCAATCGGCAGACAAGGTCTGGAGGAGAGAATAGACCGGGAGGAGGAAGCATGTATATCTTGTAACACCCCTGCTCGTTCCAAATGATATAACAGCGGCTCCGGGCGGGACCCCACGCCATATTAAATGAACAAACTAAAATTTTACTAAACGATTATCAAACAAAACCAAGTAACTAAGCATATCAGAGATATACGCTAACGAAAGCTTAAAAAACGACTAGAAACTGGAATGTCCACATCACATTAGAAATAACAAAACAACAGACATGAAGTTCACCTGGCCTTAAGGCCTTACATGCAATAAAATGTTTAACCACACAATGACTTTCAAACATCGGCACGCAGGCCGGCAAAACCTGAAAACTATAACAAAAATTTGGGCCATCGAGGGCCGGCACAGCTTTGGGCTCCAGCCCGCTACTTCCCGCTTGACTCCGCAGCACCTGCACGCAAAACATTCCACCAAGCGGTGACAAACAAGGCAACGGTCAGTTAGAGCTGACTAAATTATAACGACCCCACCCCTTTCTCGGGGGTGGTGTTTCTTCCCTGCAAGCAATTAACATGTTTACATATTTAATATAAATGTGCAACTTAAGCACCACACATCACAGATGTAGACACAACCAGCCAAACATCTCGTGCACTTGGGGCACCTTAACGGTATTGGTTATGTTGGATGGTGGTGTGCGGATAGCGGTTTTATTATGTATTTCTATTTATATTCCTCCCCCTTTGTGGGAGAACTAAGTAATTTTCATTTTTCCCATTCTATTTGGTATCAGAGGAGGCGGCTAACCCTAGCCCGATTCTCCCGTCCCGCACGTCGTCCGCGCCGCTCGTCGCTCGCCTGCGCCGCTCGCCGCTTGCCTGCGCCGCCTCCTGCACCTAACGGCGGCCCGTCCAAGGCGATGTGATCGCCTGCGCCGCTCGCCTGCGCCGCTCGCCTGCGCGACACGTCTCCCGCTGCCCTGCGTCTCCCGCTGCTTTCTCGCCTGCGTCTCCCGCTTCCACCCAGCCATCTCTCGCCTGGCTCGCCTCTCGCCTGCGTCTCCCGCTGCCACCCAGCCGTCTCTGTGATCCTTGGTTTTTCTATCCCTTTGGGATGAGATTTTCTTCTGATTAGGGGACTTCCTCTTCCCCCATGAATTCCAGATTTTCTCCTTGTGTTTAGGGGGCTTCTTCCCCCATGCATTCCAGATTTTCTCCTTGTGTTTAGGGGGCTTCCTCTTCCCCCATGGATTCCTCCTCTCTTACTTCGACTGATGGCTTTGTTCGTCGCATAACTACCTCTCTTCTCAATGAACGGAATTTTATCGCTTGGTCCAACTCCGTGCGAGTTCATCTTGCCGGACATGACAAGCTCGATTGGCTTGAACCTAATGGTGTTCCAAAACCTACCGACGACAAGGCTATCCGTCAATGGCGCACAGAAAATTTCAAGATTCTCGGGTGGCTTCAATGCTCCATGGAGCCCAGGATTTACGAGCAGTTTATGCGGTTTGATTATGTGCCGTCTCTTTGGGCTGCCTTGACGCGTACCTACGGTCACACCCGCGTTGATACGCGGATTTATTCTGTGTTTCAGGAGATTTCTACCGCTCGTCAGGGGGACCGTTCCGTGCACGAGTACTTTACCTTTCTCTCTGGGAGATTCCAGGAACTCTCAGACCTCGAGCCGCTTAGTGCTTTTCCCCATCCCGAGGATCTGCTTGTTGCCAAGCGTCGTCAGGAGAAGCGGGAGACCTACCAGTTCCTGATGGGCTTGCGGCCCGAGTTTGAGCAGATTCGGGTTCAGATTGTCAGCATGAACCCTCTTCCTGATATTTTGGATGCTTACTCCATGGTTGAGGAGCATGAGCATCGTGCCCGCTTGACTGCTGTCTCTTCTGTTCCTGCTACCGTTCCTCTTCCGGATCATTCAGCCCTGGCGTCTGGTCGTTCTTCTTCTGTGCGAGGGGGGCGGACTTCTACCCCCCGTGGCCGTGTGGGTGGCCGCGGGAGCCCGTTTGCTGCTGTTCAGTGTCAGCACTGCCTCCAGACTGGTCACGAGAGGGCCAGGTGCTGGTTACTCTTTCCTCACCTGCGCCAGCAGTCTTCCGCTACTCGTACCGTCGCCGCTACTTCTTCCGACTTTGGAGGCCAGCCTGATTACAGTACCTCTTCTGGGACTTCTTCCGCTGACTGGAGTCAGCTTATGGCTCAGGTGCAGCAGCTTCAGTCTCAGCTTCAGCAGCAGTCCTCGTTTCAGCCTCCTTCTGCTCAGCCGTTGCCCACCTCCTCGTCGTTCTCGTCGACCTCGGCATCTGCGTCAGGTACCTCGACGGCCCTTCATGTCACTCAAGAGGGGCATTCCTCCCCTTGGGTGATTGACTCTGGGGCCACTGATCATATGACTGGTGAGCCACACTTTTTCTCCTCTCTTGTGTCTCCGAGTGTCCATCGGCAGGTTCGCCTTGCTGATGGCTCCGTGACACCCATTCTTCACCAGGGCACCGTTCCTCTCTCACCCTCCTTCACCTTGGGATCAGTTCTTCATGTTCCCAAGCTTGCTTTAAATCTTCTTTCTGTTAGTCAACTGACTCGTGCATTACACTGCTCGGTGACATTTTTCCCTTCTGGCTGTGTTTTTCAGGACTTGACCACGAAGAGGACTTTTGGCTACGGCCGTGAGCGAGACGGGCTTTACCAGCTGGATCTCCCACCTCAGACATCATCACCCTGTCTTCCACCACCATCCATTGCTGCTGCTGCTGCTACTACATCTTCTCTTTGGCATGCCAGATTGGGACATGCGAACCCTAAGATTGTGTCCTCCCTGTTTCCGAGAGTCTCATTTGAGCACCCGTTTCAGTGTGATGTGTGTCAGCTTAGCAAACACACACGCACTTCTTATCCTGTTTCTATTTCTCGTAGTTCTGCTCCTTTTGAGATTGTTCATTCAGATGTTTGGGGGCCTGCCCCGGTTGTATCTTATGATGGTTTTTGTTACTTTGTCTCTTTTATAGATGATTTTACTCGTTGCTGTTGGGTTTACCTTATGCGTGCAAAATCTGATGTTTTTTTATTTTTATACCCAGTTTTCTCATATGGTTGCTACTCAGTTTTCCTCACGTATCCGGATTCTTCGCTCCGATAATGGGGGGGAGTACACTTCTTCCTCTTTTTTTGCTTTCCTTGCTAGCCAAGGAACTCTTCATCAATTCTCGTGTCCCTACACCCCCGAACAAAATGGACTGGCAGAACGCAAAAATCGCCATCTCCTGAATGTGACCCGCTGCCTTCTCCTTGGGTCCCATGTCCCCAAGTTATTTTGGAGCGCTGCTCTTCTTACGGGGACCTTTTTGGTCAACCGTCTGCCTTGCCAGCCTCTAGCGGGTCGGATTCCTCTGAGCCTCCTATCTCCCAGCCGCCCTTTGTTTCCTATTCCCCTTCGGGTGTTCGGATGTGTGTGTTTTGTCCAAGACCGTAGTTCCACTCGGACTAAACTTGATAACAAAGCTATTCGATGCTTATTTTTGGGATATTCCTCCTCATCCAAGGGATATCGCTGTTTTGACCCCACTTCTCGTAGGACTTTTCACTCCATGGATGTGACATTCTTTGAGGATACCCCCTTCTACAGTATCCCTCCACCATCACAGCCTGCTCCAGTTCCCATTCCTCCTTCCACACCACCACAGCCGGCCCCTGTCCCCCTTGCTCCGTTACACGACTCGATTCCAGCTCAAACATATACCCGGGGTCCACGTGGGCCCTCACATGTTCACTCTATCCTTCGTACTCCGCTGGTAGAGCCCAGCTCACAGGACCTGATGCCATATCCTCTGACAGGTGATGTTCTTCCTTCTTCTGACTTGCCTATTGCACTTTGCAAGGGTAAGCGTTCTTGTGTTACTGACCATCCTGTTGCTAGCTTTGTGTCCTACCAGCGTCTCTCCCCAGGTTACCGGGCTTTCCTGACTGCCACCGATCAGATCAGGATTCCGCATTCGACGACTGAGGCATTCCAGCATCCTGAGTGGGTGGCGGCTATGGAGGCTGAGATGTCGGCTTTACAGAGGGCTGGTACCTGGCGTTTAGTCCCCCTTCCCACCGGCAAGAAGACTGTTGGGTGTCGGTGGGTCTACACCATCAAGTATAATGCTGATGGGTCTCTTGCACGCTACAAGGCTCGCCTTGTCGCGAAGGGCTTCACCCAGACTCCAGCGGATTACGGGGTGACCTTTGCCCCTGTGGCCAAGCTTTCTACCGTCCATCTTCTTGTTTCCCTCGCTGCCTGCCTTGGATGGCCTCTTCACCAGATGGACGTGCCGAATGCCTTTCTTAATGGCTCTCTTAATGAGGAGATTTATATGGATCCGCCGCCCGGTTACGAGCTTCAGGGGGAGTATTTGGGACGTGTCTGCCTTCTGTTGATGGCTCCGTATGGGCTGAAGCAGTCCCCTCGTGCGTGGTTTGAGCGGTTTGGGACTGTTGTGCTTCAGAGTGGGTTCACCAGATGTCATGCAGATCACACATGCTTTGTTCGGACTGCTGCGGATGGTCGCATGGTTATTATTCTTGTCTATGTGGATGATATCATCCTTACTGGTGATGACAGCTCGGGTATTCTTCAGATTAAGGAGGTGCTTCGTACGACATTTGAGGTAAAAGATCTGGGACCTCTGAAGTACTTTCTCGGAATTGAGGTGGCCAGATCCAAGCAGGGGATCTCCTTGTCTCAGCGCAAGTATACACTCGACCTTTTGAGTGATACTGGCCTTCTTGGGTGCTCTCCAGTATCTACACCCATGGACCCGAACCACCGCTTACACGCTGAATCCGGCGACCCTCTCCCTGATCCGGGCAGATACCAGCGTCTTGTTGGCAGGCTTATCTACTTGACCAACACTCGCCCAGATATTAGCTTTGCTGTGAGTGTGGTCAGCCAGTTCATGCATGCCCCCCGTACTTCTCATCTTGATGCAGTTTTTCGGATACTTCACTACTTGAAGGGATTGCCTGGCCTCGGGCTCTTCTACCGTTCGTCCCCATCTCCCGGACTTATCTGTTACACAGATTCTGACTATGCTGGTTCCATCACTGATTGACGCTCTACTTCAGGGATGTGTACGTTCTATGGTGGCAATCTCATTTCCTGGAAGAGCAAGAAGCAGAGTGTCGTCTCCCGCTTCTCTGCTGAAGCTGAGTACCGAGCTATCATGGAGCCACGAAGCTCCTTTGGCTTCGTACTCTCTTGACCGAGCTGGGCTTTCCTCCTTCCGGTTCCTCGACGCTGGTGTGTGACAACCAGTCTGCTCTCATGCTAGCCTCCGACTCTGTTCTGCACGAGAGGACTAAGCATATTGAGGTTGATATTCATTTTCTCCGGGAGCACATTTGTTCAGGGACTCTTGCCACGACCTATGTTCCCTCCGCCGAGCATACTGCAGATGCCTTCACCAAGGCGGTTGGACCTTCCAGACTTCTCTCTACTTATGGCAAGCCGGGCTTGCTTGATCTCTTCGCGCCAGCTTGAGGGGGAGTATTGGTTATGTTGGATGGTGGTGTGCGGATAACGGTTTTATTATGTATTTCTATTTATATTCCTCCCCCTTTGTGGGAGAACTAAGTAATTTTCATTTTTCCCATTCTATTAACGGTGTACCGGGTTTCCTCGAGTTCTGCCTTTTGCCATAACAGGCATACAATAGTGCATAAAGCATCCCAACGGTGAACTCTGCTAGTCCACCACCATTCTCAGTCCCGGACAAGATGGTTCTGCTTGAGCATTACTAGCCAGGCCTATAGCCTCGACTCACCCCTATGCCAACGACAATTGTCACGTACTTTAAGTATATTTAGCCGAATGACAGAGCGGGTATAGCTCAGCTCTTTCCCGTTGATTAAATCGTCGTGCCAATTAACGACAACGATGTGGGTCAGCATCCCCTTTCCCGTACACGACATAACACACGTTCTGTTCCAAGGTTGGCACTTGTGGCCACCAAAGATAGACACCCAAGACGCGCAACTCAACACGCTAGCACACGGTCTCCGAGAGACCGATTAAGCACACAACACAACAAAAGCTCCCCGGGAGCTAATGCTAACGATGCATCGATCCTATGCAAACAATAGGGTGTTCCCTAGAGCACACCTCCGGTACTAACTGTCGCTCCAGGCAGACCCCCATTCCGAAACATTCAACTTCAACGGAGTCTTCTCCGGGAATCCACAGAACATCAACAATCCAGACCACACGACTGGATGGGTTTCACACAGCATGCCTAAAACCGTACTCGCGCTTCCGGGTACTAAATGCAATTAAATAGCAGGGATGTACACATCGACCCGTCGGAGAGCACCGTTCCCCCACCCGCCGGTGGGGAGGGGCTTCCATGCAAACATGCTAAAATTAAGGGCTTCACCGTCCCAAAAAAATTCGTTATCCTTGACGCGCGTTTCAGAAACATGTTAAAAATATTGTTTGTGGAATCTGAGCATTCCTTTTGATGTTTGTTATGATTATTAGTCACTAAATTGCATGTTGCACAATTATAGGTGCCAAGGAGCGGTACAGAGCAATCTCAAAATCAACACTCTGTAGAAAGTAATGCACCGTCTCAGGTGCCTACACTTCCTCCTTCTGCCGAGACAATCCGTTTATTTGCTGAAGCTGTGTTCACAATGATCAATGCGCAGCCAAGAGGGCAAGAACACCCTGTGGTGGCCCCGGTGTAGGCTGGCGTAGTTGAGCCAGTGGCAGTGAGGCAAGTGCCTGCTGAGCCTTTGGCATAGAGGCGAGCGACGGAGAAGCAACTGAAGAACTTTATGAGCTTCAATCCACCTACGTTTACGGGAGCGGGATCCTCGACTCAGGCCGAGGATTGGCTCTCACGAGTGAAGAGAATCTTGACGGCTACGGAAACAGAAGAAAGGTAGAAAGTCACGCTAGCCACTTTCCTTTTGAACGGAGAGGCAAAGCTACAGTGGGACGAGCTAGAGTTGCACCAGCTTGCGGGCAGGCTACTGTCTGAGGTCTCGATGGAGGAATTTTCGAGACTATTCCTTGCACGGTATCTCCCTTCTGCGCAAAGGATTGCGATGGAAAACCAATTCCAAAGATTAACTCAGGGCGAGAGTCTGGTGGATGACTACTTGCATGAGTTCACTAGGTTGGGGGGGGGGTATGCAGGATCCTCATTTGCTGATGAGGAGAGGAAGACAAACCGATTCTATGAAAGTCTGCAGGACAATCTGAGGATGTTATTGGCAGGTCCGATGACGTAGGGCTTTCTTACGTTGGTAAACACTGCCCGGTCTCTGGAATAGGATATGAAGAGAGTGCGGGGTAAGAATGACCTCTCGGGGAGGAAGCAAGAGTTCAAAGCGCCAAGTTCTTCGAAGTCTGGGTTCCGCAACAGGTGGAACAAGAAGACTAAGTCATCTGGACCAGCTCCTTCTACTGCTTCTGGAGCTACTACGGGCCAAGGTCCGCATACGTGCTACAACTGTGGCAAAGTGGGACATTATGCTCGAGATTGTTGGAGACGTCCCGCGAAGTCAGACAGAAAGGCGGGTGCGTCGTATGCTGAGAAGGGGAAAGCAGCGGAGTCGTCAGTGTCTCACCATACGTCAGCGCAACCCAAAGAATACAATCTTGGCCTGCAGGAGGTTATTAAACAAAGTGATGTCGTGACAAGATTCGTATTGGTATTCAATCATCGGGCGAGAGCATTGTTCGATACTGGTGCGTCACACTCCTTATCAGAAAACTTTGTGGTGCTAGTTGGAGTGTCGTGTATGTTGGCAAAGGCGAACTTGGATGTGCTCTTACCCAATGGGTTCCTAATGAGTACGGGGAGGAAGACCCGCGTGAAGGTTCGAATTGGAGAGCAAGACTTCAACTTGGAGGTCGCGCTGCTACCACTGTCGGAGTTTGACGTCATATTTGGCATGGATTGACTGACAAAGCAGGGCGCGTGCATTGATTGCAAATCAAAAGAAATATTGTTAAACGGAGAATACGAAGGTGGAACTTGTTTTACGGGTTTACGGGGTGTGAGCAAAACCCTGATGACCGCCCTCAAAGTGGTGAAAGCAACGCGGAAAGGCGCTGAGCTATTCACAAAGAGGCTTCAGAGCAGAAGCCCAAGCTAATGTGACTTGGCAGTTGTAGCGGAATTTGCAGATTCCTTTCCAGATGAGCTTCCTGGGGCTCCGCCTCAGAGGGAAATCGATTTTTGCATGGTGCCAAAGGAGATGACAAAGCTGAAGGTACAACTATAGGAGTTGCTTGAGCAAGGGTATATACATCTGAGCTCATCACCGTGGAGTGCACTGATCCTTTTCGTGAAGGAGGACGGTAGTTTGCGCCTGTGCATAGATTATAGGGAGTTGAATAAGTTGACAAAAAAGAATAAATATCCGACTCCCCGCATCGATGACCTGTTTGATCAGTTGGTAGGATTCACGGCATACTAAAAGTTGGATTTGAAGTCCGAATATTATCATTTAAGGATACGGGAGTCGGACATTCCAAAGCTGCTTTTAGCACCCGCTACGGGCATTATGAGTTCACGGTGATGCCCTTTGGGCTCAAAAATACGCCGTCGGTTTTTATGGATTTGATGAATAGAGCGTTCCGGGAGTACCTGGATCTGTTTGTTATCGTCTTCATCGATGATATTTTGGTGTACTCGTAGTTCGAGGAAGACCATGTCGACCACATTCGTATAGTTTTGACAGTCCTGAGGAGTTATCAGTTGTATGCAAAATTCTCCAAGTGCGAGTTTTGACTACCGTCGGTGGCATTTCTGGGGCACATTGTTAGTGGAGAGGGTGTTGTGGTAGATCCGACGAAAGTTGTGGCGATCTGAGAGTGGCCTGAGCTGAGGAATGTAACGGAAGTCTAGAGCTCCTTGAGGCTAGCCGGTTATTACAGGTAGAGCTGTCACTTAAAACCGAAAACGCAAACCGAACCGGAACCAAACCGGAACCGCAAAGAACCAGACCGAACCGTTCGTAAATTATTTGGGTTTCGGTTTGAATTTTGGAACCGTGAACAACATTGGTGCGGGTGTGGTTCTTACATTTTCTTATCCGGCCCGGAACTGTAACCGGAACTACAACATACAAGTCTCAAGCGGTTTCAAGATTTTTAGACCCGATCCGAACCAGACCGAAGTAGAACCGAACCACAACCCGTTTATTATTATTATATTATTATTATTTTATAATTTATCTACAATATTTATACTTAATATCATGAGTGAAGCTGATGCAGTTTGAACCCAAACCGCAATCGCACTAAAGGGGGTAGATTTTGGACCGAACAAAACTTCACCGCATAAAAACCGTGTGATATGGTTTGACATTAGTGTGGTTTGGAGTCAATTCTTGCAGTGCACTTTTGATTTTTATACAGTTATATAATATATTTTCAATTTTACTTACATATTTTTTTTGAAATATTTTATATAAAAAATATAGAAGATATACAACTACTGTTTATTAGTAATCATGAAAGACAACTAATTGTAGCCGATTGTTACGGTTAAGCATGTCGACAAGACGTGCGCAAGCCAACTAGACGTCGTGACAAGACTACACGCGTAGGAAGGCGATATATACTATCCCATCGATCGTGGAAAAGACCGTCGAGAAGTGCGCAACATAATTATTTCTATTTTGATATTGTTTTGAGTTTTACTATTTGCAGCCTGCTTTTATTTCATTCCGCCAAATTTGATTTTTTTTTAGTTGGAACCGATTGGAACCGGACCGAACTGCATTGAAGCAGACCGAACCGTTTGTGACCGGTTTGGTTTTGGTTCTTGTTGAACCGGAACCGTTGACACGACGGTTCCAAAAATTAAACTGGAACCAGAACCAGAACCGAAACCGGTCAAACCAAATAAGGTTTTGATTCTAATTTGAAGAACCGTTACCTTAGTGGTTCGGTTCATGGTTTTAGTAGAACCGGAACCGAACCGGAACCGTGACAGCTCTAATTACAGGCGCTTTGTGAAGAACTTTTCGCGGATTGCACTCCACCTCACTACGTTAACTAGGAAGGATCAGTGGTTCGTCTGAATGCCAGAGTGCGTGTGAGTGTTTGAGGAGCTAAAGAGCCTACTGATTTCCACACTGATTCTTTGTTTTCCATGTGGGACTGAAGGTTACCAAGTGCACAGTGACGCCTCGGGTAGTAGTTTGGGCGGTGTGATGTGTCAGTTTGGGAAAGTTATCGCTTACGGTTCGCGGCAGCTGAAGGTCCACGAGAGAAACTACATGGTCCATGATTTAGAGTTGGCAGTGGTGGTGTTTGCTCTGAAGTTATGGAGACATTACTTGTATGGCGTGAAAGTAGAAATCTTCACTGACCATAAAAGCCTAAAGTATTGCTAGATCAGAAAGATCTGAATATGCGTCAGAGGAGATTGATGAAGTTTCTGGGAGATTACACTTTCGACATACTCTATACCCCTGGGAAAGGGAACGTGGTGGCAGGCGCTTTGATTCGTCGAGCGCCGAGACAGGCGAGTTGGATTTTGGCTCACGATGAGCGTTTGACATGTGAGTTAGAGGCCTTGGATATCTCATGTGTGGGTCGAGGTTCATCTTCCACTGTCATTATTAGTTGGATGGAAGTTCAGTATGATATTGCCGGCCGTGTGAGATCTGTCTTGGAGTTTGATCCAAGCATACATCACGGAGGATTCTTGAAGTCATTGTCAATCCCGGAGTGAAAATTCGATGATATTTCCATGGACTTTGTGCACGGGTTGCCAAAGTCGTTGTAGAAAAATGATTCGATTTGGGTGATTGTTGATCGGTTGACTAAGATTGCGCATTTCATTCCAAATCAGAAAAGTGATTCAGTGGAGAAGTTGGTAAAGCTATATGTGGAGAACATTGTTCGATTACATGACATCCCTCGCAGTATTGTTAGCGACCGTGATGGACGGTTTACGTCCGGTGATTGGAGGCATGTTCATCGTTTACTGGGCACGAAGCTCAAGTTTATTAGCAATGCCTCCCAACCGCAGACGATTGGGCAGACTGAGAGGACAAATCGGACGATGAAGGATATGATGCGTATGTGCGTTTTGGATTTCGGACAGCATTGGGAGGATCACCTTTTCATGGTAGAGTTTGCCTATAACAATAGTTATCAGGCAAGTATTCAGATGGATCAGTTCGAAGCATTATATGGTAGGAGGTATCGTACTCCTTTAGCATAGACAGAGACTGGTGATACCAAGCAGTTGAAACGCAAAGATATTGAGGAGTCAAATGAGACCATACGGACTATTCGAGAGCGGTTGTTGCCTGCTTAAGATCGTCAGGCGAAGTTTTACAACGCCAAACACAGGAACGCGGAGTTTGCGGTTGGAGATTGGTGTACTTGAAGATAAAGCCTTTCAAGGGAGTGTCGAGAGTTCGACGCTTGAAGAAGATGAGTACCAGGTATTTAGGGTCATTCGAGATCACCGAGGGCATCGGCGAGGTAGCTTATTGACTTGCTTTGTCGATGGAGCTGAGTAGGTTGCACGTCGTATTCCACATTTCCATGTTGAGGAAGGCAATGCGAGAGCCCGATTCTGTGTTGGAGGCAGATAGTGTGCCGCTGGATAGTGGTCTATCTACCAAAGTGACGCCGATTTGCATCGTCGATAGCAACATACGACAGTTGCGGAGAAAGAACATCAAGATGGTGAGAGTCCGTTTGGACAATTGTGCCCGCAAAGAGCTCTCTTGGGAGCCAGAAGAGATCATGAGTGAGGAGTACCATGATCTATTTTACTCAGGTATGACGAAATTCATTTCATTATTCGTATTTTAAATTTCAGGATGAAATTTCATTGAGGAGAGAATTGTAACTCCCCAAATTTAACCGAAATAATTTTGGGGTGTGTTTAGAGGGTGTGGTATGGGGATAGAGGTTATAATCCCTAAGGTCTACGAAGTCAGTGTGCAGATAGTGGGCGTCGGTGTGCGTTTAGGGGCGGTTTGCAGATAGCATTTTAGTTAGGGTTTTTATATAAAACCTAACTAAACCCCCCCTCCCCTCTCATTCCCACTCTCTCAGCCGCAAGCCCTCTCCCGATCCCGACCTTCCCCTCTCTCAATCCCTTCGCCGCTGGAAGGGGCCGAGCCCCCAGATCTCTCCCCCTTTCTCGATCCCTCTCTCAAGCGCCGCCTGAAGGAGAGTCGCCTCCTTCCTTACTCTCTCTCGACCACCGCCAGGGGGAAACACGACTTCCCTTCTCCTTCCCTGTCTCGGCCGCTGCCAACAAAGAGAAACCCGAGCCTCTCTCTCCCTTGTCGACCTCCCTCTCCTCTTGGTCGGCCAAGAGGGGTTAGGGTTAGGCATACCCTTGTGGGAGGAAGCCGTCCTGAGGTGTTGGTGGAGAGCAACTAGGATTTGGCTAGGGATCGCGGCAAAGTGTTCGATTTGGAGCTCGGACCGGTGTGTGGAAACCAAATCCATGACAACCGAGCTATGGCTCCGAAACGCGCGTCAAGGGCAACGACTTTTATTCTTGGGCAGGTGAAACCCTTAATTTTAGCATGTTTGCATGGAAGCCCCTCCCCACCGGTGGGTGAGGGAACGGTGCTCTCCGACGGGTCAATGTGTACATCCCCGCTATTTAATTGCATTTAGTACTCAGAAGCGCGAGTCATCCAGACGTGTGGTCTGTATTAGTGATGTTCTGTGGGTTCCCGGAGAAGACTCCATGAAAGTTGAATGTTTCGGAATGGGGGTCTGCCTGTAGCGGCAGGTAGTACTGGAGGTGTGCTCTAGGAAACACACTAATGCTTGCATAGGATCGATGTATCGTTAGCATTAGCTCTCGGGGAGCTTTTGTTGTGCTGTGTGCGTAACCGGTCTCTCGTAGACCGTGTGCTAGCGTGTTGAGTTGTGCGCCTTGAGTGGCCAACTTTAGTGGTCATGAGTGCCAACCTTGGAACATAACGTGTGTTATATCGTGTTTGAGAAAGGGGATGCTGACTCGCATCATTGTCGTTAATTGACACGACGATTTGAACAACGGGAAATATCTGAACTGTGCCGACCTGCGTGCCGATGTTTGGAAGCCATTGTGTGGTTTAACATTTTATTGCGTACCTGCGTATTTCTGATATGCTTAGTTACTTGGTTGCAAAAAAAAATCAGTTTTTGAAACGACCTCCCCAGCCCACGGGTCTAAAGGACGACCGTCGACACCCCCAACATCCAGCTCGAAAGGGTTCAGCCTCAACAGGTCTGCAGACCATGCACACCAACCCATCTCCGTTCCACCGGCGGTTTGTTGGAAGCTGTGGCCTCCCTTCGATGAGAAATGATCCAGTTAAGCACCCTTACCGGAACTTTCCAGGAGGTCACCCATCGCAGGACTACTCCATACCGAGCACGCTTAACTATAAAATTCTTTCGCTTCTCATCACCAATTGAGCTGCAGCTCAAATGGTGATGAGAAGTGAAAGTACTTTATAGTTAAGCGTGCTCGGGGTGGAGTAGTCCTGGGATGGGTGATCTCCTGGAAAGTCTCCGTGCTGCCCGCTTAACCGGAAAGTTTCGCTCATCAAAGGGAGGTTGTGGCCACCAACACCCGCCTGTGGATGGAGAGGGGTTGGGGGTGCTTGGGCTACATCCCGGTAACCAGAACCGGACTAAGTGGATATTAGAGTACACGCTGGGGCGCGAGGACGTTACAAAAAAAGTGCATTTTTTTGTAACGGCCTCCCCAGCCCAAGGCTCGAAAGGACGGCCGTCGGCACCCTCAACACCACGTTCGAAAGGGTTTAGCCTCAACAGGTCTGCAGACCGTATACCTCAACCCCTCTCCATCCACCGCCGAATTGTGGGTAGTCACAGCCTCCCTTTGATGAGAAGTGATCCAGTTAAGCGTCTCTACGAGGACTTCCCAGGAGGCCACCCATCCCGAAACTACTCTCATCCGAGCACGCTTAACTATAAAGTTCTTCCAACAACCCGTCGGTGGATGAGAAGCGAAAGAACTTTATAGTTAAGCGTGCTCGGATGAGAGTAGTTCCAGGATGGGTGACCTCCTGGAAAGTCCTTGTAGGGGCGCTTAACTTGATCACTTATCATCGAAGGGAGGATGTGACTTCTAACAACCCGCCGGTGGATGAAAAGGGGTTGAGGTGTACGATCTGCAGACCTATTGAGGCAGAACCCTTTCGAGCGTGGTGCTGGGGGTGTCGGCGGCCGTCCTTTCGAACCGTGGGCTGGGGAGGCCGTTACATATCTCCTACTGAAGATCACCGTGAAGAAATGCATTCTTCACGTCAAGCTGATACAGAGACCAGTGGTGAACAACTGCAACAGCAATAAGAGTCTGAACCGTAGTCATGTAAGCGACTGAAGCTAAAGTCTCGTCATAATCTCTCCCCCGATCCTGTTGAAAACCACGAGCAACTAGCCGAGCCTTGTACCTCTCTACAGATCCATCAGAGTGAGTCATGACCTTGAAGACCCACTAGCAAGAAATCGGAACAACACCAAGTGGAAGAGGGACAAGGTCTCATGTACGAGTATGCTCAAGTGCCTCTAACTCAGCAGACATAGCAACCTTCCACTCAGGTATCTGGGCATCCTCACGGTAGGTAGTCGACTTTCGAGTGCTATAAGAGGTAGCAGGAAAGGCAAGTAGGTCCAGCGAAAGTGTAGCAAGGCTAAGGCGGTCGGTAGGATGTCGCTCACGAGGTGGGTTGAGACGCACAGAAGGATAGTATACAGGACACTTGTTGGATGAGGCAGTCACCGAGTTAGGGTGCACCAGAGGCGAGGGAACATGAGTAGGAGGAGCAGGAGGAGCAGGAGGAGCGGGAGGAGAACGACGAGTGTAATGCTGTGCAAGAGGGACGATGAGAGGAGGAAGGGAAATATGAGGAGATGAGACGGAAGAGGTAGGAGATGGTGTAAGTGGTGGCAAGGAGAGGGGAGGTGAACATACCGGTGGAGAGGAAGAGACATAAAGCGGCGGAGTGGGAAGAGTAAGGAACTGCACATCAGAGGGAGTCATCGATGAGTGCGAGGTCGAGGAAATGGAGGACACAAAGAAAGGGTGAGCCTCGTTAAAGGTGACATCACGTGAGATACGAAGTCAACGAGCAACAAGATCATAACATCGATAGCCCTTGTGCTTAGTACTGTATCCAAGAAAGACGCAAGATACAGATTGAGCAGAGAGCTTGGTACACTCAAGTGAAAGGAGAAGAACATAACACCGACAACCAAAGACATGTAGATGAGTATAACGTGGGGGTCGGGAGTACAGACACTCACCAAGACACTGATCCTGAAGAAAAGTGGAGGGTTGTAGGTTAATGAGATAGACCGCAGTGGAGACAGCCTCAGCCCAAAAATGAGGAGGAACATGAGAGGAGATGAGGAGAGTGCGAGCTGTCTCAATGATGTGACGATGCTTCCTTTCAACAATGCCATTCTGAGTGTGAGCACTGGGAAAAGCAAGCTGAGGGAGAGTACTGTGAGTAACTAGTAAGTCGCGAAAAGCATGAGAAAGGTACTCCGCCCCAGAGTCGGAATGGAAAATACGCATGGAGTAAGAGAACTGGGTGCGCACCATAGCGAAAAAAGCAACATAAATCTAAAAAAACTCAAAACGAGACTGCATAAAATAAATCCAACAATAGTGAGAATAATCATCAACAAATATAACATAGTACCGATGTCCGCCCTTTGATACAAAAGGTGTGGGACCTCATACATCTGAATGAACTAAATCAAAGGGACGACGAGACCTGTACTCACTAGACTGATAAGGGAGTTGTAGATGTTTTCCAAGCTTACAACTCGTACACGAGTGAGACATATCAACAGAAACACGACTAAGAAGACCAGTACTGATGAGGACGAAAGACGCGAGCCACTGGGATGACCAAGCCTGTGATGCCACTGAGAGAAGCCCACTGAAGAAATACACAAAGAAGAGACTGTTGGTGATGATGGAATGGATGAAAGATGAAGATGATCAAGGATGTAGACCCCACTACGGCAACGGCCAACTCCAAGGAGTGTCCCTGTCAAACGATCCTGCACACGACAAGCAAACTCATCAAAAATAACAAGACAACCGTAAGACGTGAGTTGACTTGCGGATATAAGGTTCATGGATAATTTGAGTATGTATGTCACATCGGGAATATGAAAATGGGTGGTATGAAGAAGCCCACGATTAGTACATGGGAGAATAGTACCATCTGCAACCATAACACTGAGGGCAGACGAGACGGGCTGACAGGACAAAAGGTGAGTGCCATTACGGGTCATATGAAAAGAGGCTCCAGAGACAAGCAACTAGTTGAAGGAGGAGATACCTGCAGGAGCTGAGGCAGCTGGCTGAGAGGCAAACGCACGAGAGGCATCCGGGGAGAACACGAAGGCAGAGAAGCGATGCAGTGAACCGTAAGATAGCTGTTGGGCAAGCTCGGAAACAGAGAACGACTGTGCCATAACAGAGAAATGAGCTGGAGGAGCACCAGGAGCACGTCGTTGACCAGATTGTTGAGTCCTCTGAAGCTTGCGGCACTAAGCTTTAACGTAGCAAGTGCACTAATAGTAGTGGCAACAGACGAGCTGGCGACGAGGAGCACCAGACAGAGCAGTAGAGGGCACTGGAGGACGAGGAACGGGTCGTACCAGTGCACTATAACTTGGCGAAGGCAGCAGAGGAGTGCTCACAAGGGAGAACTGCGGTGGAAGCTCAGAAGCAGCAAGGAGAGCATGAGGCAACACACTAGAGGACGCAACAGTGTCCAAAGAGTGGAGACGAGTCTCTGCAGCGATTACCAAAGCCAACGTATCACTGAGAGAAGGTGGAGGATCCCGGTGCAAAAGTTGAGCAAGTAATGCATGAGACGTAAGCGCATGAGAAACTCATACAATCGTTGAAAGTCGCGATCCCGAGATGTAGCAACACACTGAGGGCAAGTAATGCATGAAGAAGGATCCATATCATCGCACTGACTCCAAAAGTCCAGGAGCTCAACAAAGAATGCTTGGACAGAACGATCGCCCTGGTGGCAGACGCCAAGGGTCTGGAATAGAGAGTAGCGGAGAGCCTGACTATAAGTCAGGTAGAGACGACGCAGGTGATCCCACATCGCCTTGGCCGTAGGTAGTTGATAGACGGTCATGCGAATGGGGAGCTCACAGGACTGACAGATAACAGCTATCGCACGAGAGTCGTCCGAGCGTCACTTCGCCATGTCAGAACCCTGGATGGAAGCGACAGTGCTAACAATGTAAGAATCATCCATGGGAGAGGCGGCTGCTGATGGAGGTGGAGCAGGCTCAGAGCCGTCAATGTGACCCCATAGATCTAGACCACGGAGGATCACGTTGACAGTGGCGGAAAAGACTTTGTAGTTTCGTCCATCGAGGATGACGCCCGCCTTCTGGAGAAAGGAAGAGGTCATCGGGGCTGCAGAGTCGCCCAAAGAAGATCGAGAAGGCAGGCTGAAACCGCTGGAGGGGCAGACCAGCAGATCAGAGGAAGAACAAAAACACTGGAGGAGCGGCCGAGATCGGGATTTCACACAGTGAGAAGGTCGGCACAGGTGACGGGATCGGAGAAGGTCGGGATTGATCGCCGAAACAGTGAGCAGGTCGGGATCGATCGTCGGCACAGGCGACGAGATCGATCGTCGGCACGGGCGTCGGCGCAGTGAGCAGGTCGGGATCGGGATTTCACACAGTGAGCAGGTCGGCACGGGCGATGGGATCGATCGTCGGAACGGGAGACGACATTGGAGAAGGTCAGGATCGATCGGAGAAAACGACACGGGTTTCTGTGACGGTGGAGAAGATGACACAGATCGGGATTGAGAGGAGGGAGAGAGCGGCGAAAAACAATGCTACATGATAGGAGAAAACAATGAATCCAATATTCTATTCACAAGAGGTAAGATAATATATATACAAGTACATGAGAGAGTGTTCACAACACCCGTGATGAGCATAAGACAACTCTGCTACATGGTAAATACACTACATCTAACAATTGTATCCTCGAAAAATAAACATGTTAGCACAATCAATCACCATTCAAGAAATAGCAGAAAAACTAGAAAGAAAGATGGAGTGAGATAATCAAATTGAGGGAAATATCCCGGAGACGGAGCCCTTACGATTGCGCCACGTGTGCCATATTCCGCACTTGCAGTTTTGTGCTCCTAGAGCACACTTTTGTTCGCCCAACACGCACTTTTGTTCGCCCGAAGCGCACTTTTGTTCGCCCGAAGCGCACTTTTGTTCGCCCGAAGCGACATGAAGTTAAACTTAGCGAAAAGAAAAAGGAAACGTTAAAATTGTAAAATTAATCACAAATATCATCCTTACAATAACTTATGGCACGTTTTAGGTTTACTGAATTGAATTGAAATTAGCTTTCACCTTACGAGAAACTAAACTTAGAAAACAATTTGCTTTTTTGGTCGATGAGATTTGACATTTACAGAGGGGGAGGTCACGAAAACCACATGTGCTTTAAATGGGCCAAAGTGCGCATCGGAACAAAAAGTGCATTCCGGGCTAAAAAATGTGCTCGCTGGAAACAAATGTGCGCCCCGGAAGAACAAAAGTGCACGTTGGCGAGCAAAAGTGTGTCGGACGAACAAAAGTACACTCCACGAGCACAAAAGTGCTCACCGGGCAAACAAAAGTGCGCTTCGGGTAAAAAACTGCAAGTACGGAATAAAGCACACGTGGCGCGATTGCAAGGACTCCGTTTTCAAATATGATGATCGAGCCCACATACAAAAACTTCTTTTTTTACTACCTTTGTTTCATGCAAATATCTAACAATATCTTCTAACACACATTATTTTAGTACATTTGAGGTTTAAAATAAATAAATATTTGTGAGCGCATCATATAAAATTAATTAAACTGAGCAATGCATCAAACTTTAAGTAGATTGAAAATTTGATTTAAGCGCAGCTTAAATTTTATAAAATACCTGAAAAGGATAATTTTTTTGGCTGTCCACTTGTTAACTAATTAAGCCGCTGACACACTGGCAGAATGATCAACCTGCATCATTATGTAAGCGAGCAAACTTAATATTAGACTGAAAAAGAAAGATGATTGTTAAGGTTAGACCTATTTTAGCTATGTGTGGGCTCATGTTAAGTGCAGATTTCGCTCCCATGGAAGGAGATCTTGGTGGTGTACATGTCACAGGGGCACCTTTGAATCTTCTATTCTGTTCAACTTTTCCAGGCATGATGATAATATTTCCAATTTTTTTTACCTCTTCCTTTGTTCCTATTATGAACAATTTTGACAGGAAAATCTGAATGATAGTTTAGTTCTAGCTTCTTAGAGCTTCTCTGTTTGACATCATTGCGGGAGGGGTGGCAGCGGGCCGAAGGGTCTCAACGCGACCTTCTAGGAATTGGGCATAGCGTGGGGAGCCCGCCGGCAGCGAGCGAAGGAGGGCTCACGAAGAGTGAGAGGAGGCCAACAGTAGCCTTCGGGAGGCGGTTAGAATGAGGGAGTGAGGTGCAGGACTCGCGATTGGAAGAATAGGTAGTGAAAAAAGTGGGATACTGGAAAGAGAAGGGCTGACAATAAGTGTTTTCAAATTTGGCCAAATAAAACATAAAATTGAGTTTCGAAGGAAAAAATTGGGATTACACAGCTAAAATAGATCTCCACTTAACATTTATAAAAAAACATATTTAATAGTGCGCAAAATTAAATTGTTCAATTGTGTGAAAATTCCCAATTACCTTCGAGCTATTACATGTGCTATCGGCAGATCCTCCCCACTTACTTACACGAGATTCTGCTTCCATTGCCTGCAATAACTACGATTAGATTCCATAAAAATGTATATAATTAAGAACCAAGGTCAGTTCGGTTCGAATCCATCCAAAACCAATAACCGATCCATGTAGATTCAGTTTCAAAAATTTAAGAACCGGAACCAAAAAGCTTGGATCAGTTCCGGATTGGTTTCAGTTAAGTTATCGCTTCTACACATGCTTCTTAATAGAAAAATAAATAACTGAAATAGCTAGAATTACACAATGACCTTGGTAGTTGATGACGGACAATGGATCAACGACGAGAGATACGTTCAAAATATAAGCTTCTTTCATAAGTATCTTAAAAATATAAATATAAAAATCCCTAAAAAAAATTACAACCCATTCAATAAAAAGACCGAAGATAAAACTAAAACGAAGTCCGCACGACGACAATAGCCTTTCAGCTGAGATCCAAATGTGGGGCATCGAGGAAAGAAAAGGGAAACAGCTTATTTCAAGTATTCTAGGCTTATTAACAAATAGTTTGGACTAGAAATTTAGTCAAATTTCCGGCCATAATCTTTTGATCAAACGTTTATAATTTATTTTAGAGATTGCATATCTAATTGATTAGTCTAATCAATGATAGGTTAGGACCGTATGCTTGAATTGGTATTTAGGGTTCATTTGGTTTAATATTTTCTCCGAGCGTTTCCCGCAAACGCCGCCCGGACAACGGGTTACCAAATGGCCTCGACGGGCGTTTGCCGCGTCTCCTTCCGCAACAAGGAGGAAAAGCTGCCGTCTTCCTCCGTTTCGATCCCCGCCTCACCCCCTCCGTTTCGATCCCCGTTTCTCCACACGTCGTCTCTGCCCGCCACCGCCGCGCCAAATAAACCACTAAACCCATAATCGGATGGCACTAAAATCGCAAAAGTCTAATTTTAATCATTCGGTTCCGGGTCGATTCTGATATAAATACAGTGACCCTTGACGAAATGAATTGAAAACATATGGAAAAAGAAGGAAGAAGTAAAATGAAAATGTTACTTGACTACTACACTTTCAGGCAATTACTTCTTAATGTTTTTATCAATACAAGTTGAACTGTGGCTCATATGATTATGTAGACTCCTTATACTGGTTTGAAAGAAAATATCATATGAATATGAGTATTGTTATTAAATCTTTGCTTTCTTTCTCGCTTAGTCTTTTATTTAAACATTAATCCTTTTCATTTCAAATTTTTTAAAATCTAAGTGTAACCCAGAATAATAGGAAATTTGAAGTGACCAATAAGAATAATAGGAAATTTGAAGTGACCAATAAGAATAATAGGAAATTTGAAGTGACCAATGATCGCAAGGGATGGTGCTGAAACTTGAAGTGTCCCACTTGCCAAAGAAACTACTAATATAGCTTTTATAATAATGATGGGGATGAAGCTCCATTTAAAGCCTTGGCGGTGCATTTAACCAATCTTCCCCGATGATTTCTCCTATTATGGAGATCATGGGTTTGACCGGTCAATCCACTTTCCATGATCTCCTCCACAATAGGAGGATAACTGGGGGGGGGGGGACCTTTCAATAAATACCGCCGCCACCGACCGCCGCCGCCGGTAACCACTGGGTTCACCGAGTTAGTTCCCTGAGATCATGGGGTGTGTGGCCGTGTGAGCCTGCACCTGTGATGTTGTGTTTATTCACTATATTTCTTGCTATGCTAACAAGTGCAGGGAAGGAGGTTTGCCGCCCCGAGTTTTGGGGGCGGAATCGTTATAATTGGTCGGCTTTAGCTGACCGTTATTCTTATTTGACACCGTTGCGGTGAATTGTGCTTGCAGGTGCTGCGGAGCCGAGCGGCAAATAGCGGGCCAAAGCCCAAGTTGTTGAGCCGGCCCTCGAAGGCCTTGTTTGTTTTCTTGTTTAGATCATGTGTAGCCGGCCTGCGAGCCGAAATTTGTAAGACACAGCTTTATATATTGTGAACTCATGTAAGGCCATAAGGCCGGTACTTTTTGGTACTTTGTATTTCATTCCTGTTTGTTTTGTTAGTGGACATTCGTGCTTGTGGCTGGGTTCTTGCTTTTACATATTAATAAATTGCTTCTGTTAGATGCTCTGCGTAGGACATGTATTTTGGTTGAATGGTTTCAATGAGTAACCCGTCGGTCTGTCCGTGGAGGGTGGCATGTCATCATTAAAATAAATAATCCTCTAAACTATGAAATTAATGCTTATGTAGGTGGTTACGGTGTGCGGATAACCGCGTAACCACCTCCTGGAGGCTATAAAAGGAGCCTCAAGCCTCCTCATTTCTCACCTTTTTGCTCCCCCAGTCTTCTTCTTACTCAGGCCAAAGCTCTATCGAACTCCTCCCTCGGGTCATCTTCAAGCCGCCTACGAGCCAGAGAAACGCCCAAGTCACCAAGTGCGCAAAGAAGGGAAGAAGACGACCATCACCAACACTCAAGCACACCAGCCACCAAGCAGCATCCAACACTCCCTCGACGCAGCTTGTTGCTCGTTGCGAGTCAGGAATTCTCTCTCACCACCAAGTTGTAACGAGTAGCGGCATGTCGCTCTCGATTCTCCAAGCATATTGTAACCGCAAGCTGATAGTGGACTTTGACCGGCAAAGATCCGGTCACGTGGTTTTTTACCCAGTTGAGGGATTTTTCCACGTTAAAGCCTCTTGTTGTTGATGCGCGAAATGCGGTTCCAACCAGTTAACGGGTGTTCGATCTCACAGGCTAAGGATGAAGGAAGAAGGGTTACGGGGATAGAGAGGAAGCTTGCTCAGGCAGAAAGGAAGCTTGCTTGAGCAGAGGAGAAGCTTGCCCAAGCAGAGAGGAAGCTTGCTTGAGCAGAGGAGAAGCCTGCCCAAGCAGAGAGGAAGCTTGCTTGAGCAGAGGAGAAGCTTGATCAGGTACTGTCGAGCAGACAGCTACTTTGGCGGTTAGCTTTGCAGGTTGATGCCGAGAGAGGAGAGAAGAAGAGAGGAGGCCGCTAGCAGCGGCAACAGCAGACTTCGCCCGCCGCGGCTTGAATGCCACTCTTGCGACGGGCTTTTCCTTCATTCAAGAAGAGTTACAACTTGCTATTGCACCATTACATATAAGAGCAGTAGAGGGTATAATGGGTGAAGCTGGCGGCTAAGGAAGAAGATGCCAGAAACTAAGTAAAGGAAGCTGCAGAGGACTGAAGAACTGAAGTTGCAGATGCTGCCCAAGCTGCCTGCTGAGGGCAGAAAAAACTAAGTCCACAGCTTTGACGACCTGGGCGGACTGAGGATTTGGAGGCCGCAGACCTTGCCTGATCAACCTTGACGGACTGAGAAAACCGAGTCCGCAGCCTTTGATCAAGGTGGCAGTTCTCCCGCCGCGCGTCCAGAATGAGAGGGCTTGGGGGGTATTTATAGGCCCGGGGAGAATCTGGTCCAGTGACGTCATCCTTGACGACCTCGGCGACCTGAGCAACCTGAGGAGCAGGCAGACGGACCCCGAGCAGGCAACTCTGGGCTGATTGGGGGGACTCCAGGAGGAGTTCTCCCTTGCCGGAGCGGAGGCCGCCCCCTAGCGGGCGGCCTGGGCGGACTCCGGGGGGAGTCCGCCCGGCAGGCGAGGCCGCCCCCTAGCGGGCGGCCTGGGCGGACTCTGGGGAGTCCGCCCGGCCCGGCGAGGCCGCCCCCTAGCGGGCGGCCTGGGCGGACTCGGGGGAGTCCGCCCGGCCCGGCGAGGCCGCCCCCTAGCGGGCGGCCTGGGCGGACTCGGGGGAGTCCGCCCGGCACGGCGAGGCCGCCCCCTAGCGGGCGGTTTGGGCGAATTCCAGGGGGAATCCGCCCGGCCCGGGGAGGCCGCCCCTGGGCGGACTCGGGGGAGTCCGCCCGGCACGGCGAGGCCGCCCCCTAGCGGGCGGCCTGGGCGGATTCCAGGGGGAATCCGCCCGGCCCGGGGAGGCCGCCCCTGGGCGGACTCGGGGGAGTCCGCCCGGCACGGCGAGGCCGCCCCCTAGCGGGCGGCCTGGGCGGACTCGGGGGAGTCCGCCCGGCCCGGCGAGGCCGCCCCCTAGCGGGCGGCCTGGGCGGACTCGGGGGAGTCCGCCCGGCCCGGCAAGGCCGCCCCCTAGCGGGCGGCCTGGGCGGATTCCAGGGGGAATCCGCCCGGGCATCGGAGGCCGCCCCTGGCGGGCGGCCCACGGAGGGCAGCGGAGGCCGCCCCTGGCGGGCGGCTGGCGGAGCATCCAACCTTGGGCGATTTTGGACCCGGCAGTCTGCCTTGCGCGGACTTGGTGGACATCAGGGATAGCCTGCTCCTTGCGGAAAGGAACCTGTAAGAGAAAACCAGAAACAATAGGCACGTTGGAGAGGATTGCCGATTTTGGGGTTAACATAATCCCCGCACTTTTTTAAGTTCCGCAGGGGACTTCGAAAAAGTAGGAAACCCACGAAAATCGTTATCCTCTCCTTAGGAAGCGGAAGAAAAAACAATTTAGTGATCAGGAAAGATAGAACCTGATGCCCCTGAAAGATCTGTCAGTGCCCACATTCTACCTGCGAAGAAAAGTCAATATAGGTAAAAGGAGGTACATCTTGCGTGTACCTGAGTTGGAAAGGACTTGCTGATATCTGTTGATTTCTGAGAGGAAATCGCCATTATCTGCTAGTCTCTGCAAAAGAAGAGTAAGCAAGCAGTTAGAAGAAGAAAATAAGCTGCAAGTACCTGAGAGGAACTTGCCACTATCTGCTAGTCTCTGCAAAAGGAGAGTAAGCAACAGATATGATAGGAGAGAAAACTAAGTTCGCAAATACCTGGGCGGAACCTGCGAATGTTGGTTGTTAACTGTTTGTATGATAAGACATAATCGGATAACAGAATAGATACCTGACACACTCTGTTATCGATTGAGTAATGATCAACTGCGATGATGACTGTCTCGCGTGATCAAGGTACAATGTCAACATAGAAATCCAGATCCGCGAGATAAGAAAATCCGAAATTAGATTCATGATGACATGGCTTGTTAATCAAGAAGATCCATATGCCTTAAATGATGTGTGATTAACATCTGATAGGAGAACTTGTTGACCATCATCTGGTAAGAGCTTATGCAGGTAGCGTATATAGGATGATCATAAGCCAAGAGAGATGTTGCAGATCTTTAGAGTGGGTTGAATTCAACCTGCTGACCTGTAAGAAGGTAAAAAAGGAGAGAAAAGAGGCTACCCCCGAGGATGAACTAAAAGGTTGAATGCTGCCACAGGTGTTCCCCGTGGGCATTATGCATCACTTGCCAAAGTCATCCTGGGTGTAGTCCTAACCAAAGCGGGCTGGCCGCGCATCCTTTAGAAGGGCACAAATAAACAAGAAATAATCCTAAGAAGGATCGACAGATGCACTGCTCTCTTGCCTCGGGTTACAAGCATCGCTGATCAATTAGACTAGTTGCGCCAAGTGGCCTATTGCTTGTCTGCGGATTGATCAGCGGAGTTGTGAGTCCCGCGGAGGCACAGATCGAGAGTACCATAGAGTGTTCGGCCGTCACAGTTGTGGGATGATCGAGGAGACAAGGCTACACTTGATCGCCATTGCTTGTCATGCAAAGATCATCGTAACTGTAACGTATCCCTAACGGAGCACGATAGAACTATCACAGGAGGCCTCCCCTAGGCACTCACACTGCTCTAGACATCGGCCGGGATCCGAAGCCTCGTCATCCTCCGCACGAGAGTTAAACGGCCCCCACTACACATATGAGAAAACTCCTCATCATATGTGGTCATTGTGGTTTTACGCCTGAGGACAATCTCGAGGGGGCACTGAGCAAGACTTGGCGATATCTCGGTGGTTCAGTGATCTCTTTGACAAAGAGAAAAATATGGAGAAGAAGCATCACAAAAAGGGAACTGTGTTAGTATGAGATCTCTGACGTAAGCTTTATTGAATAAAAAATGAAACACTTAGAAGTGCTAAAAAGTAAAATGTTTGAAGAGTAAAGTAAAGGTAACCAGTCACGATCGTGAGGGGCTTTGAGGAACTGCGATTGGTCATAGTTGATGACGCAAGAACTGTGTCCTCTCTGCTTCAAAACAGCCTTCCAAGGGGACCTTCGTCAACGACATCGATGCACTCACTTGCAAAATCAATGGACCCCAGACGGCCCTTGTCATGTATCTCTATGCACTCCAGCTGACCCTCAGCCACCTCCTTGCCCTTGGAGGTGGAAGGTTTTGAAGAATCAATTTTCTTGACCAGGTCGTTGATCTTGCCCTCGATGAGCAATCTTTCAACCAATCGCCGAAGGGCCTTGCAATCTTCAATTAAATGACCTTTCTCTTTGTGGAATTCACAGAATGGGTCTGAATTTCTTGATCTCTGATTTGCCGGTTGGTAGGGCCTTTTGGGATATGCCTTATCCTTCATGATTTGGCTAACTTCTTGCATGACCTCATCTAGCTCAAATTCTGGCAGGTCACCTTCTTGCTGCTGATGAACTGCAGCTGCTAGCGGAGATGATGTTGACAATGGTAGCAACCGTTCTTGGGCACGATCATGGCCTTGGAAAGGGTGTTGATGATGCTGAAATCTTCTGGCTTTCCTAGAGAGAGATGGAAAGTCTTTCCGAGGAGACCTCGGAGGCTGCTTGTAAGAAGAAGAATTTCTTTCCGATACAAGCCTGGAGATGAAGCTGGGGTTGCTCTTTTCACCGCGAATATACGAGTGAGCTAAACCAATCAACTCTTGATAAGTTCTTGGTGCTCGGACGTTAGCTTCAAACTTTAGTGGACCTTCACGCAGGCCGTGGATGAGAGCCACTCGGTACATTTCTTGATCAACGATCTCAATGTCCAAGATTTCTTTCTGAAAACGATCTACATAATGAGACCAAGTCTCATTCTCTCGCTGCCTGATCTCAAAGAGGGCTTCCGGACCGCCCTTCCTCTTTGAAGAGGTAGAAAATCTAAGCAGGAACTCCCTTCGCAAATCAATAAAAGAAGAGATTGACTGAGGTCGCAGTCCATAGAACCAGTCTCTCACTTGACCATCAAAGGTCGTTACGAGGAGCTTGCTCTTGGTAGCATCTGAGAGGGTCTTGAGAGCAACGGCTGGTTCAAAGGCTTGAAGATGCTTGACAGGATCAGTCTCCCCAGTGTAAATGGGCAACCGTGGCTCTCGGAAGTTGACTGGAGTTGGTTCATATCGAACGCTCTCTGTAAACGGCGATGACTCTTCTGGTTCTACTGCATAAGGAAAGTAAGGAGCATGAGCAGTAGTTGCAAAAGGAGCAGGAGGATATGAGTAAAAGGTTGCTGCGGGAGGAGCAAAGGCAGGAGCTGAAGAGAAGGGGTGACTTCCCTGAAAGTTCAAAAATCTGGCTGGACTTCCCCGGGCAGCCTCCCGGAAGAAGTTTTGACGAGCTGCAAACTCATCATCTTGAGATCGCAAAGGAGCTGCAGGTCCTTGCGAAAAGGTGGGAGTATAAAGAGGAGGACAGACCGGCGGATAAGCCGGTGGATAGACTTGAGGAGTCTCCGATGTTGGTGCTGGATTGATTGGAGGAACTGGCGCTGCTGAAGATTGAGCGACCAATTGCTGAGTGAGAGCTGCTAGAGTACGGTTGATGGCTTGAAACTGTTGGGCAGTTTCTCTGCGAGATTGCTCTAAGGCCTCCCAAAGAGAATCATCACTGGGACTTGGAGAAAGACTCTCGGCTGGTTGATGATCTGACATGAGTAACCACTGCTTTCACTGCCTGATCGAGATCTGAAGGTCGCGTGTTAACTGTTGATGCGCGAAATGCGGTTCCAACTAGTTAACGGGTGTTCGATCTCACAGGCTAAGGATGAAGGAAGAAGGGTTGCGGGGATAGAGAGGAAGCTTGCTCAGGCAGAAAGGAAGCTTGCTTGAGCAGAGGAGAAGCTTGCCCAAGCAGAGAGGAAGCTTGCTTGAGCAGAGGAGAAGCCTGCCCAAGCAGAGAGGAAGCTTGCTTGAGCAGAGGAGAAGCCTGCCCAAGCAGAGAGGAAGCTTGCTTGAGCAGAGGAGAAGCTTGATCAGGTACTGTCGAGCAGACAGCTACTTTGACGGTTAGCTTTGCAGGTTGATGCCGAGAGAGGAGAGAAGAAGAGAGGAGGCCGCTAGCAGCGGCAACAGCAGACTTCGCCCGCCGCGGCTTGAATGCCACTCTTGCGACAGGCTTTTCCTTTATTCAAGAAGAGTTACAACTTGCTATTGCACTATTACACATAAGAGCAGTAGAGGGTATAATGGGTGAAGCTGGCGGCTAAGGAAGAAGATGCCAGAAACTAAGTAAAGGAAGCTGCAGAGGACTGGAGAACTGAAGCTGCAGATGCTGCCCAAGCTGCCTGCTGAGGGAAGAAAAAACTAAGTCTACAGCTTTGACGACCTGGGCGGACTGAGGATTTGGAGGACGCAGACCTTGCCTGATCAACCTTGACGGACTGAGAAAACCGAGTCCGCAGCCTTTGATCAAGGTGGCAGTTCTCCCGCCCGCGCGTCCAGAATGAGAGGGCTTGGGGGGTATTTATAGGCCCGGGGAGAATCTGGTCCAGTGACGTCATCCTTGACGACCTCGGCGACCTGAGCAACCTGAGGAGCAGGCAGACGGACCCCGAGCAGGCAACTCTGGGCTGATTGGGGGGACTCCAGGAGGAGTTCTCCCTTGCCGGAGCGGAGGCCGCCCCCTAGCGGGCGGCCTGGGCGGACTCCGGGGGGAGTCCGCCCGGCAGGCGAGGCCGCCCCCTAGCGGGCAGCCTGGGCGGTCTCTGGGGAGTCCGCCCGGCCCGGCGAGGCCTCCCCCTAGCGGGCGGCCTGGGCGGACTCGGGGGAGTCCGCCCGGCCCGGCGAGGCCGCCCCCTAGCGGGCGGCCTGGGCGGACTCGGGGGAGTCCGCCCGGCACGGCGAGGCCGCCCCTTAGCGGGCGGCCTGGGCGGATTCCAGGGGGAATCCGCCCGGCCCGGGGAGGCCGCCCCTGGGCGGACTCGGGGGAGTCCGCCCGGCACGGCGAGGCCCGCCCCCTAGCGGGCGGCCTGGGCGGATTCCAGGGGGAATCCGCCCGGCCCGGGGAGGCCGCCCCTGGGCGGACTCGGGGGAGTCCGCCCGGCACGGCGAGGCCGCCCCCTAGCGGGCGGCCTGGGCGGACTCGGGGGAGTCTGCCCGGCCCGGCGAGGCCGCCCCCTAGCGGGCGGCCTGGGCGGACTCGGGGGAGTCCGCCCGGCCCGGCGAGGCCGCCCCCTAGCGGGCGGCCTGGGCGGATTCCAGGGGGAATCCGCCCGGGCATCGGAGGCCGCCCCTGGCGGGCGGCTGGCGGAGCATCCAACCTTGGGCGATTTTGGACCCGGCAGTCTGCCTTGCGCGGACTTGGTGGACATCAGGGATAGCCTGCTCCTTGCGGAAAGGAACCTGTAAGAGAAAACCAGAAACAATAGGCACGTTGGAGAGGATTGCCGATTTTGGGTTAACACTTGTGTCAACTCTTTATTTACATTGACTGTGTGCGCGCTCGACCATCCCGAGAGCTAAGGCGGTCCAGTTTATTCCGATCCGACCGGGACGTTGAGTTAGTCCGCAACATTTTTACGCCATCTGTGGGAACACGATCCCCAACATCCTTCAGAAGTCAAGACCTCCATCCTTGCAACATTCAAGTTCCACTTCAATGACAAAGAGAAGCGCCCACACAGCTGAAGGATCCTTCCCAGAAGGACACACTGAACCCAACACACTCTCACTCTCTGATGGACGTGCCATTAGCCGCAGAAGCCGCTTTTGCACCTGTTACCGCCCTCGATGGGCGTGTTCGCCAGATGGAGGAGCAGCAGACCGAAATGCTCACTCTGCTCAGAAATTTAGGAGCACCCCCCGCTCCTCTGCCACCAACACCAGCTATTCCCCTGCCTCTGCCAAATCATGGTCCGACGCAAGAAGTTCCGCAAAGAGAAGAAATATCAGAAGAACTCTCTGATGCCGCTAGCTCCACTCACCCGACTCCCCGGGGAGTCGGAGCTGGTCGCCGTCACCGCAACTTCTTCCCCGACGCGATTTTCTGACCTAATCGAGCGACGAACTTCTTTCCTGACGGAACAGTTCCGCCTAAGTCTTGATCGCCGCTCGTCGCCGCCGACCGTCCGTTGTCCTTGTACGTCGCCGAAAATCGTTTCCTAAGCATCTTATTAATCACCGCCGCCTCTCCTTTAACGAATCTGGTAGTCCGTGGAGACGTTGAGGGCAAGTCTTCTTTCGACCTAGATCTTGTGTGACAAGATTCTAAGGTTCTCCGTGCTCGTGTGGATATCTGTAGAGACGTGGACACTATTCTACGCTCGGAACTCCGGCCGTTGCCGTTCGTTGGAATCATTCGGAGCACCTTGGTTGAGTATTGACTCAATCCCTCAAAGGTATACTTTTTATTTATAGCTACATTACTTCTTGATCAATGTTCATCGCTAGATCCGAACTATTTTGGGTTTTCTTGTTCCATTTCCGCTGTGCACAACTGTTGTGACGTATAGCAAAACCCAACACATATGACCATGGTTAACCAAGTAATACGGGTGCTACGTCCATGGGTATAACGTCACACCAAACATTGTCCTCAATGGATGCTAAACGAATCAGCACCAGACATCTATGGGTAACCTGCACGGTAGACTTGTCCACCCAAAGGACGCAGTAAGGATGTGGGTACAACTTGGTTGTGAGCTGCATACTCTCCAAAACTTTCTTAGCTACCGTGTTTACATAACCATCACTATTTATAGCTAATTTGTAGGGTTCACATGCGATGGGAAAATAGTTGTAAAAAATAGTGATGCGGCGCCAGTCCTTTTCTGCATGAGGGGTGTGCAAAAGGCAGTGAATAACACCTAACTCCAGTGATCACTCGACATCGCTCTCCCATCTGTCCTCGACGGTAGTTGTGATCTCCTCAATGGGTGTATCCTCAACCTCAGTGTTGAGCTCATCTTCTTCTTCAATCAATAAGATCCTAAGCATGCATTGTACAACCATATGCCAAGAATGATCGCTTTGCCTTTAGCTTCTGCAGAGGTGTGAGGGGGTACTGTGCCAGTCGACAAGGTCGGGGTAGGTCCCTAAATGTAATATCAGGTAGAGGTGCGACCTATTTCAGGGCCACAATGTGCAAGTACTGCTCATACTCAAGTGTTAACCCTAGGGATGTCTAACAGATAAACTCTAGTGCTAACTTTAGCAATGTCATTCCTAATAACGTCAAATTGGGCTCCTATCTTCTTGAATCAATCATGGACGAGTCTATGGAACTCGACATACATCATGTTCGAACTCGAACTGGCAGTCTGATCGCCAGTAAAATTCTTGATGTAGGGTAGGCTAAGAGGGTGCACAAATCTAAGATCTCTAGGGATGAAAATGAAATCAGGCACGTTAACCTTAATTTATATGGAATGGTTCGTCGATGACGACGACAAATTAATACGAGCAATAATATTTTAACCCACACAACGATAAATTAAAGCAAGGAAATAGCATTCAATAAGTGAACATTCAATGACTTTCCTCCGCTCGGAGGGCAAAGACAAAGCGTGCGGCGAATGAATCCCACCTGCAGGTCACAAGCGTATCAAAGCGAATTTTTCACCGGCAAAATATCCAAGCAATTAAAGCTACAATCCAATATAAAGATGTTGAACATAATAGCCCAATACAACAAAGACTCACCAAGTAGTGGGCTGGCCAAAACAATGAAGACTTCAGAGTCGGATGCGTTTTGACAGCGATCCAATGTGGAACCGGAGGCGGGAAAATGATGTAGGTGGCTGCCCTCGGTGGTGGAAGGCGGAATCGGGCCGGAAATGAGTAGATCCGGCGACGTGTAGGTGGATCCGGGCGAGGGAGGATAGATCCGATGATTTGAGAGTGGATCTGGGCTAGGGAATGAGAAACGGGTAAGGGAATTGGCGGATCGGGGCTGGTTTGTCCAAATCTGAACAATCCAATAGGGAGAGTTGCGAGGGTGGCTCCATGGAGTGGGGGAGGGTTGCGGCACAGAGGGGCCTGAGGGGCGGTTGCTGTGGAGGAGCCCCAAGGTTGTCGGCTGCTGTAGAGGGGAGTAAAGGTGGAGGCGGTGGCTGATGGAGGGACGAGGAGGGTCGGCGGCTGCTGGGAGGGAGGATAGAGGTCGGAGGGTGGAGGTTTTGCTGGAGAGGAAGTCGGCGGGTATGGAGGGGCAGGAACAGTGGTGCGGTGGAGGTTCGGGGCTGTAGGAGCTGCGAATGAAGATTTGGGAGGGGGAAGAAGTGGGCTAAGGTTAGGGAACACCTTGAGAGGAAAGATACACCCCTAGGAGTCATCACCTAAGGTTCCACGATGTCGGCACTGTGGAGGGATCGTGGAAATTCGGGAATTCTATTCTCAAAATTCTGCAATACCCTAATTCAGCGACTAACTACATATTTATAACAAAAGACAACTAGGGTATCCCACGATCGACGATTATGATTGGTCGGAGGTGGGGTCACTCAAATACATCAAATAAAATACAAAAATAACAAAGTAATATATGAAAACAACTCATGGCGCAGATCCGGACGCATCCGCGGTGTTGGATCGACGATCCGATCAAGCCCCCCTGCGCGAGTACACGAATGTGGGTTCCGCCTTGCGGAGAACCCCTCAAATTGCATGGTTTGATGGATCCCCATCAGTTCTGGTAAGACATGAATAAACAGAACAACCTACCATTATGTAGCATATAACGTAGCCCAACTTGTGCTCTGATATCAATTTGATGCAGTGGTAGGTTGACAATGAAGGATGTCCTAAGATGCGACTCAAAGTGAAATGTTGTGCACTTGCTGCCAAACCCTGATGTGAGTGCAAATGCAATAACCAACCCGATTCAATTAACAACGAGTAATTTAATTAATATAAATTTAACAGGTGTGCAATTTGCACACGGTAGATTTTAATTGGAAAAGAGCAAATGACAATCCGCAAATGATTGAGGCGCGAGTATTTAAGCACGCATCAAACAAGTCTCGCAAATCAATTGATTTCATGAAAACAAAATATATAATTTTGTATCCAATAAAATATAGTCCCAGTACAATAGTAGAGAACTAAAGTACCAGACTATAACTTATATGTGCATGTGGCGATGGAAGGCAGTACCATGGGAGTTTGTGGACTGATGGCCTCTCTTAAAAGTAGGTGTTGTGGGATAATAACCAAGGAAGGGTTCTGATGTAAACAACTGGGCTGTTGCAGGTATGTCTGACGACGAGAAAAAAGGGATTCAGGTCTAAGAAAGGTGGGCTGGCGTCAGGTAGAGAAGGAGAAGGGTTGATTGATACCGTAATGGAGTGGGCGGTTGGCCGACATCTGGTTGGGACAGGGAAGAAGTGAAACCACATCAGATTTGGGCGGGGAAGGTGTGGAAGGAATCGGCGTGAGATGGCGGAAGGTTGGTCGTGGTTGTTTTGGAAGGAGCAGGCTGGTCAACATCGAAACAGAGGAATAGACGCCATTTGCGGTTTGCAGGAAGAGGTGGGATTGCAGTTATAGGAACTTATGTGATTTGGGCTTGCGAGAATCGGCGAGGAAGAACATATGAGCGGCTGGGAAAGATGATCGAGGGTTGCGAGAGTTGACGATGGCAGCGAGCAGGGAGATCTGCGAGTGTGAGGGCTGGAGAAGACGACGCCTTGGAATCCACCAAGGAGAGTACCACAAGGCAACGCACCTAGAATGGGGAGACCAGCGGTTCCAAGAGGAATCAAAACCACGATACCCCCTCCAAACCGTTATTTGTGCATATATATACTAATAACTAAGATAGGGCACCCAGATCGGACGACTCAGAATGTTCAAACCAATTGAATGTCAAATACAAATCAAAATAGGAAAGTAAGTACATGAAAACAACTTAGAACAATCATCTGCACACATTCATGGACTAGGATTACCCGAACTGGTGGCGACTCAACACAACCTGCAGGGATACATGTATGTGGGCCGACGTGCTCCATCAGGTTCTAGAGGAAGAACTAACCTAAACCCCCTCCTCGATCTCCCCCGTTGCACCCCATCAAGTAACTCATCCTTTGCATGAGCTTGCATTCAACCTAAAAACAGAAGCTTGAGAGAGAGAACCCTATGATATTTCTATATCAACATATTTTTCACCCATTCAATTTTTGGAATAAATCAACACTCTATCACATGTGGTGGCACATTGAATAACTAGTTTAAAATTTAATTTGTATATCTTTCCACAATAAACTTGTGGAGATGAATATGAAACAGAAGCATAAATTATAGACAGAAAATAAGAGGCGCATAAAACTACAAAAAACTATAATGATCATATCATGAATAAAATAAATACATTATAATATAAGTTTTAGTGATATTAGAAAAATATATATTTAATGATATATAAAGAATGGAGAGAAATTATGGGAAGTGATTCTACACACATAGATATATCTTACTTTATACAAGTGAAGCAATCATTTGGGAAAGAAAAAGAAGGTTTCACCTCTTTCTCCCAGTTTGTTCTTAAAGTGATGACACCAAGTATAAGGGCCTGCAATGCTACTCCAACAAGCGCACCACCCCACATTCCCTATAAAAAATATCGCAATATTCCATAAATAGTATTGAGAGGAGATGCTAAAATATGCTTTTATGTTTAGATGGCTTTGGCTCAGTTGAAACCAGTCGGATACTAAGGGTATATTTGGTTCGGCGGTGGCGGGTGCATCCGGTGGGTAGAAACGGCACTTTGAAACCGGAGGGGGAGAGGTGGGGGTCGAAACGGAGCGGATCGGGGCCGCTTCCTCCTTGTTGTGGGTGCAAACGGAGCAAACGCCGCCGCCGTCCATTTGTTTACCCGCCGTCCGGCGGCGTTTGCTCCAAACGGAGGCGGCGAAACGCCGAACCAAACGAAACCTAAATAATTTTAGGATTCATAGAGCCTATCCCAAACAGTTCGGATAAGATTATTATTGATGATGATATGTCCATGATAATAATAATTTCAATAGTTCCCATGTGGAACTCAAGAATTTCAATGGCTACAGTCCGTTCCAAAGAAGTAAAACTTAGGGCTCAAATGGAAATTTTCACTCAAATTCATAGATTTTGAAAGGAACTTTGTTGAAACACTCTAAAGTCAACAGAGCTATGATGATGATGATGATGATGTTGATTTCAATAGTTCACTTCAAGAAATTTTGTAGCTTCCATTGAAACTAAACAAATGATGTGAAATTTAGGATGAAAATCAAGAGCTTCACTCAAATTCATAATTTTTGAATGAAATTTTGTTGAAACTGAAACTGAGTTTTAAAAACATGCGAGAAAGAGATATATAAACAGGGAAAACTTAAAGGTTAATGACTACCTCCACACCCAAGTCAAGTTTAAATGCAAGAAGGTATCCGAGCGGAATGCCGACAACATAATAACATCCCAGGTTAATGTAAGCAACCAGTGCCTGCCATCCTGCTCCTACTGCAACACCTACAACACTCGCAAGAGGTTCAATTATGATCATATTCTACAAAGGAACTAATACATGATTGAAATTGAAGTATAGGACTTCCTTTGGTATGATATGCTCCTCTATTTCTGCTATAATATAGTATTATAAAAGATGTTTTATAAGACAATGAAAACAAGGAAGCTGTTGCAAAAACTACCAGAAAATGCAAACAAAATAAAGCATAGGTACGAGTATTGGACCTGCCAAAACTGGTCCTACGCTGTCGGAGAGAAGTGTAAAGGCAAATACAAGTATGAGATGTGCCACAGCACGCACAACCTCGGGGTTGTTCGTAAAAGGGATGGCGTACACTTTTCTCAGAGCCATCACGGTGGTAAAGAAGATGAGACCAACTAATCCAGCGGTCAAAGTAACTATCAGTACCGAGAACTTAGCCGCCCTTGGCCTTCGAGCACCGAGCTCATTGGATACTCTCACACTGTCCAAAGATATTACAAATGCACCAGGTAAAGTGTTAAGGAGTGGTAATTAAGGAGAGATCAAAATTGGGCTAGAAATACCAGTGATTTAACCCATTTTCAGACTGTGGAGCTAAAAACCCAAAATACTCAAAAATATGCTGAAATTCAAAACAATAGATACTCACCTTATAGCAGCGTTGAAACCAACGAAGATCATTATCTCCCACCCATGCAAATTAATGCTATCATAAAATGAATGCAGGCTCTAAAGTTAGGACAAATCATTCATTCTCAAAGAACAATAGGAACAAGAATAAGAAAATGATTTTGAGAATATCAGAAACTGACCAGATTGAAATAGCAGCCACTGCTATTTGTGCATTCTTCAGCAGGCCAACCATTACGATGAGAAACATAAGGTTCCAACACTCGAGGCTGGAATGTTCCGCAAATAAGTCACATTTTTATACAAAATTCATAAAACACGGGTAAAGTACTCAAGAAAATATATCAACCGAATATTCTGCCTTATAGTTTAGCCACTGTAATTTAGAAAATATTTAGAAACAAAATGATATTTTCAATTGATGATAGTGTCATGGTCATAGACGGGACATGATCAGGATCCATTATTATGTCGTGTTTGGTATTGTGCTTATGTATCATTAAATAAAGGCTAATTAAATATTTTAAATATGCATGTCTTGACCTTTTACTTTCAAGCATGGGTATTCTTGTAAATGTTAGATATGTTGTTTATTATGAATAGTAGTGTTAGCTTATAGTCACCTCGGGTGTTAGGATCACCCTCCGTTATTCATGCATTTTATATTTCATTGTTCAATTGTGAATAGATAGAAAACCTTATTTCCTATCATATGATTTTAGAGCCCTAGCCGTCTCCTACGCTAGATTCTGTCGCATCCCAGTTTTTCCCGTCGCCGGTTCCATCCCGTCGAGTTTTCCGCCGGTGCTACAGATCCTCGCTTCCGATACCGGCTTCGCTGTCTCCATCCCGCCTTTTTACCGTCGTTGTCTTCTCCCGATCCGCCGACGCCGACGCTGCCTCCAGCAACCCGATATGCCCGATCCGCGCACGATCCGCCGACGCCGCCGGTTCCACCGCAGAAGTCGTGCCTCTTCTCTGGATTTCACGTCTCTGTTGCCTGAAGAAGCCGCGCATCTTCTCTGTCTTTCGCCGATCCTCTGTCTCTGCCGTTTAATTGCTTTCGCCGAGCAACTACTTCGGCTTATTATTGCTTTCGCACACAGCGATCCCGATCGCCCGTTCGCTGCCCCCGCTCGTCTCGTCGAGCCCGTCCGCTGCTCCTGCAGCCCGCCGGATCCCTCAATTCTCCGTTTTAATTCGATGGCGTCACCTCATTCCTCTTCCGCCTTCCTTCAGAAGGTCTTGGTGACTGCTACGGGGACTCTTCCTCCTGTACTCTCTATTGCTCAGTCTGGTGCTCCTCGTCACCAGCCGGTCCGCAGTCACTATTTTCAGTGTCTTAGACATATCCAATCTGTGTGTCGCAAGTTTCAGAGGGCTCAACAACAGTTTGGTCAGCAACGTGTTCCTAGTGTTCCTTCCGCTCATTTTTCGGCTCCAGCGCAGTCTCTCTGTCTCTGAGCTTGCGTAGTTGATTGTCCAGCTGTTTTCACTGGCCCGCTCTTCTGCATCTGTCTCTCAATCGGCTGCCTCCGCCCCTGTAGGTATCTCCACCTCCGACTGGTTGCTTGACTCTGAAGCCTCTTTTTGCATGACCTATGATGTTACACACCTTTTGTCATGTCAGCCCATCACTCCTGCCCTTAGTATCATGGTAGCAGATGACACCATTCACCCCATCACCAGTCGTGGCCTCCTTCACACCACCCATTTTCATATTCCTGATGTTTACTACATACCTGAGTTATCAATGAACCTTATATCCGTCAGCCAGCTAACATCCCATGTTTGTCTGGTTACCTTTGATGAGTTCACATGTTGTGTGCAGGATCGTCTGACCAGGACACTCCTTAAGGCTGATCGTCGTCATTGCGAGGTATACGTCCTTGATCGTCTCCACCTTTCATCCACTTCATGGTCACTTGCAACTTCCTCCCTTTGTTTTCCTTCGGTAGGTTTCTCTCAGTGGAACCATCGCCTTGGTCATCCCAGTGGTTCACGTCTAGCTTCTCTCATTAGTCATGGTTTTCTTGGTCGTGTTTCTATTGATCGGCCTCACTTATGTTCAGGTTGTAAGCTCGGTAAACAGCTACAACCGTCTACCCTTATCCGTCTAGTGAGTCCAGGTCTCAGCGTCCCTTTGATTTAGTTCATTCTGATGTGTGGGGACCCGCACCTTTATATCCAAGGGTGGGCACCGATACTATATTCTTTTCGTTGATGACTACTCTCGTTATTCTTGGGTCTATTTTATGCATTCTCAATCTGAATTTTTCAGATCAATGTTACTGTTAGGATGTTATTTCTTATTTTTGTTGCCCTGTATTTTTCCCCTCCTATATAAAGGGGACTCTTCCTATTGTTAAATCATAATTTCACCTTTGCCCTATTCTAACATGGTATCAGAGGCGCGAATAACTCCCGATCCCTAGCGGCCTCTTGCCGCTCGTCGTCCGCTGCACCTCCCGCCGCCGCCTCCCTCTCTCTCTCTCTCTCTCGCTCTCTCTCTCTCTCTCTCGCCGCCACATCTAGCCCCTTCCCGTCCTCTGTTCCGCCGATCGGCGTAACAGCCGGCCGATCGGCCGTCCGTGCCGATCGGCAAGGGCGGATGGCCGCCGCTCCGTCCACCGTCCGATCGGCCTGATTCCTCTCAATAAAGTTTCGCTTTTTCCTCCTCTATCTACTCCTATGAGGATCGCTTCATACCCTTGCTAGATCTTCCTAGATCGTGGATCTTGTGTGTTCCCTCCTTTTATCCATTTTTCTCGGAAATGCATTCTCTTCCGTTTTGATGCATTTCCTGCCCTTAGCCATCAAGACTTTATTGTTCTAGGACTGTTGGCCGTCCTATTGGTGGTGTTTTTTTTTTTTTCCCCTTCCGGCGACCTTCCGGCGGCTGTCCGGTGGCTGTTTCTTCTTCAGATTTTGTATCTGATCCTTGTTCTCCGTTTGGTCTCAATGTCGGAGGAGGTCACTTCCAGTGATGGCTCGCAACCTGCTGGATCTACCCGGGTTGGACACGATCATATGGCCTCACAAATTACCCCCATCCGTCTTGATGCTACAAATTATCTACCTTGGTCTCGATCTATCGCCTTGGCTCTTAAGAGTCGCCGGTTGTATGGCTATGTTACTGGGGACATTAAGGCGCCCGAAGAGTCTGGCCCCACATGGGCAAAGTGGGAGTCGGAAAATTCCCTGGTTATGTCCTGGTTGATTAACTCCATGCAAGAGTCTATTGCACGGAATTATCTCTTCTTAAATACTGCTGCAGATATTTGGAAGGGGGCTGAATCTACCTACTCACAGAAAGGGAACACAGCTCAGATATTTCAGCTTCGCCGAAAGATTTTTCTCCTTCGACAAGGAGATCGACCTCCATCAGCCTATTTCTTGGAGTTCACCCAATTATATCAGGAGTATGATCATTTTGTGTCCCTTACCCTTGTTTGTTCTGCTGATGCCCGTCTTGTGCGCGCTCATGAAGATCGGAACCGTGTGTTTGAGTTTCTCCATGGTTTACACCGAGAGTTTGATCAGATCATTGTTCAGATCCTTGGCCGCTCCCCGGTCCCGTCCTTGGCTGAGACTTATAGCATTGTTCAGCAGGAATATGATCGTCGACAGTCTTGGAGTTCAGAGGGCCTGTCTACTGAGCCACATCCTACTCCGTCATCATCCTTTGCTCATTCTGGGAGTCCAAGTGCCCATGCTGCTACTGTACCGTCTGCCACTCATTGGATCATTGACTCCGGTGCTACAAACCACATGACCGGATCTTCGTCAGGTTTTATTTCATATTCTCCTTTGTCTGGCCGGGACAAGGTGAGCATTGCGGATGGGACCCTCGCCCCAATTGCCGGGAAGGGATCCATTCCTTGCTCTTCCCTTACCTTGACTTCCGCTCTACACGTTCCTTCTTTCACTCGTAACCTTTTATCTGTTAGCCATATTACCAACTCTATGAATTGTTCCATCACGTTTTTTCCCTCTTCTTGTGTTTTTCAGGACCTGAAGACGAAGGCGGTGATTGGCTCTGGTAGTATGCGAGATGGGCTGTACGTGTTTGACCCTGATGTTCACCAGGCCCTTCATGCCCATCGGCTCCCACTGCTGTCTACTTTGCATCGCCGCTTAGGCCACCCATCTACCGCTACTATGCAATCTTTATTTCCTGATTTTTCTCCTTCAGTGTTTAAGACTTTTACGTGTGATGTTTGTGAACTTGCTAAACATAAGCGTGTTTCCTTTAATCATGTCTCTACGCCGTGCTCTGTACCTTTGCATACGATTCATAGTGATGTATGGGGCCCTTGCCCAGTTGCCTCTATCTCTGGTTATCATTGGTTTGTAACTTTTATTGATTGTTACTCTCGCACTACTTGGGTTTATCTCATGCGGCATAAAAATGAAGTGTTTCCTCTCTTCAAACAATTTCATAACATGATATCTACTCAGTTTGGCGCCACTATTAAAATTCTACGCAGTGATAATGGTCGTGAATACATAGATTCTAATTTTGAACGTTATTTGAGCGATCTCGGGATCATTCATCAAACTAGTTGCGTCCATTCCCCTGCTCAAAATGGAGTCGCTGAACGTAAGAATCGCCACCTTCTCGAAGTGATGAGATGCTTGCTTTTTACCATGTCACTTCCCAAATACTACTGGGGGGACGCTCTTCTCACTGCTGCATATCTCATAAATCGTATGCCTTCTCGTATTCTGGGCAACTGCACTCCTCTCCACAAACTGGGAATACCTCCTACTACCCTTCCACCCCGTGTGTTTGGCTGCGTGTGCTTTGTTCACATTCATCCCATTGCTCGCACCAAACTTGATCCTCGTGCACTCCGGTGTGTATTCATTGGCTATTCCCCTACACAAAAAGGTTATAAGTGTTATCATCCTCCTAGCAAAAAAGTTATTGTCTCTATGGATGTCACTTTTCAGGAGACCACATCCTACTATGAGTCCTCACTTCAGGGGGAGCCCTCACACGTGGAAGTGAGCACTCCGCCTCTCCCGTTACCTATTCCTCCTACATACAATGTTCCACCTCCACCAACTACCCCTGTTCCCGAAGAGAACTATGTGGATATTCCTAAAGAGAAGGAACTGCAAGTCTATACTCGAAAGAACAAAAGGTCAAACACTCCGCATCAATCCATAATACCAGAGCCAGTGCCAGATTCGTCCTCTGCGTCCCTGGAGCTACCTATTGCTCTACGGAAAGGTATTCGCTCATCCACTCAACACCCTATATCTAATTATGTTTCATATGACGCTTTAACTCCTTCCTATAAAGCTTTTGTTACCTCTCTATCCTCTGCCTCGATTCCCGGTACATGGCAGGAGGCCGCTGAACACCCAAAATGGGCAAAGGCAATGATGGAGGAAATGCTTGCTCTTGAGAAGAATCATACGTGGGACCTTGTGGATCTCCCTCCTGGGAAGAAGCTTGTCGGATGCCGTTGGATATTTACCGTGAAACAGAACTCCGATGGTATTGTTGAAAGGTTCAAGGCTCGGCTAGTGGCGAGAGGCTACACTCAAACTCAAGGTATTGACTACCAAGAGACCTTTGCTCCGGTAGCAAAGATGAATACTATCCGTGTTTTGTTATCATGTGCGGCATGTAGAGGATGGGACCTTCAACAACTGGATGTGAAGAATGCTTTCCTACATGGAAATTTGGAAGAGGAAGTATATATGTCTATGCCTCCTGGCCTTACCCCAATTGGCTCAGATGGGAAAGTCTGCAAACTAAAGAAAGCCCTTTATGGGTTAAAACAATCTCCGAGAGCTTGGTTTGGGAGACTTCACAAAGTCATGATCGAATTGGGCTATACTCAAAGCCATGCCGATCACACTTTATTTGTTAAACGAAAAGAGAGGAAGGTGACCCTTCTGATTGTATACGTTGATGATATGGTTGTCACAGGTGATGACAGTGATGAGATTCAATCTCTAAAGCAAAGACTGGCAAGGGAGTTCGAAGTAAAGGACCTAGGAAAATTGAGATACTTCCTAGGAATTGAAGTAGCAAGGTCAAAGTATGGGATTCATATCTCCCAACGGAAGTATGTTCTCGACTTATTAGAACAGACAGGGATGAGCGGTTGTAAACCCGCCGATACTCCTATTGAAGTGAACCATAAACTTGGTCAACATGATGGGGAGCCAGTGGAAGATATTTCAAGTTTTCAGAAGCTTGTTGGGAAGTTGATTTATCTATCTCATACTCGTCCAGACATTTCTTATGCTGTAGGAGTGCTGAGTCAATACATGCACTCTCCCAGGATTCGGCATCTCAATGCTGCGCACCGTGTTTTGAGATATTTGAAGACCTCTCCGGGTAGAGGTATATTATTCTCACCCTGTGATAACTTGAAAATTGAAGTCTATACGGATGCGGATTGGGCTGGATCGGTTGATGATAGGAGATCCACCACTGGCTATTGTTCCTTTGTCGGCTCTAACTTGGTCACTTGGAGAAGCAAAAAGCAACATGTTGTAGCTCGCTCTAGTGCTGAAGCTGAGTTCAGAGCCATGGCTCATGGTATATGTGAGGGGATGTGGTTGCGCACTCTCATGAATGATTTGGGCTTGCTTGAACCTGGCCCCTTCAACTTGTATTGTGACAACAAGGCCGCTATCAGTATTGCTCATAATCCGGTTCAACATGATCGCACCAAGCACGTGGAAGTTGACCGTCATTTCATTAAAGAAAACATCATGAAGAAGATTGTTTGTACTCCGTTTGTTACTTCAGAAGGACAACTTGCTGATGTTCTCACTAAAGCTCTGTGTGAAAGATTGTTTGTTACACTCATTGGCAAGTTAGGCATGACAAATATCACATGCCCAACTTGAGGGGGAGTGTTAGGATGTTATTTCTTATTTTTGTTGCCCTGTATTTTTCCCCTCCTATATAAAGGGGACTCTTCCTATTGTTAAATCATAATTTCACCTTTGCCCTATTCTAACAGTTACTTTTTCTGCTATGGTACGCACACAATTTTCTGCTTCCATACACATTTTTTGTTCTGACTCGGGGGGAGTATCTCTCATGCTTTTTGAGACCTGCTAGCTACTCACGACACTCTCTCTCAGCTTGTTTGTCCTAGTGCCCATGCTTAGAATGACACCGCTGAAAGGAAGCATCGTCATATTATTGAGACAGCTCGCACCCTTCTTATCTCCTCTCACGTTCCTCCTCACTTCTAGGTTGAGTCTATTTCCACTGTTGTCTATCTTATTAATCTGCAACCCTCCACATTCCTTCAGGGCCAGTGTCCCGGTGAGTGTTTGTACTCTCGACCCCCAAGTTACACTCATCTTCATGTTTTTGGTTATTGATGTTATGTTCTTCTCTCTCCATGTGAGCGTAATAAGCTCTCTGCTCAGTCTGTTCCTTGTGCCTTTATTGGGTACAGTACTGAGCACAAGGGTTATCGATGCAATGACCTTGTTGCACGTCGACTTCGCATCTCACGTGATGTCACTTTTGATGAGTCTCACCCTTTCTTCGTGTCCCTTATTTCCTCCACCTCACACTCATCTGTTACTCCCTCTGACGTGCAGTTTCTCACTCTTCCCATCTTTCTGCCTCATGTATCCTCCCCTACGATATGCCCCCCTCCTCTTCCCTTGCAACAAACTACTTCGTCACCTCCTTCTCCCTTGTCGCAGCCTACTTCGTCTCCTCTTCTTTCCTTGTCGCAGTCTACTCTGTCACCACCCAATTCCTTTCCTCCGTCTCACACCTCTCCCTCTGATGAGCTGTCCACTTGAGACCGTGTCTCTCCTCTTCTTTATCACAATACTCGTCGTCCTTCTCTTATCTCCTCGCCTCCAGTGCCCCCAGACTCAGTGCCCTCCTCCTCCAGCGAGTTCCCTATGGATGATCCTCTTGTACGCCGCAACCCACCTCGTGAGAGGCATCCTCCCGACCGTCTTAGCCTTGTTATACTACCGCTGGACCTACCTGCCCTTCCTGCTACTGCCTGTAGTACTCCAAAGCCGACTTCCTACCGTGAGGCTGCCTAGATACCTGAGTGGCAGGTTGTTATGTCTACTGAATTGGAGGCGCTCGAGCACACTCGTACATGGGAGCTTGTTCCTCTTCCACCTGGTGATGTTCCTATTACTTGCAAGTGGGTCTTTAAGGTCAAGACTCGCTCTGATAGTTCTATGGAGAGGTACAAGGCCCGTCTAGTTGCTCGTGGTTTTCAGCAGGAGCATGGGAGAGACTATGACGAGAATTTTGCTTCAGTTGCTCGCATGACTACAGTACAGACTCTTATTGTTGTTGCCGTTGTTCACCACTGGTCCTTATCACAGCTCGACGTGAAGAATGTCTTTCTTCACGGTGATCTTCAGCAGGAGGTATACATGTTTCCTCCTCCGAGTCTATCCTCTCCTCCAAGCCTTGTCTGCCGCTTGAGATGAGCTCTTTATGGGCTCAAGCAGGCGCCCCGCGCGTGGTTTGCACGTTTTAGTTCAGTCATTATAGCCGTCGGATTCCAGCCATGTCCACATGATCCAGCTCTGTTCGTGCACTCCTCCCGTGGTCGGACCCTTTTGTTATTGTACGTGGATGATATGATTATTATTGGTGATGATCCTTCTCATATGGCATTTGTCAAACATCGCCTTCAGCAGCAGTTTTTGATGACTGACCTTGGACAACTAAGCTACTTCTTGGGTTTTGAGGTCAACTCTACAGATCGCGGGTTTCAGCTCTCTCAGCAGCGCTACACATCAGATCTCCTTGCTCAGGCTGCTCTCCCTGACTCTCGCACAGTAGACACCCCTATAGAGCTTCACCTTCAGCTACGTCCAGATGATGTGGTTCCACTCTCTGATCCTACTCGATACCGCCACCTCGTGGGGAGTCTCGTCTATCTCACAATTACTCGACCCTATATTGTCCATGTTGTTCATGTGCTAAGCCAGTTTGTTAGTGCGCCCACATCTGTGTATTATGGTCATCTGTTCCGACTCCTGCGATATCTCCGGGCGACGACCTCTCGTGGTCTCTTGTTCTCCAGCAGTAGTTCTCTACAGCTACATGCTTACTTTGACTCCACCTGTGCTAGTAATCTTGTTGACCGTCGTTCTGTCACTGGTTTCTGTCTGTTCTTAGGTTCTTCACTTATTGCATGGAAGTCCAAAAAACAGACTGATGTTTCTCGTTCCAGCACTGAGGCAAAGCTTCGAGCCATGACTACCATCGCTGAGGATATTATTTGGCTCCATTGGCTTCTTAAGGATCTTGGGGTCTCTTCTCCAGATCTCACTCCTCTCTACTGTGATAACACCGGTGTCATTCAGATTACTCTAAACCTGGTGAAGCATTCTCTCTCCAAGCATATCGGGGTGGATGCTTTCTTCCTGTGTGAGCACTATGATCATGGCACTTGCAACTTTCTTTATTCCTTCCGAACAGCAGATTGCATATTTGATGACAAAGCCGCAGACGAGGACCCCGCATGCCTATCTACTGTCCAAACTCTCGGTGTATGATTCCCGGTGAGTTTGTGGGGACGTGTTAGATATGTTGTATATTATGAGTAGTAGTGTTAGCTTATAGTCACCTCGGGTATTAGGATCACCCTCCGTTATTCATGTATATATATTCCTTTGTTCAATTGTGAATAGATAGAAAACCTTATTTTCTACTAGTAAATAGTCCAAATGTGTGGACTAAAATGCCAAGTGTCCTCATTGTAATTTTATTTAAAAGCCCCCTTGCACTATGGAACAAGGGTAAGGGGGTCACTTTAGTTTTCTCCTTAGTTAGAGTTACAGATTTAATAGTTCTCCCTCAAGCCCCTTGCTTTCGGTAGCCGCAACAAGACTCAAACTTATCTCTACCACCACCACCATCCCCGACAAAATCTTTGATGCGCTACAATTGATATATTTTATCAAAAAATATCAAATATGTGAAGGTAGAACATTTCACATTAAAAACCAGTGCATAATCAAAGTGGAATCAATGCATAATCTTAACAAGTGACTACTTAAGGAGTAAAGATATAGAAGAAAGAAGAATTCTACCACAACATAACGGCAGAAGCAATGGAGAGTCTGGTAAATTCTACCAAGTCCTTGAAAGCTCGGCGGCTGAAGCCGTTCCAGGCACCTGGGCAGCTCCCCATGGCTATATATACAAACTGAGCGATCACCACAAACCACCACGATACATTTAACGAGATCGAAGCACCGACAAGGCCGAGCCCAAGCCATACAATTAGAATCCAGCTGAGTAAAATGTGAAGTAATACAGCACCAGCAGAAATGTAGGACATTGCCATGACCTTGCTCTGAGACTGTAGGAACTTTTGTATGGGAAAGTTGAGTGCATACATGAATAGCTGGGGAATCATGTAGAGCGAGAATCTCCCAGCATGCACTGCAATGGCTTCATCTTCTCCGAACAATCGGAGGATTGGGGTTGCAAAGATGTAGATGGGGAGAATGAAGATGCATGTAGTGAGGAGGATGACCCAAGATCGCTGCATGTAAACACCGAGCATGTGGAACTGTTTTGCGCCAAATGCTTGGCCACAGAGTGTCTCAAGAGCACTTCCCATGCCCCACTAGTAATTGTGCACCAAAAGTGCACCAAAAGATGGAAGAGTTAAACATATACCGCATTCACATAACAGCAACATTCAAGAATAAGTTTGGATTTAAACATCAAATGTGTAAGCATATTTCATTATTAATTTAATTCATAGGTGCATGCCATAATATAATAGGTGCAATTATGATGGTGGCCACAGCATTTTCACAGAAATTCTGAAGACTGAGAATAGAGATGAAGCAGCTTGAATTTCAATGTGGAACCTTAAGCACTGAGTAAAGAATAACGTAAGACTAAAGTTGAGCCATGCATCATGCTTTGAGGAAATCATACTTTTCAGTAATCAATCCAAGAGTTGCTATTTGTTATGGGTCTGTTAGAAGAAAGATTTGTAAAGGCCCAATGCAAGGCCCATCTAGGGCTCTCTTCCTCCTTATGTTTTAGTCTCAAATCTTAGATTGAGATTGTTTTCGCTTTCTCTCTTCCTATATTAATGTATAAATACATGTATTTACATACAATTTTAGAGAAATTAATAAAATACATGTATGTAAACAAATACATGTATGTACAAATACATGTAAGCAATTTATTTCTCTATATTCTGGTACTTTTCCTTTATTTTCTTATTACGAGTCCCTCTCACGCCCATTTGGGCGGTTAGACTTCTTCTAACCGCAGCTCCTCTTCGTCTCCTGCTCCATTGATTTTCTTTCCCCTGCTCCCTGCCCCTCCTCTGCTTCTATAGACTTTTCCTACGGGTCCCGCTTGTTGGCATCTTCCGCGGTCTTCCTATGCTTGTCGCAGCTCGCCGATTCTTCTCGCTACTCCTGCTCTTTTGGTTGCTGATATTCTGCGTGCCCTTTGTTGCAAGCCTCTGTTCGACGTACCTTCTCGCGGCTAAGATCGCATAACACCTTATCTTGGCCTTCTTTGTTTGTCGTTTGGTCGTCTGCTAGTGAAGGCGGCTTGCATCCTTGCCGCAGCTTCAGCTCGATGTTCCTTGCGCCCTGTCTAGCCGCAGTTCTCCCTGCCTAGCCGCAGTTCTGCTTGCCTCGCCTCATTTCTGCCTGGCCGCATGCATTTCAGCTTGCCGCATTTCTGCTTGCTCACCGCAACCTGTCTACATGTTTAGCCACATTTTTGCTCCTTGGCGTTGTCTGGCCATTGTTCTCCCCTGCCTAGCTGATGTTCTCCATGCCTAGCCACAATTCTTCCCTATCTAGCTGCCCAGGGTGTTGGTAGAATTGTCGCATCTTCTAACCACCCTAGTTGTCGCAGCTTCTAACCACCCTAGAACTCCGCTTCTTGATCGCAACTCCTTGCCGCAAGGGCTTTCCGTCCGTTTTAGCCGTCTGTGAGCTCCATGGCGTCCACTGATGCTCCGTCCCTTCCTGCTCGTGCTGCGACACATATTACTGAAGTCCGTGATGAACTTCGGATCACCAATATTCTAGTGGGAAGAAGAATTTTGTTGAGCGGGTGCACTCCGTCCGTCGTGTTCTTTAGACAAAGGGGCTTTTGCATCCCCTCTGCACTCACTGACGACTGTCTTAGAGATGATGGTCGTGTACAGACATGGATCCTCAACTCCCTGGATGGTGAATCTTATCGTATGGCCATGCATCATGAGACAGCCAAGAGTATGTGAGATGAACTACATTCCCTCTATTTCGGAAAGGACAACCTTCAACATCTATTTGACATCATCACAGATCTTCAATCTCTCAACTCAGGAGGTGTTGGTGACCTCCTTTGTTGCGTTGTTCAAACCCTTAGTTGAGGCATAGATTCAGCAGCAACCACCCATTACTGATCTTGTTTCACAGCGTGATCAAAAATAGGTTGTTGGTATTTCCATGATGACAGCTCGTGTTCCGCCTCATCTCCACAGTGTCCGGGCTCATATCCTCTCCTCCACTATTCTCTCTAACTACGATGTTTACTCCATGTTGTTGAAGGTGACACCACCCCCAGATACTCCCAGACCTCCCTCTCTGGCACTCCTCCAGCACTCATCTATCTCTCATCCCCCTCTTCCATCTACCAGAAGAGATCGCACCGACCTGCCTAGATTCAAGTGTACTCATTGTGGCATGGATGGACAGCTTTAGGCAACTTGTTATCGTAAACACGGTCTGCCTCCTCCGCCCAATGTCTCTGTTGCTACTGACACATCTTCTGCCACTCGCGCCGATATTGATGTCATGCGCCTCCAGCTCCAGCATCTCCAAGGATTACTCAACCGTCCACTTGGTTCTGTTGCCTCTATCTCCAATGAAGGTATCGCATGTCTCTCCCATAGTGCACATTGGATTGTAGACTCTGGTGTCACCCACCATATCACTTCGCAGAAACCACCTCAGTACTTGACATCTCCGCATTCCAAGTTTATCACTGTGGCCAATGGTGACACCGCTCATGTCCCTGACTCCGCTAATATGACTCTCATCCCCTCTATCTATCTTCGCTCGGTTCTTAATGTATCAGGCTCTTCTTTCAATCATCTTTCTGTTAGTCGCCTTACTGAAAACCATGACTGCTCTGTGACCTTCATGTTTTTTTTTTGTGTAGGATTGACAAATGCATAATATCATTGGTAAAGGACGATTATGCAACGATCTCTACCTTCTGAATGTTTCTCCCACAATTCTCACATCCGTCACCTTTGTGAATTGGCATCGCGTCTTGGGCATGCACTTCTTTCAATTTTCAAGAAGGTTCTACCTGATCTATCTCTTCCTGCCTTTACCTGCGAGTCATATATCTTTGGCAAACAACATCATTCTTCTTTTCCTCCTCATTGTACTCGGAGTGACGATCCTTTTTATTTAGTGCATTCTGATGTTTGGGGAACATATAAAATTGTTAGTATTTCTGGTTATCATTATTTCATTACTTTTATTGATGATTATTCTCGCATGACATGGTTATACTTACTCCGTGATCAGTCGGATCTACCTAGTGTGTTTTGGGCCTTTATTAATGAGACTCGTACTCAATTTTTCCGAACAATTAAAACTATTTGTACAGACAATGCTCGTGAATATACCAGTCATGCGTTTGATGTTCTCTGTACTGGATTTGAGATCATCCATCATACCTCATGTGCTTATAACCCCCAACAAAATGGTGTGGCTGAGCGCAAGAATCGACATCTTTTTGATGTTGTTCACTCACTTATGTTTCAAATGCAGGTTCTCAAGGCTTATTGGCACTTTGCAGTATCTACGACATGATATCTTATCAATCATCTGCCCTCCTCCATTCTCAACTATGCCACACCGTTTAGTCTTCTCTTTCCCTCCACACCTCCCTTCTCCATTACACCTCGAATATGTGGTTGTACCGGTTATGTCCATAATCTTGGTTCTTCCACTGACAAGTTTGTTCCACGGGCAGCAAAATATATGTTCATTGGTTACTCTCGTACCCAGAAAGAATATGTGTGCTACTACTCTCCCACTGATCACAAGGTTGTTGTGTCTGTTGATGTTAATTTTTTAGACGATCAACTATTTTACTCTCCTCCCTCTCCTCTTCCACCGCTGTTATTGCACGTCTGGTCGTCCATGTTATTTCTCCTCTCCCACCACTCCTTCCAACCCCGATTCCTGTACCGAACAAACCACCTCTTCTTCGTGTATACGCTCGTCATCCTCCTCGCTCTGACGCCCCACAACAGTCGCCCTCTACCTCTGGTACCTCGCGGCCTGATGATCTGACTCATGTATCCACGACACATCCTCTAGCGAATTATGTATCTTTGCATCATCTCTCTCCGACACTTCTCAAATTTGCAACTTATTTATCCTCCATTTATATACCTAACTCTGTGCAGGAGGCTTTCCGACATCTGGGGTGGCATGTGGCCATGGATGAGGAAATGACGACCTTCTGGGCTAATCAAACCTGGGATCTAATCTCTCTTCCTCCAGGGCAGACTTGTGTTTGATGTAAATGGATTTTTGTGATTAAACATGCTCGGACGAGACAGTTAATCGTCTCAAGGCTCGACTTGTGACTCGCGGGTTTACTCAGCAACAAGGCCTCGATTATAATGAGACCTTCTCTCTCATTGCCAAGTTGAATACCGTTCGTGTCTTAATTTTCATGGTTGTTTCTCAATGACGACCTTCAAGAAACTGTCTGCATGCAACAGCCTGCTTAGTTTGAGACCACTGGGGAATCACTTGTTTGTCACCTCAAGAAATCTATTTATGGTCTCAAACAGTATCCTCGTGCATGGTTTAACAAATTCAGTAAGGTTGTCCGTGATGTTGGATTCACTCAGGGCTCGGTGGACTTCTCTCTCTTTACTCATCATCAAACGACTGACACAGTGATTCTCTTAGTTTATGTCAATGATATTCTAATTACATGAGATGACTCCAAAAGAATACAAAAGATCAAACGACACTTGAATTCAGTTTTTCAAACTAAAGATTTGGAAATCTCCGATACTTTCTTGGCCTAGATGTTACAAGACGTCATGATGGTCTCGTTCTATCTCAACAGAAGTACTGTCTTGATCTTCTTAATGACGATGACTATTCTAGATACAAGACTGTCGATACTCTTATGGATGTAAATCACAAACTCTGTGTGCATACCTCCGTCACCGATCAACTTCTTCCAAATCCAGAGCATTATTGACGTCTTGTAGGAAAATTGATTTATCTTACAGTTACAAGATCATAAATTCATTTGTTGTTGGAGTTGTCAGCGGATTCATGCATTCCCCACATATGCCTCACCTCCAGGTTGTCGAACGCATCCTCAGATATTTAAAGACTGTCCCTGGACAAGGGCTAGTATACAAACCCTCTTCTTCTTCTACTCTGTCGTTGATTGCTTATTATGATGTTGATTATGTTGGCTCCTTGGATGATTGACGTTCCACAAGTGGATTCTGTACTTACTTCAGAGGACACCTTATTACCTGGCGCAGCAAGAAATAATCTGTAGTTGCTCGCTTTTCGGTCGAAGCCGAGTATCGTTCAATGACGTTTGTTGTATTTGATCTTACATGGTTAAAAGTCTCATTGTGATTTGGGAGTCAAGCTTTCCTCACCTGCTACTTTATTTTACGAAAAACAGTCGAGCGGATATACACATCGCTAAGAATCCTATTTTCCATGAATGGACCAAACACATTGATATCACTTCTTCGGGAAAAAGTTCAATTGAAGAAGCTAGAATTAAACCATGTTCTGGCAGCTGATCAAGTTGTTGATATTCTAGCTTACGATTTGTATGCTCCAGCTTGATCAAGCTGGGTGCTTACGATTTGTATGCTCTAGCTTGCGGTGGAGTGTTAGAAGAAAGATTTGTAAAGTCTCAATGCAAGGCTGTTACAATCACAGATAAATTCCAGGAGGAATCCGGCAAGGGGAAGGATCGGCAGAAGTGAGGGAGAGACGAAACCCTAGAAGAGAGCGGGGAAGACTAAGGAGAGAGAGGGAAAGTTAGAGAGATAAAGAAAACCTTAGATTAATTCTTCTTCTATCCCCATTACAAGACCCCAAAGGCACTATATAGGCGTTGATGACATAATTGTAAATAACAAAACATACAACAATCTTAAATCACTTAAACGCTACGACACGACTCGATACAACACGACTCGATACATCACAACTCAACATATAAATAATAATAATGCAAGATAATTAATGGCGGATGTGGATCCGTACCACTCCATCCGTCCTTCAAAATAAGCTTGCCCTCAAGCTCGTGTACCATGTGGGTGGTCGGATCATCTGGTTACCTTGACTCCCGCCAGAACAGGGCCAGGTAGCGCGTAGCAGCGGTGACGGTGGTGACGAGTAGCGGTGGCGCCATCGGAAGGGCATGTGGTAGTAGCAGTGGCTTCCGCAAGGTCGGTGGAGCGGTGGTGAGCAGCAGCCACAATGATGCCAGAGACGCGATGTCCGGCAATAGGAACGGATCCGTCGGGAGCAGCGGGTCACAGGGCAGCAGAAGAGGCGGCGATGCGGCCGGTGGAAGAGGCAAGGCAGGGGCCGGGGGAGAAGAGCCGGGAGAGGAGGCGGTGAGATGGCCGAAGAAGGCAGCAGAGCGGGTGACCGAGAGGTGGCGGACGCGGTGGAGGTACGACCACCGTAGAGAGATGTGGTACATCGGCGGTCGGTGTGCTTTCGACGAGGGGATTGACTGCGGCGCAGAGGAGGGGGTTGGTGTCATAGAGGAATGTTGGGGGTGGCATGGCAGGGAAGCTCTCCCGTGGTTAAGAGGCAGTCGTGGTGGAGATGGCTTAGGGCAGGGAACCTCCTGGGGGGTTGCATAAACCCGTCCGTCGATCGACGATCAACTTTGGCGTGGAGGGAGGCTTATGTGGCTAAGATTTGTGCAGCCAAGGCAGAGAAATCTAGTCGAGGGCTGGTGTCTGGCGATGACAAGAACAGCGGCCCGGGAGTGCCCGATTGGGCAGAGACCATGGTGCCAAGGATGTAGACTGGAGATGATGTCGGCCGATTAGTGTGTAGAAAGGGGAGATCTGGCGGGGAGCGGCCGGTAGGGGGAGATTTGATGAAGACGGCGGCGGAACCCAAGCTTCTGCGTCTGATTGGTGTGTGTAAAGGGCGACGCGCGAGTCGACGGAGGCGAGCGCTGGAAGCGGCGGATGCGAGCGCTGGAAAGAATCAGACACGGTCCCGGATGTTAGGGTTGCGCAAATCTGGAAGCCGGCCGTGAACTAGCCCGACAGGAGCGATCAAGAATGGATGAAACGACAGATCGGAGGCTGGAGTCCCTAAACGCACACGGGGTGGATGGGAGGTCGAAGCAATGGCGGGAAAATCTGATCGACGGAGGGGCAACGACCCACGGGCTTGGCGGACGGCGCGGAACGCGGACGGCGCGGAACGCGGACGGCGCGGAACGCGGACGGCGCGGAACGCGGACGGCGCGGAACGCGGACGGCGCGGAACGCGGACGGCGCGGAACGCGGACGGCGCGGAACGCGAACGGCGCGAGCGTGCGGGATCAGGAAAAGCCGCTCTGGCAGTCCGGCGGCCAACGACGGCCGGCCCGGCGGAATACGACAGGCGGTCCGACGGCCTACGGCGGGCGATCTGGTAGTGCGCGATGTCGCCAGGCCGGTGCAAGGCCGCAACAGGAACGAACACGTACATCGGACAGTAGGATATACGCGGTTCGGCGGAAACGGTGAACGCGATTCGGCGTGAGTCGGCGGATGGGGGTTGCGGCCGGCTGTGGTAACAAAATCCGTACACCGGCGGCCAGATAGCAGGCGGCGCGACAGGTCGGACCAATTGTTACGATCACGGATAAATTCAAGGAGAAATCAGACGGGGGAAGGGTCGGCGAAGGTGAGGGAGAAACGAAATCCTAGAAGGGAGGGGGAAGACTAGGGAGAGACAGAGAAAGTTAGAGAGATAAAGGAAACATTAGATTAATTCTTTCATCCCCATTACAAGACACCAAAGGCCCTATATATAGGCGTCGATGACATAATTGTAAATAACAAAGCATACAACAATCTTAAATCACTTAAACACTACGACACGACTCGATAAAATGCGACTCGATACATCACGACTCAACATATAAATAATAATAATAATGCAAGATAACTAATGGCGGATGTGGATCCGTAACAAAGGCCCATCTAGGGCCCTCTTCTTTCTTATGTTTTAGTCTCACATCTTAGATTGAGATTGTTTCCCTTTCTCTATCCTATATTAATGTACAAATATATGTATTTACATACAATTTAAGAGAAACTAATAAAATTACAATTTATCTTTCTTTATTCTGGTACTTTTCCACAGGGCCTAATCTGAGATCTCATCGGAAGTGGCGGTGGAGGCGGGGATACAAGGGAAGCCGACCTGAACCTGCGGAGAATACGAGAAGAGAGGAAAAAGGGGAGCCTTGCTCAACCCTAACCCTAGAAATGGGAAGAAGATGAGAGAACTAGGGGGAGAGAGAAAGAGGATCTTAGAGAGAGAAATGAAACTTGGTTAGTTTATTTTATAAGTTCATAAATGATCCAGGGGTCTACTTATAACGTTACAACTGGTATGAGTGTGAATAACGCCCAAAATAATGAAAAACACGAAACAATAAAACACAATAAATTCAACATCGACTCAATTAATAAAAGACCCCTAACATGAATACATGACTACACTAATTAACGACGTAGATAATTGCTCATGTGGGAGTGTGGGACCATAACACTGCCCTGATAGTAATGTTCTATTTCTAAGATTGTATGACTGCGCATTTTTTTCGGACTCGGATGTATGCGAGTTAATATTATGGATAATTTATGATCCAAGTCTAGAGATAATAACCCAAGGGATCCTCTTGATTACATATTTACATCTATCAGTTCCTTAATTCGTTCTATATACTCTATGCCAAAAGTTCATTAATTGTACCACTAATCGTCTTTTATGATACGTAGGTATATACTGTCATTTAATTTTTCCTTCACTCATCCCAACAAAAGTAAGAGAACTTGTTTTAAAGTTTTCTAGCATCATAACTGTTGTGGGACGCCAGGTCTTTCCCCGGTTCGGAGAAATCGGATCGCCTTAGCTCGGAATTGGACCGGGCGTGCAAACAGTCGAAAAAACTGCAACAAATGACAAGAGGCATTTTTTATGTGGAAAACCCGAAAAGGGTGAAAAACCACATGGTTGGAACTATGTCGAGCCAAAATCCACTAGCTTCTTGGTGTTTTACAGAGTTTGAATTGATCTCGAAGGGCGACAGAGCGCTATTCCGTTACAAGCGCAGAAAATGAGGAAAAACAGTTAAGTTCTTGGAGGCTCGATGAAAGCGCTCCGACCTTCGAATATTGCTGAGCTCGCGGAACCTGGGTGGGAACGTTCCGGCTGGAAAATTCTCTAAGTCCACGGAGCTTCTGGAGGGAACGCTCTCGTTAATGTCGAGCCTTGATGGGAGCGCTCTCGCGGAGGTGGTTGACGTGACTTGTGGCATGCTGGAGCCTGAGCGCAAGGTTGACGTGACTTGGGGCGGTTGACGTAACTTGGGGCATGCTGGAGGGCCTATTTATAGTTTTTGGAGGGTCATTGTGGTAATTACGTTGGGAAGTGATTTGTGTTGGCGAATGGTGTTGCTCCGTTTTGATCACCTGGATCACCATTTTTGCCAAAATGACGAGAGTGCCCCCATTCCCCCCGGGTAGTTTGAGCGGCCCGGGCAAGGTGCCCGGAGGCGGCGGAGGCCGGAGGTGGTCGGCGGCGGCGGAGTCTGTCGAAGACCGCGAGGATCGACGGCGGCGGCCGCTGCCGGCGCGCGCACGCGCTGGCGCGGTCGTGCGCAAGGGAGCTGTCACGCGGTGCACGACCCTGCTGCCACGTGGGCGCGCGGCCTTGCTGTCGTGCAGGCGTGCAGACTTGCGGCGGCGCGCGGCCCTAATGCCACGCGGGTTGGCCAATCGCGGTCGCGCGCATGCTGCGCGCGCGCATGAAGGTTGTGCGTGCCGGCGCGCAGGCCGGGCGCGCCTCCGCGGTCCAGCCATGCGTGTACACAGATTAGGCCTCCCACTTGGGTGTTTTTGGGATTTTCGGCTTTGTGTGTGGCTGGCTTAGCCGGGTCTGCTTGCCCCCGTGTCCTTGGCCGAAACCTTCTCAGTTTGACTTAGAAAATTCAGGGTGAACTCTATCAAATGCCCCTAGTTTTCGTGGGTCGTGACTCACGAAGCGTCGAGCCCGGAAATTTTTAGCCTCGATCCCTTGCCTTGGGAGTCACGGACTTGGAATTGCCTCAGTATGCGCGCTCCACAAGTTTTTTTTTTTTGCGGCGTGTACTGTCCCCTTGGTCAGGCCTTGATGAGGGCGTTGACTCCTTGGAACCGCCCGTGTCTGCTTCTACGGCTGAAAATTTTGCGGGGGATATCTGGGTGGCGATGCCCGAGGTTGACAACTTATGCTTTGCCCTCGCTGTCTTCGCAGCGCCTGTAACGCGTTGTGGGAACGTTCTCCCACTTTGCGCATTGCGTGCTGCGTTGGTGTGGGAGCGCGCTGCTTTGCATACTTTTTCCTCGAGCATGGCGATGTGTGCTAGCTTGTGCGGTTGTAGCGGAAAGTTCGTGCTAGCGGTGAATTCTTGTGACGTGGAGCGACGTTCTGCCCCCTTGTTTCAGTATTGCGGAAGGACCTGCGAGTGGGCTCCCTGCATGGAAGGACATGGTGTTCGTTCTTATCAGGAGTTGGGATGGAGCTTCTGGAGGTGGAGTCCATCGGTGGTGTCCGTGCCTCGGGATGTCGCAATAACGCGAACTTTCGTGTTTGCAGAACACGGGAAGTCCTGGGGCCTTGGAGTGGAACGAGATCGGATAGTTGAGCGGACCCTGAGACGATGGCTACGAAGGTAGGCTCGTTGCGGTTGCACGCCGTTGAACTTTGCCTCGTATTTGGCTGGGGCTTCGCGTGTTGCGAAGGCTGCGGGGGCATTTCGTCCCCTGAGTAGACGTTGTCTTGAAAGATGGTGTTGGCGACGGGGGAGCATTTGATTGCATTCGTTTTGTGCGCACACTTGACGTTGTTGGCCTGTGTATTGCCTTTGTCACCCCCTTTACTCGATAGAGCGAGTTTTTGCATGACGTGTTGTGCTTGCAACTTACCCGGGGCGTCGGCCTTGCGTGGCGGAGATCCCGACGTATTCATTAGGCGGGAGTCTTGGCAGTTGCCGAATCGTTCCCCGTTGTTATCCTTACGGTGGCGACTTGGTGTCGTGACATGCGTTGAGGCGGTCCAGAAGTATCTGGTGCTTTTATGTTCCATGTTCACAGGGCGATATCGCTGGCGATTGTCGCCGAGCGTTAGTGGCGAGAGCTTGTTGCTTAAGTGCGATGAGGGAGTACGCTTGTCCCCCTTGTCTTGGCGGTGCGGATGGACTCGGAGGTCTGTTTGTTTTGGGAGGCGGCGACGGACCATGGTTCGTGCGCGCTTTGAAAGGGCTTGGGATTCGGCGAAGAGACTTTGCTTGCTTTGGCCTGAGGAGGTCCAGAGTTCGGTCGTGCGGTAGTGGTGAGGGGCTTTTGTTTGATCGCTCTTTAGGAGGACCTGTGTCCGTCCGGACGGAGGTGGGGCAACTGAAGAAAGAGAATGCTCGATTGAACGCAGAGCTGAGGGACGTCGGAGTTATGCCAGCGCTAAAGGAAGCGTTTCCAGACACCATCCCCCGTTGTTTTCAGCCGCCACCCCCTACGAATGAGGAATCCTTCCGTCTCTGAACCCGGCTCCCGACCTCCAGTGGCTATCGCTGCTTCGTTCGCTCCCTCGTTGGAGCCCAGACGCGGCCCCAAACAGACCCTAAGGCTTTGTTTACGGCGGTGGTGGCAATGGAAAAAGCAGTGGCGGGAAACAAATGGTGGCATTAGAGCTGTTCAGAAACCTGTTTTGAAAAAGCCTTGGATTGTTTGGAAAATCTCCATTTAAGTGCCTTTTAAAAAGGTATTTTATGTTTTTTTGTTTGGAAAAACAACTTTATGATAATAGTTATGGAGTGACTCTTTATGTGAGGCTGGTGGATGCATATTCGTTCAAGGATCTAGAAAAATCGAAGAACTTTGGGAAGACCATACAAGTTATAATTTCTTGTTTTAACTAAATATTTAGTGTTCAGTAGAAATTTTACAAGCAAAATAAGCACAATGTTTGGGATTCTGAAACAATTTTCAACACTGCCGAGTGCAGACAGCCAAACATCTGAAATCAAGAACATTCACCGCCAATCCCAACGCATCTCTTCCCAATCTTCATCCATCCAACCGACATTCAATTCAAACAGCCTTCCTAAACTGCTCCGCAAACTCTACAGAGATTTACGATTACGGTTCCAAGTGGATGATTTACATTGATGAATAGTTACAAAACTGACAATTACCTCTTCGAATAATCTGATATATAGAGTAAAACAGTAGACTGAAGGGTAAAGATAATAACATTTGCCTTGTGTCACTATTCCGATAGAGAAATGATTTCCACAGTTATCTCAGACAATCTTCATGGTACGGATTTGCTTCAGCCAAGGGCTTAATAAATCCCCCCTTGGTCAAAATATTTGTCTCTCTTTGTAAAGCAATTTCTTGAAAGGATGACTACTCTCTGCTCTCCTCTTGAATTTTGAACTCAAGATTTTTGCGCCTAGGGAGCTGGATCTATTAGAGGTTGCATTGAATCCGTCGGGGGTTGAAGGAGGGAAGCTCACCGGCATGCAACATTGAAGGAGGAAGGGTTGTCGGAGCCCCAACAAACGTTTGGCGGCGGCGGTGAGGCACGGCAAGGGAGATTCTTCGAGCGTATTTCCTTGGACACGAGAAAGAAAGGGTGCCACGAGAAGACTGGTCGGGGCTATCGCTGTTGACAAATAGAAAACTGAAAGCTGAGAAAACGGTTTTTTAGAAAACCCCATTGGACAAACTGCTTAAAAATCCCCCAAAACACCTTTCTTGAAAAAGCTTTTGGTAAAAGCACCTCACCCAAACGACCAAAAAAGGGTGGTGATGGTGGGAATATGGTTTTTCCTATTAGATGTGCTCTTCATATATATTTACAAAGCCATGAACCAGTTCAGGTTGCAGTCTCCAAAATGCTCGATCCGGCCTCAAGGTAACATTGTATCAGAGGCGATAGGTTTTCGTCGATCCCGCTGCACCGCTCCATCCCGCCGATCGGCGATCTCATCATGACGCTGCTCGATCTCGCCGCTCCATCCCGCGAGACCTCGTCGATTCTACCGACTGCCCGATCCCGACGAAAATCGTCTGCGCCTGTTTCGTCGTTCCCTTCTGCGTGCGCCAAAGGAAGCGTTTCGTCAGTGCTTTTGTCGTTCCTCCAGCCTTCTGTCGATCCTCCAGACAACTGTTGTTTTTTTCGTGGTTGGCGCCCTTGTTGTTCTCTGGCACCTTTTCCTCCCGTGAGACCCTTTTCTCTTGCTGCCTCAGCTTGTTCCAATGGCCTCATCTCAGATTTTGTATCTTCCGAAATCTAACATCATCCTTAATAGGACCAACTACAAGGAATGTTCTTCCACGATTTGAGTGCTTCTTCGTGGATTGCACCTTTGGGGTCATCTTGATGGCTCCACTCCGGCTCCATCACCCATTCATGTTGACAAGGCGTCCTCCCCTTCTATCACTAGTGGGACAAATTGGAAAAAATGGCATGATGACGACGCCCGGATCATTGCCATTCTTTGTTAGTCCGTTAAGATATCCATTCGTATGGTTATATGTGATTTTCTCACTGCCAGGGAGATATGGGATCATCTACATCAGCTTTATCTGTCATCCAGCCAGGCGCAGAAGTACTCCTTATGCTTACTTCAGCCTATCAGCACGACCGCTCAGTTCAGACCTTCTTTGTGGAGCTCAGTGATTTATGGTGTCAGCTGGATGGGATGTCTATCTCTGGTTGCCCCACTTGTGCTCATTGCACCACTATTGATGCAGAGAGCTATCACCTGCGCATGTATGAGCTCATCATGCATCTTTGACCTGAGTTTGAGTCTGTACGTGCTCAGCTGATGCACCGGGATGCTCCTCCATACTTGCGTGACTGTCTTGTTGTTGTTGTCGCTGAGGAGACCCGTCTTCACTCTTTGGAGGGCATGCGTTCTGCCTTCTCACCACATTCAGTTCTCGCTTCTCCTCAGCACGGCTTCTCGGTACCTGATCTGCCGGTCTTACCTCTTACTCCTAGATTTAGGACACCTGCTCCGTATCACTACTATCTTCAGCAACAGAGAGGGTGCCACTTTTCAAATTCATAGACCCTTCACCAAGTACCTTGCCAGGTGCACCACCGGTCCCCGGGCCATCACAGCGTCGTGTTCCCCGTTGTTACTACTGTCACAATTTGGGACATATTTGTTCGAAGTATCGCATGTTATAGCGTTCCCGAAGTCAGCAGGGGGCACCACATCAAGCTGCTCCTATCCTGCCACTTGTTCTTGACAGTTCTACCTCTATTCCTGATTAGAACATACAACTCGTTCAACAGCTCTCTCAGAATCGTGCCTCCTCGTCCTCGGCATCTGTTGTCAGTCATGACTTTGTTTCTCAGACCGACTCAGCGGTTGCATCTGTCACTGCAGGTATCACTAAGGCTTCCTGATTACTTGATTCGGGTTCATCTTTTCATATGACCTTTGATGCAGCTCCCTTACATTCATGTCAGTCTCGTGTCATCATTGTCAATGACACCATCTTACCCGTTGCTAGCTGTGGTACCCTGCATACCACTCATTTTCACATTCCTGATGTTGCATATGTCCCTAAGCTTTACATGAACCTCATATCAGTTAGTCAACTTGCTTCCCGAGATTGTCTTGTTATTTTTGATGTGTTTTTGTGTAATGCGTAGGATTGTCACACAGGAACACTCATTGGAACTGGCCATCGCCGTAGAGGGGTTTATGTGCTCGACCATCTCCAACTTCCCTCACCCACTTCGTTGTCAACTTCCCCTATTGCAGCTCCCATTTGTCTTTCGTAAGTCAGCTTTCCGCAGTGGCATCACCGTATCGGCCATCCCAGTGGACCACGGCTATCCTATCTTGTTCGTCGGGGTCTCTTAGGTCGTGTGTTTATTGATCGCTCGCACTCATGTGCGGGTTGTAAGCTTGGCAAACAGCTACATCTCTCATATCGATCCAGCGAGTCTCGATCATCTTTTCCTTTTGCTTTAGTTCATTTTGATTTATGAGGTCCTGCCCCCTTTATTTCAAAAGGTGGTCATCGTTAGTATGATATTTTTGTTGATGATTTCTTTCGTTATACATGGGTTTATATGATGCGCACTGCCGCACTCGTACTGATTTCTTTTGAATTTACGTTGAGTTTGTCTCCATGATGCGTACTCAATTCTTCGTGTCTATCTGCACATTTCGCTCCGATTCTGGGGGGGGGGGAATACATGTCACATGCTTTTCGTGATCTTTTGGCCTCTCATGGTACTCTACCTCTACTCTCCTGTCCTGGTGATCATTCTCATAATGCCACTGTGGAAAGGAAGCATAGTCATATCATTGAGATGCCACGTACTCTCCTCATTGCATCTCATATGCCTCCTCACTTCTAGGCTGAGGCCATATCCACTGTTGTCTACCTTATCAACCTCCAGCCAACCACTTTCCTACAGGATAGCAGTTCTGTTGAGCGTCTGTTTGGTCATCCTCCTCTTTATGACCACCTACGTGCGTTTGATTGTTTATGTTATGTTCTTTTTCCTCCTCGTGAGCACACCAAACTATTTGCCCAGTTCATCGCTTGTGTTTTCCTTGATTATAGTCTTGAGCACAAGGGTTATAGGTGTTATGACCCTGTAGTGTGTCGTTTTAGTATCTCTCGAGACATTACTTTTGTTGAGGACTGCCTTTTTTTGCTTCAGCCTCGCCTTTGTCTCATTCTACATCTACTCACACTTCCACTACAGTTGATGAAATTCTTTTTTTCTTCATACCACCGCCTGTGTCACATTCCTCTGAGTTACCTCACACCCAGTCTTCACCAGGGTCATCGTCTCTTGTTCTTCTTCCTGAGGCATCTCCACAATCCCTGACCTCTCTGTCTAGGTTCGTTCCCCACAGTCTCCTGATCCTTCTGTCCAAGTTCGTGCCCCATCTCTTCCTCAGCACTATGCTCGACACTATGTTCGACAGTCTTGTCCTATTGATGCGTCATTTGCCCCTCTACATTCGGTCTCCTCCAGTGAGCTACCTGTGGATGATCCCCCAGCACGACACTACCCCATACGTGATCGACACCCACCAGATCGGCTCAACCTTGTTACTCAGCTGCTTGATCTACCAGTCCTTGACCTTATCAGCCATTTCAACGACTACTTGTGGTGTTCCAGAGCCTAGTATCTACAGGGAGGCTGCCTTGATTCCTGAGTAGCAGGCGGCCATGCCTGACGAGTTGAGTGTTTTGGAGCGCACCTCTACTTGGGATCTAGTTCCTTTACCTGCTGGTACAACCCTCATCACCTGCAAGTGGGTCTTCAAAGTGAAGACTCACTTGGATGGCACAGTGGAGATATACAAGGCCCGGTTGATGGCACATGGTTTTCAGCAGGAGCACAGTCGGGACTATGATGAGACCTTCGCTCATGTGGCCCACATGACTGCTATCAGGACCCTCATTGTCGTCGCAGCCGTCCGCCAGCGGTCCTTGTTTCAACGTGATGTGAAGAATGTTTTCCTTCACGATGACTTGCAGCAGGAGGTGTACATGCTTCCACCCTCAGGCCTCTCTATCGCTCTTGGTCTTGTTTGTCGCCTTCGTCGAGCACTTTATGGTCTCAAACAGGCTCCTCGAGCCTGGTTTGAGCGTTTTAGTTCAACAGTTCTTGTAGCTGGTTTTCAGCATAGTCACTATGATCCAGCTTTATTTGTTTACTCCTCATCTCAGGGTCGGACCCTTCTCCTACTATATGTGGACGACCGACAACATGATTATTACTGGTGACGATGCCTCTCATATTGAGTTTGTCAAGCATCACCTTCAGCAGCAGTTCCAGATGACTGATCTTAGCACACTGCGCTACTTCTTGGAATTGAGTTCTCTGCCACTGTTACTGGCTATCAGTTATCTCAGCAGCGCTACACCTCGGACTTACTGACCCATGTTGCTCTGTTCGACACTCGCAGTGTTGCTACTCCTATGGAACTCACCTTCAGTTGGGTCCGGATGAGGGCTCTCCTCTTTCCGATCCAACACGGTACCGTCACTTGGTTGGGAGCTTGGTTTACCTCACCATTACTAGACCTGACATTGTCTTGGTTGTTCATGTGCTGAGTCAGTTTGTGAGTGCTCCCACAGCAGTTCACTATGCTTACCTGATGCGTGTTCTCCGATATCTTCGTGCTACTAAGACTCATGGTTTGTTCAACCCCGCAACAGTTCTCTTCAGTTACAGACACATTCTGATGCTACATGGGCCAGTGATCATGTTGATCATCGTTCTGTCATTGATTATTGTCTCTTCTTGAGCTCTTCACTCATTCTCTAGAAATCCAAGAAGCAGACCGGTGTTTCTCGTTCTAGCACGGAAGGAGAACTCTGTGGCATGGCCACTACAACTGAGGATATTGTCTAGCATCGTTGGTTGCTTGTCGATCTTGGCGTTGCCCCTTCTGATCCCATCATCCTCTATTATGACAACATCAGAGCCATCCAGATTACTCTGAATCCAACCAAGCACTCCCTCTTCAAACACATTGGTGTTGATGCCTTCTTTCTTTGTGATCAGCACATTCGGGGTTCTTTGTGATCAGCACATTCAGGGCACTCTTGTTCATCATTATGTTCCCACCGAGCGCCAGCTTGCCGATTTGCTCACTAAGCCTCAGACTTGTGCTCAGCAGGAGTTTCTTCTCTCCAAATTCTCGGTGTATGATATCCCGTGAATTTGAGGGGGGAGAGGGGGATTAGATGTGCCCTTCACATATATATATACAAAGGCATGAACCGGTTTTGGTTGCGGTCTCTAAAATACTCGAATCGGCAGATGTAACATTTCCTACAGCCACCACTACCCCAAACAGAGCCCAAATCTCAATTTAACCCCCAATATGAAAGCATCCATCTTTAATTGCTTGTTATATTGATTAGTGAATCCATTGATTAAGTATACAAAGCCAAATTATCTTGAATGAGCAGGGCCCGTTCATTTGGATAGAAATGGAATGAATTTCTTAGATCAATTGCAATTCCTTAAGTATTGAAATTGGTTTGAATTGCAATTTTATTGTTTGGCTAGACAATAAAATTGAACATAAAGAAATATAATTGGTTTGAATTACAATTTTATTCCACCGTAATTTCTGCAGATCCAGTAATTGGATAGATGAACCATCCCCGTGAGAATAGTGGCAAAACAGAGGGACGCTCATATGTAAAATTCAGATTTTTTAGAAATAAAATATCCAGTTATTTTCAATTTCTCACATGGTATCAGATTCACATATCCGGCAACTGTGAACTCTGTAATTGCCCCTCGTGCCTGACCGAACTCTTGAAATAGCCGCCCCTTGTTGCCTTTTGTAGATTTCGGTTTCTTACCGCGCTCTCTCTCAGAGACAGTGGACTTTGGTTTGTAACTGCCCACTCTCCAGCCTGGTTGTTATACTTTTGTTTGTGTGATCTGTACGGACTTCGGTTGTTGTCTAACTGCCCGCCTACTCTTTTATGGTTTGCTTCCGTGTGCGAATACTATGCTTGCCACGTATTTTGTCGCTACCTTGAGCGGTCTCCCCCCTTGTTAGTGCGTCTACTATCGGGTAACTACCCAACCCCTTTGCCACTAGTTGCCGCATCTTCTCTATGGACTATACAACTCTTACTCCTGTCACTGTTGTTATTCATACTCTCGGGTCCAGTACCACTAACAATCTTGGCACAACGTTCAAGTTAACCGGGTCAAACTATCCAGATTGGAGTGTCTTTTTACCTTTTTGTTGCGATCTCAGCGCAAACTTCATCACTTAACTGACACTTCTCTTGCTACCGGCTCAAATGCAAATGACGACTAGCATGTTAGTCATGCCCTCATTCATACTTGGCTCGCCAATGGTTTCTCGGATGAGTGTTTACCCATCATTTGTCATGACAACCGTGAAAGCTTCTTGAGACCATCTTGCCACTATTTACTCCAATGGAGCTAAGATCTCTCGCATCTACACATTATATGCAGATTTCTTTGCTCGCCTCACCTTGTCTCCCACCATGGCTTACCAAGAAGTACAGACCCTTGGGGCAGAGCTTCTTCAACGTAGCCCTTCTCTGCCGACCTTGTCACTTAACACAAAGCTTCTGGTAGTTTGTTACCTCCTTCACTTACCAGACTCTTATGATATGGTCCGTCAACAAATTCTAGGTGAAGTTGACACTTCGTCCTTAAATATCACTGTTATTCGCATCTCTGCGATTACTGCCCTTCTTCAATGGCCTATACATGCATTCCGCCATCTTCTGACAGTTTTGCTCACTCTGCTAGGCAAGTTAGTACTCGTGGCCGAGGTGGCAACCGTAGAAGACGTCAACCTAGCAGGCACTTTTGCTCCCATTATGGGAAAAGCGGCCACACTGTGGATCGTTGCTTTGCCAAGTATCCTCATCTTCGTCCACAGCCGGTTGAAGTCACTCTTCTTGCCTCCACTCCTTATGCTTTCATTGTCACCTCTTCAGGTAGTGCGCATGTTGCCACTCAGGGGTAAGTGACTCATCGAGTCCAGTGTTATCAATCATATGACCGGAAATCAGTTTGTCTTTTCTCATTTAGAGAAACACAGTTGGTTACCACCAGTTTTGATTGTGGATGGCACTTCATCTCCTGTGTGTGGAATTGGTGTGGTCCAAGCTACCCCCACTCTCCACCTTGAGGATACTCTTTACATGCCTAAGTTCGCATGCAATTTGTTATTTGTTAATGCCCTCTCCCGACAACTACACCGCTCTTTTACATTAACATATACTAATTGTTATTTTTAGGATCTTCGCTCCAAGAAGACGTTTGCTACTGGGACTAATTGTGGGGGCCTCTACTTCCTCTACATCTTCGCCTTGGCCATCCGCCTCCTCTCTTGCTCTACCAACTACTTCCATCTCTCTTGAAGGATGTCTGTAAAAATTTGTGAACCGCAGAAAACGAGAAACCAGACGCAGGAACACTCAACCAAAATCAAGTCAAGTAAACCAGATGCAACTAGAAAAGCAAGAAAACCTTGTACAATTAACAATTTTTACAAGGCGAGGTATACATGGCGAGACATGATTCGACGATGTACCAGATGGAAGTAAAAAATACAAAGCAGGAACTAGCCGTGCGGACTCAAGGAGTAATCGCCAACTGTGCCGAGCTGCCTACGGAGTCCGCTGAAACCGCTAAGTCGCCAGACCGCAACCTAGCCGCACGGACACCCCGTTATTCCAATGCTGAAAAAACTCTGTTTGTTAATCCGCAAGCCTCCTAACCGCGAGATCGCTTAGCAGCCAGATCGCCGCGAACAACTGCTGTCGAACTGAACAAGCAGCCAAAAGCGGACAGCTTATTGAACTGGGAAAGAGTTGTCGAAGAGAATACCGCCTAGTCGCAAGCCGCGACTTGCTGTTAACCGCCGATTGTAACCGCAAAGTCCGCACTGATCTCTGACCAAAGTCAGAACAAAGTCATTGGCTTCTCAGCACTGTCCGCACAATCTGCACAACAAAAACCCGGTCAACTACTCAAACCGCGCGAACACAAAAATCTGTCCGCAGCAACCACCCGAGTTCACTTACTGTTCATTCAGTTGTATTGTTGATGTGACAGGGGGACATATTTATAGGCGCGGAGAGGAGTGTGATCACCGCCCTAGCCGATAGGATCACCACCCTATCTCGCGGCGAGCACTGAGAGTATCCGCACAGCCGCGGACAAAAAGCTAGTCTGCCTTGTGGTCGCAACTAGGCTGGACAGCCAATCCGCCGGGTCGTACCGCTAAGTCCGGATAGAAAACCTATCCGCCTTGTCGCCACAAGGCCAAGCCAAAACTTGTCTGCCACACCAGCAGACCCTGCGGAAACTCCATCAGTCCGCACACAAGCGGACACAGCTCCAGTCCGCACGTCACTACAGACACTGCTCCAGTCTGCACACTCCGAGCCCGCAACTAGAGCACACAAGGCTGACAGTTGCCGAACTTGGCGGACATACAAATCAGTCCGCGCTAACCGCGCGATCTCTCGGACTAAGCACACCTGGACTTGGTACAGATCCAGACCAACTCCACACCACCAGCCATCCCTGGTGCGAACACAGCACCAGCGGATACAAGGATTAGTCCGCACAAACCGACGGACTCCAACACCAGTCCGCAACCCGGACTTAGCGAACTCCACGGATAAACATCTTATCCGCCCGGTTACCTCCAGGGAACAAGCCGACCTGGCTAGCCGCCACCCCCTGTCCGCACAGTTCGCGTGGACAGTCCGCCCAGCCCGCCACTTTCACTTCAAAAAATTCAACAATGTCTCCTCTCTAGACCGCGAAGCCTTATCATTCAGACGTCCGAGGTCTGTCCTACCAAAACTGTTGGTGGGGGCAGTATTTATTTTATAATTTTTATTGATGATTTTTCTAGATGCACTTAGGTGTCTTTTTAAATAATGCTTTGAACTATTTTTTGTACTTTTTCTATAATGAAATTCGCACACAGTTTGGTGCATCCTTAAAAGTGTTTCGTACTAATAATGTAAAAGAATATATTAGTCATCAATTTTCTGGTTTTTGTATGCATCATGGTATTATACATCAAACCAGTTATGTATATACGTCTCAACAAAATGACGTCGCCGAACGCAAGAATCATCATCTCCATGATGTTGTGCGCACCTTCTCACCCACATGAATGTTCTCTGCTTCTATTAGGGTCATGGTATTCTCATCTCATGTTACCTCATCAACCGTATTCCCTCTACCATTTTTCAAAGGCAGACCCCGTTTTCCATCCACTATCCTAGTGTCACCACATTCTCCCTCACCTCACAGGTGTTTGGATGTACTTCTTTCGCTCATTCTCCTTCAACCGGTAGCAATAAACTTCCATCTCGCGTCGTCAAGTGTATCTTCGTCGGCTACTCTTTTATTAAGAAGTGTTATCATTGTTATGACTCTATTCTCAAAAACGTTTCGGCTGACGCCATCTTCATTGAGTCCACCCCTTATTTCTCCGCAAACAATATGTCTTCTCTTCTTACGGATCCTCCTCCTTCCTTTCTTTCCATTATACATGCTCATCAATCACTCAGTACATGTGGTTAGTCGGTAAACTCATTTACCTTACTGTCACAAGACCGGACATTTGTTATGATGTTGGGAAGGTATGTCAGTTAATGCAAACACTCTGAGAGTGTCATCTTCGGACAACACTAAAAATACTGAAATATGTTAAAAGGATCTTTAGACAAAAGTCTTTTATTTCAGAAAAATAATCATCTACGGATAGAAGCATATTCAAATACCAGCTATATTGACGACAAAGAAGATCAAAAGTCCACTTCATGATTCTGCACATTTGTTGGTGATAATCTTTTTACCTAGAAAATAAGAAGCAAGTTATGGTGTTCAGATCAAGTATTGAAGAAAAATATAGGAGTATGGTTCAAACCATGTGGGAATTAAAGTGGTTACGGACATTTATGTTTGACCTGGGCAAAGTCTACAATCATTCTGTTTTGCAACAATAAAACTGTCATATATATCTCAAAGAATCTTGTTTTTCATGAAAGAACAAAGTATATCGAAATTGATAGTCACGTTGTTAGAGAAGAAGTTTTGAAGTAGTCTGCATTCCGTTTGTCACTTCCGAAAAAGAGTTGACATATATCTTCACAAAACCTATTACTTCATCATTCTAAGAGATATGTGACAAGTTGGGTATGACCGGCATATACGCTCCATGTGTTAAAAAACAAGTTGAAGAATTGCAAAGGACGGGCGGTTACTCTATGTGTAACCGCCCGGTGTTGCTGGCTTGAGATGACTTACAGGTTGGGCGGTTACTCATGGCATAATCGTCCCTGCATGGTGAGGTATTTTACTCTAGGTGGTTACTCATGGTGTAACTACCCCGGCCTATTTTTATACTATAATACAGGCGATTACTAAGGGTATAATCGCCCGAGCTCTTTGCGCATGGTCTGTTGTATTTAGTCCCACAACACTAATTATATACTCTCTCACCTCTTTTATTCTATATAAAGAGAGGTACTCTCATGTAAAATTCATATTTTTTAGAAATAAAATATTCAACTATTTTTAATTTCTCACCGTGGTTGTGATTCGACAAAGTTTTTGTAAGATCCAAAAAGATCAAATCGACAAACTATCATCATCAACAATCTTTGGATAATGATAAGAACTTCCCTAAAATTTTAGAAAGATCCGACGATGTTCATTTTTCGGCAAGACATTCGCTACCATCAGTTGCCTTTAGTCAACATTTTTGGCAAACTCAAACATAACAAATCGTAAGAATAGTAACTAGTCCACAAATAACATATCTATTTGAACTAAGAAAGGCCTCATTTGGCGCTGCGTTTTGCTCCTGTGCGTTTTCCCAAAATGGAACGCTGCGCTCCTTTTTCATTTGGTTTTCCGCCTCCGGATGGGAACGCTCACGTTTCCATCCCTAAGGAATTCCCCCGCTAGCTTCCGCTACCCTGGACTCCCGGAGAATGTTGCGTCACTTCATCACTGCATGTTCTCCCAACACCCAAAGGCCAAAACAACCATATTTCCTCCCTTCACCGCTGCTCCGGCAATGGCGAACCAGCATCCCTCACCCCAGGAGATCTGCCCTCCTCCCTCTCACCACACTTACCCAGCCTCCTCGTCGCCTCCGCCGCCTCCGCGACCCAAACTCCTCCGTCCGCGCCCTCGCTGCCGCCGCGCCGCCAGCTGCCCTCGTCTCCACCATCCTCTGCCCTCTCATTGACGCTCGTTTGCATCGATGCCAGCAGCTTATCCTCCAAGTCCGCGGCATCGACGACGATGCCGGCGATAAATCCGGTGCCGGTGAAGATCGCCGGCACCGGATCTATCTGTTTTTTGCCCTTAAAATAGAATAATATATATATATATATATATTATAATTATAGTAAAAAATATTTTAAAATGATTTTTTATAATAATTGAAATAGAAAATTTTATAAATTATAATTATAATTTTATGATAAAAATATTTTATAATATTAGAAATATTTTATAATAAAAAATATTTATAAAACGTCACCTCTCTTTTGTCAAACGATTCTTTGTTCTGAACAGCTCGGCAAATACAGGCTATTCAAACAGATCTTCATTTTCAACAACCAGATTCCAAAAGCTCTATTTACAAACATGCATTCACAACATTTTCTTTTACAACCGCAACCGCTCTATTATATGAAGCCAAAATATCATTTGTAAATGTGAAGAACATCATACATATATTCGTGCATGCGGACCGTGAATGATTTTATCCAATCCTTAGATAAATAGGAAATAATTGACTTTAGTTCAAACTAAATTACATGAAATTCATTTTGAATTCCGCAAACAAACAACGTAATTGTAATTATACCTTCAATCCCAATTTCAGCCAAACAAACGAACACTTCATAGAACTTTAGCAAGGACAAGACTAAAAATACATAACTATCTTCAATTAGCTCGGCATGTAAGGTCTTAATGTGTGATTATTAGCTAATTTGTCAGTTAATCCTCAATTAAATCTCGCTGTTTCTAATGTAATTAACTCGCCCAGGCTCCAAGTTTAGCGAAGCGCTTCAAATTTTCATTCAAAGTCCACTCGAAATCCCTGAAATCCACTAATCTGGCTCGGACAAAAACAGAAGGACTAAAAGACGGATGAAGGAAGTAAATTAATTAAACAAAAAAACTTGAATGAGCTATCCGGCGTACCATGATGCCGAAGGCGAGGCCGCCGATGACCATGTTCTGAACAGAGACAGCATCGAGGTCGAGAGTTGTGAGATGGCCGGCGAAAATCTGCGTGATCCCGCCGAGAGAATACTGAGCTACGGAAGTAAATATGGCCGGCCCCGCCAGGGCCCAAAGCCGCCGGTTCTCCGCCGCCGCCTCCCGCATGAACTGGCCCACGGACCTGATCTCCTCGATGTCCGCATCCCTCCACTCTCCTGTCTCTGCGCGTTCATCCCCGGCGATAAGAGGCTCGGTTACCGTCCACTGATCACGGTTCTCACCGGTCATCTCTCCCCCCTCTACCACCGTCGGCCTCAGTTTGCGAGGCGATGCGGGTAATGCGAGGGCGATTTTATGAGCCCCATGGCTTGTCATAGAAGCTACTTTTGAATTCGTAGTATAAAAAACAACTGTAATGGTGTGCCGGGCGCGGTTTGATGCAGTTTTGAGCTAGTAGTTGTAGGCCTGGTATGGTTGTAGGCCTGGTTTGGCTGTAGGCCTGGTTTGGCTGTAGGCTTGGTTTGGCTGTAGGCCTGCTTTGGCTGTAGGCCTGCTTTGGTTGTAGGCCTGCTTTGGTTGGTGGGTTTTATGAAAACGCCGAAGAGGAGAATTTTCCATTTGATTTTCCGCTGTCCCTTCAAACCGCCGGCGTCTCCCTCCTTACGAAAAATTTGCTTTAGCAATCGGCAGCCCGACCTCCAGTAAGAAGCTTTGCAAATTTTTGTTTGGAATTCCACCGATCGTCCTCCCGCCGTGCCCCGTGGTGCGCCCTCCCTACCAGATATTTTGGATTGCCGCCGGCGGTCTGCCCGGAGCCCACCGAAGGGGACGCCGGACCCCGGCGAATTCGCCGAGGGTAGTCCGGCGGGGCTCCAGGCAGGCCAACCGGCGGTGGAGCAGGAAGGAGGAGTAACAGAGGCAGGGCGGAGGACTACCGAGGAATGGCGGAGAATAGTGAAATTATAAAAGCATAATTATAAAGTTTATAACAGAAAAATTAAATATATATTTATATATATATAAGAAATCAAAATTAATAATTTAATTTATAAATCTTAAAATTAGTTCAATTTATAGTATAAACCGTAAAATTAATTAATAAAAATAATTAAAAATATAAATATTATTTTCAAAATTTTAATAAAAAATATTTATAAAACGGTGCCGCTATTTTGCCAAACGGTTCTCTGTTCTGAACTGCTCTGCAAACATAACTACTCAAACAGATCTCTATTTCCAGCAACTAGTTTATAACAGCTTCATTTACAACAGCTCCTGTTACAACCGCAACCGCTCTGCCAAATGAAGTCATAGTTTCGTTGTGATTTTGAGGGCACCTCCAATGAGAATCTTATATTAATGGCATACCGTGTAACCCTGTCATACCATTAGATCAATCTGGACCGTCCAATCCGATTAGATCATAACATCCCAACCATTTGATCATTGTCATACCATCGGATCAATCATGGTCTGAGCAGGCACGAGGTTGGCTCCGCAGCGGGGATGGAGCCGCGACTCATGGAAGAAGGCAGGATCTATTTCTTGTGCTGATTTTAAATAATTTTTAAATTAAAATAAATTCGAATGTTACATATACACTAAAGATTCAATGAAATTCACGATGTGGGACTAAAAGCATGCTCCTGTGAGCACGTCTTTAGTCTCACATCATGAGTTTCGATTATTTCTTAATGTATATATAATATTCGAACTTGATAAATATCGAATAGTAAAATCATACCTTGGGCTGCAGCAAGTCTTACGTGAAACAAACAGGCTCCAAGCCATAAGGTTTTCTAATAATATTCAAATTTTAATCCATACGTCGGGCTTCGCCTACCGCTGGGGGCGGGCAGAGCCCGCCTCCGCGCCCACCGGCGAAGCCCGCCTCGCCCACTGCGGCGGGCTTCACCCGGCGCGTGGGGTACTGTCATGCAGGGCGCGGGGGGTCCCCCGTACACTGTCACTCGTGTGTGTGGGAGGGGGTTGCAATAATATAAAAATTGTACAGCCTCGTATTCTGCAAGTAGGACCCTTAGGAGGGGTTAAGGCCAGATGGCGTCGTTCAGATCCAGGTGAGCCGAAAAGGGTGGGCGGAGTCCCCGGCTCGCGCATAGAGAGTTCCCAGAACAATCAGGGGGCGAGTGGGGTATCTTTGCCTGCACTTGCCCTGGGTCCAGGACTGTTGAAACCGAAAAATGGTCTCAACGAGAGTTCAGACCCAAGGGGGTAGATTACACCTATTTCTCCAGAACTTGAACACCTAATCGGACACTAGGAACTATAGAAAAAACTATGGGTTGTAGCGCGGAAGTCTCACCACAAACCTGGAAGATCTTAGACCGCTTCCTTCCCTAGCCAAAAGCTGAGCTGGGCACCTTGGAGGGCACTCGAAGCCAATCAAAAACAGTCTGAGCAGGAAGAAGCCAAAAGAATTGGATCCCCTCCAAAGGTGCCCACATGCAGTGGCGGATCCAGAAAATTAATAATGGGGGTGCACAAAAATTTCTTTTGAACGCGTCACTGAATTCTATAAATTATAACATGGGAGGTCAGACATCAACTTCCTACAAAAAAAAAATTAAACGTTTCAATCTTATCAGAGTTGTTTCTCCCTCATCTGGCCACCGTTTTTGACGTATAAGTAGTCAAAATTCATTGCCTCAACGAGAGGAATCCAAATACACTAACCATTTTAAAAAATAATGGGGGTGCAAGTGTCCCTCGGGCCCCCCTCTAGATTCGCCCCTGCCCACATGACCTATTTATAGTTTTTCAAGTCTGGTGTGCACATAGCGAAATCCTGTCTTTTGGTTCTACTAAATGCACCCCATACTGGTCTGCCAATATCCTAACTCCGTTATTCAGAAAGGCTATTAGCAGGCAAAAACATAATATTCTATGGAAAAGCTCCCTAAAATAGGTCGATGATGAGGCCTCACCCTCCGGGGGTGATGGGTGCCTAGTGAAGCCGGCACTCGCCAGCTTTTGGCTTGCCGCCTGGGGTGGGTAAGAACTTGTCTCAAGACTCACGGCGCTCGGCCCGACGAGTGCCTAGTGAAACAGACACTCGCCAACCCCTTACTCCTTGCCTGGGGCGAATGCAGACCTACTCTTTGACTCGCCCCGTTTGGAGTGGCGAGTGCTTGATGAAGATCGCACCCGTCAACCTCTCACTCACAGCCTGGGGCGAGTGTGGCTCTGCCACCTGACTCGCCCCGCCATCTGCATGTTTGCAGATTTGGGCGAGCGCGAGCCAACCGCCTTACTCACCCATTTGACTCGTTTGGGTCTGAGGGCCCTTTTGTGCCTTGGACTCTTCTGGGCTACCCACTCGGCAACACGGGGTTGTACGCAATCCCCGCTCTTTGTGAGATTGCCTCAAGCTAGTAAAGAAAAGTCTAAACCACAGTGGTTGCTGACCTGGAGGGAATCTTTTTGGTGGACCCATCTTCTGTGTTATAAATATTTTCAACCAAGGAAGATGAGGGGCTTTGTAACTTCCCCCTTTTCTCCACTCCCTTATACTTTTGTCGCACAATGCTACTTCCAAAAGAAATCCAGGATCACATCGATGTAGCGAGAGAGGAGAACTAGTCTTTCACTGTCGAATTTGCTTACTAGCTTGCCTGGAGGACCTCGAGCCCGCCTTTCAAGCTAAAAAAGGGCTAAGATTGTCAGGCGTGACTAGACGGACGGCGGGCCCATCCTTCTGACTCCGCCTCCTATCGCTGGGCTCGCTCCCAAGGTACGCGTACTTACTACTCGACTCGTCAGTTGCCCATATAGATTGACTAAAACCGATTTAGTTGCTCGCAGGGAAAACTTATGGAGGAAAGGGATGCAATAGAAGACTCAATGAATCCCATCCTACACTCGCGCGAAGGAGGGAGTGACATGATGGTCATGGAGACCCAACTCTAGGTTGTTTGAGGCGCCCCCTCGTGCAATAAGTAGTATGTTGACTTATGCATGAATTGCTTCTTATCTAAGTCCCCATACGAGAACTTGCCTGAGGTTAGGAAGGTGATAAAGGAATCCATCCACAACGCCTGCTAATCCACCTCCATCAACTCTCCCTCTTCAATAGATGGTCGGAAGAGCTCTGTCTCCGTGCCTCCTACTCGTGGTCCAAGCTTGTCCTGGTTGTCTGCTGGGGTACTCTCCTCCCTTGGCACGTGCTGTCGAGAAGGTAGGAACTGCCTTATGAGGCCCTTGACCTTTACTAGATATCACTAGAGGGTTGGCTCCCTTGCCTCGAACTCCCCCATGATCAGACAAGCTACCACCATTGCAAAATGGAGTTGCTGAGAGAAGGAATAAAACCTTAATTGAAGCATTTACAACTATGTTGAACGACACTTCACTTCCAGAGTATATTTAAACCTTTACATCTTGCACTCCAACTCCCTGGCTAGGCGGTGTCTCGCGATCACAGCCTCGTACTCGGCCTGATTGTTGGTGAGTGGGAAGTGAATTTCTATCGCTTGCTCGATCCTTGTTTTATGGGGCTTACTAAGATCACCCCTCCCCAAAGGAATATTTTATAGATGCTCCGTCTATCAACATCTCCCATGGTGTCTGGTAGGGAGACTCAGGCTCTTCAACCTCGACAACATAATCTGGCAAGAAATCTGTCACTGCTTCTGCCTTCATTGACAACCTGGGGACGAATGAGATGTCATATTTGTAACACCTTTATCCGTCACATGAAATATAACAGAGGGTCCGGTCGGGGCCCCACGTCATATACCACAGACAGTCGGTGAAATTACGTATTAATATCAAATGACCAAACGAATCCTAACTCAGAGTATTCTAGCGGAAGGTTCAAGGGTTCAATTTGAACTCAATACATACGAACGTCCACTATATATATAATGGAATGTTTACAAAAATACACAAAAGTCAAAGCGGCCTTAAGGCCTTACAATTGTTTCCTTTTTACAAAAGTATTTTCTTACATCGGCACGCAGGCCAGACACACATGAAAACACTAAAATCTCTTCGCTTATCCTTCGAGGGTCGACATAGAAACAAAGGCAGCAACCCGCTATTTCCCGTTTAGCTCTCCAGCACCTGCACAGGGACAATCCACAATAAAGGCGACAAACAAAGCAACGGTTAGCTTTAGCTGACCAATTTATAACGACCCTACCCCATACCCGGGACAACGGTATTTCTTCCCTAAGTGAAAATATGCGAACAAGAGGTAAATAACCACAAATTTTATTGCTCCAAAAAAGTAAGTAATGCATAGGTGTGCCCCTTATTTATAGAAAATGGGGGAGATGAGAGAGTACAATACACAATGTGGGACAAAATATAAGTTAGGCGGAATGAGCGGTTTGACAAGCCATAACATTACAACCTCAGGACATAAGAGAAAGGCCGCCAGTCAAGCCGATAAGCCGCACCTGTGGATAGCCAACAATTTGCAGTGCGGTAAACCATTACGCTGAAGCTGCGGCTTGACATCAGACCGCATACCACGAGTTGCCACCAGACCGCCGAGAGGATAAGCCTTGGATCAGAGCTTCACGACTTAACAAGACCGCTGCGGCTTCTACTAAAACAACATCTAATAGTCCATTGAGGACATCTACTGGAAGACCGGCAGGACAGGCCGCGATGACAAGTTCGGCTAACCGCCCGAACTAAGTTCCAATACTCCCCCTCAAGCTGGAGCATATATGTAACCATGCTTAGCTTGCCACAAACCTCTGTGAACGAAGTAACCGGTTTCATGAAGTAATCTTTCAGCTCTTTATCAGAAGTAACGAAAGGAGTGCATATCTGATTCTTCAGAATCTCTTCTCTAATAAAGTGGCAATCAACCTCAATATGCTTCGTTCTCTCATGAAAGACCGGATTCTTCGAAATGTATATAATTACTTTATTGTCACAGAACATCGGTAGGGGGTGATCATAAAACTCTCCCAAATCCAGCTAGAGAGTTCGGAGCCATTTCAGCTCGCAAGCAGTCAAAGTCATGCTTCTATATTTGGCTTCTGCACTCGATCTGGCAACCACAACCTGCTTCTTGCTCTTCCAACTGACTAGATTTCCTCCAACAAAAGTGCAGAAACCTGATGTTGACTTCCTGTCGCCCTTATCATTTGCGTAGCTCGCGTCAGAATAAGCCTCTACTTTTAAATGTCCTCTTTTCAGGAACAAGAGCCCTTTACCTGGTGCACATTTCACGTATTCGAGAATCTTCAGAGCTGACTGCATATGCCACTCTCTAGGGGCTTGCATAAACTTACTTACTTTTCCAACTGCATAGCAGATGTCTGGTCTAGTAACTGTCAGATAGATGAGTTTACTAACGAGACGTCTATACCTCGTGACATCTTCAAGAAGAGGAGAAGACTTACTCCAGCATTTGTCATCTCCAACAGCCATAGGAGACTGGACAGGTTTAGTTCCAAGAAGACCTATCTCTTGTAAAAGATCTAGAGCATACTTCCTCTGTGATAGAACGATAGAACCAGGTTTCCGAGATATCTCAATCCCCAAGAAGTACTTAGGAGATCCCATATCCTTCGTAACAAAATGCCAGAGCAGATGCTTCTTTGTCATATCAACACATTTCCTATTATCCCCAATAAGAAGTATATCATCCGCATACACCGCATGAATAACCAGCCCAGACAAAGTTTTCTGAATAAACAAAGAGTGATCTGCATCGCTCCGAACAAATCCAACAATAAAAATAACCTCATTAAACTTTTCAAACCAGGCTCTCGGACTCTGTTTCAGACCATAGATGGCTTTCTTCAACTTACAACCCTAAAACTCCCCCTGAGTAACATACCCAGGAGGTTGCTCCATATAGACTATCTCGTTCAAATCTCCATAAAGAAAGACATTCTTGACATCTAACTGAGACATTTCCCATTCTCTATTCACTGCCACGGAAAAGAGAATGCGGATCATAGTAATCCGGGCAACAGGAGAGAACGTATCAAAGAAATCCACACCATAAGTCCGCGTAAATCCTTTGGCCACTAGACGGGCTTTGTAACGATCAACAGTACCATCAGTGAGTTACTTGATGACAAAGACCCAACGACAGCCAACCACATCAGCACTAGGAGGAGTAGGCACAAGTGACTAAGTGCCCCGTTCGGTCATAGTTTTCATCTCCTCATCGATATCATCTTTCCAATGTGGAATAACCAAAGTATCATGATAAGATGCTGGAAGAATAGTAGCCGAGAGGACAGAAGCAAAACTCTGCGCTCGAGGAGACAATTTGGGGTAAGACACCACACCAGCAAGAGGATGCTGAGTGCATGATCGAACACCTTTCCTGAGAGCAATTGGAAGATCAAGGTCAGCCATATCTACTTGTGTAGGTCCAACCAAAGGAGAGGCAGGTAAACTAGTAACCATGTGTAGCGGCTCAACAGCGGAAGCAGGAAGAGCAAGAGAGTCATAAGAAGAAGAAAGAATAGCAGGCTCAGGACAAGGTGCAGAAAGAAGAGGAGAGGGAACCGAAACATCAGAAGGAGGAAGAATGGAGGAGGATGGAGAAAAGTATGGAACAGTCTCAAAGAAGGTGACATCCGCAGAGATATACTGCTGGCGGAGAACAGGATCATAATACCTATATCCTTTCTGAGTCGGACAATAACCCAGAAATATACATTTAACAGAGTGAGGTGACAACTTGTCACGAGTAGAAGAAGGGGAATGAACAATGGCAGTACATCCAAAGACACGAGCAGACAAAGGAAAAGGGTTCGCATCAGGATGCAGGATAGAAAAGGGAGTTTTCCCACCAACAACAGAGGAAGAAACATGATTAATAAGAAAGCAAGAGAGAAGAAACCGCATGTCCCCAATAAGACTTGGGAATATGCATCTGACTCAGAAGGCTCCGAGCCATATCAAGCAGATGACGATTCTTCCGTTCGGCAACACCATTTTGTTGCAACGTATAAGGGCAAGTGGTTTGATGAACAATATCATGATCAATACAAAACGACATAAACTGTTGACTAAGGTACTCCTTAGCATTGTCAGACCGAAGAATTTTAATAGAAGTAGCAAACTGTGTATGAATCTCATTATAAAAAGCAGTGAAAATAGAATAAAGTTCAGAACGTTCACGCAACAAATATAACCAAGTACAGCGGGAAAAATCATCAATAAATGTCACAAAATATAAGCTACCCCTACCAATAGTCTGAGTAGGAGCAGGACCCCATATATCAGAATGGACAATATTAAAAGGACGAGAAGAACATCGTCCTTTGCTGGCAGGAAAAGTAAAATGATGATGTTTCCCAAACTGGCAAGCATCACACTGAAGAGAAGAATCGCCCCGAGATAAATCATGCAGTAGCTGATAGAGGATCCGAGGAGGAGGATATCCAAGTTGAAGATGTCACTGAAAGAGAGAAGAGGAGGCAGAGAAAGCAGAAGAAGTATCAAGATAGAATAAGGCGCCACTTTCAGTCCCAGTAGCTATCATCTCCTTGGACTGAGGAACCTGAAAGGCACAAGTGGAAGCAGTAAAAACCGCTTCACAGCCAAACTGCTGACAAAGAGAAATAACAGAGAGAAGATTGCAGGGAAAATTGGGAATATAGAGAGTGTCCCGAAGTTGAAGATAAGAAGTAACATGCACAATGCCAGACCTGTGAACCGGGGACGGTGAACCATCAGCAATAAGAACATGAGGTAAGTGCGTACTCGTCGTAAAAGAAGAAAAGAGCTGAGAATTCCCGGTCATATGAGTGGTAGCACCATATTCAATAAGCCACCTACCCGTGGTAGCTAACTGAGCAGCACCCGAAGTTGCAAGAGACGCAGTAGACTTCTTGGCAGAATCAGCAGAAGCAGGACGAAGATGAGGGAGTTTGACCCAACAACGATCAATCAAGTGACCAGTCTTGCCACAATGAGAACAGAGATATTTGGAAGAACCACGGCCTCCAGTGCGGCCACCTCGACCACTAAAATGATCATGACGGGCAGAATGAGCAACAAGATCAGGAGAGGGAGAAGGAAGCAACAGACGCTGAAGTAGAGTAGTAACAGTGGAAATCTGCGCAGTAGTGGCATCAAGAGTCAGAGTGTCCGATTCTCCGAGAATATGTTGGCGAATCAGATATTAGGAGTCAGGAAGACGAAGTAAGTAACAAACCACCAGGAGCTCCTGAAAATGTTTTTGTTGCTCAACAAAATCAGTAGAAAAGGGACGATGTTGAAGAAGTTCAGCCCCAAGGCTCTGCACCTCCTGATACGCTGCAACAGGGGTCATAACAGGACGAGCAAAGGGGTCAGCATACAAAGTGTAGATACGCGAAGTCTGAGCTTCTTTAGAATATAAAGTAGCCAGATGAGTCCACGCGGCTTTGACCGTTTGATCATGGCGAATGACAGGAAGACACTCGTCAGACAAACTGTTGGCTAACCAAGTACGGACCAAGGCATCAGAAGCATCCCAATCATCATAAGCAGCAGAGCCAACAGGAGGAGGGTCATCAGTCAAGTGAGAGTGCTTACATTGAGAACGTAAGAGGAAGACAAAAGACACACTCCAGTCAGGATAATTTGGGCCCGTAAGCTTGGATAAAGTACCAAAATTACCCGAAGAAGAAACAGAGGAAGAAGAATGGGAGAAAGAAGCAGGGAAAGCCGTAGAAGATGACGGAGTATCCAAGAAGAAAGCAATCAAGCCGCGCAGACAAAGCAGAAATCGCACAGATAGGAAAATAGAGAGGAGACCGCACGAACAGAAAGAACAAGCTGCCCGATCTCGATGACCACACACCAGTAGCAGGAGAAAAGCTGCGACCAAGGGCAGAGAAGTCGCACAAAAGGGAGAAGAGCACGAGACTGCCCGAATAAGGGGAAACCACGCGACAAGAAAGAAAGAACGGGAGGGAAGAAGCCGTACAAAACCGAAAGAAGTGAGGGGAAGAAAAAGAACACGTGCGGTTTCAAAAAACAAACCGCAAAAAGAGAGGAACATCTTGGAGCAATAGGACCAGTTACTCTCTGATACCAAGTGAAAATATGTGAACAAGAGGTAAATAACCGCAAATTTTATTGCACCAAAAAAGTAAGTAATACATAGGTGTGCCCCCTTATTTATAGAAAACGGGGGAGATGAGAGAGTACAATACACAATGTGGGACTAAATACAAGTCGGGCAGACTGAGCGGTTTGACATACCCAAACCGCTCAATATACAAGCCATAACATTACAACCTCAGGACACAAGAGAAAGGACGCCAGTCAAGCCGCTAAGCCGCACCTGTGGATAGCCAATAATCTGCAGTGTGGTAAACCATTACGCTGAAGTTGCGGCTTGACATCAGACTGCATACCATGAGTTGCCACCAGACCGTTGAGAGGATAATCCTTGGACCAGAGCTTCACGACTTAACAAGACCGCTGCAACTTCTACTAAAACAACATCTAAATAGTCCACTGAGGACATCCACTGGAAGACCGGCAGGACAGGCCGCGACGACTAGATCGGCTAACCGCACGAACTAAGTTCCAACACCCTACAAGCATAGAATTAACATAGATATATCACAAGAAGGCACAATTAAACATCATTCAATATATCACAAACGAGTGCCTCAGCGGACAAATGTTCTGTGCACTCAGGGCACATTCTCGGTATACCGGATTTCCAGAGTCCCACCACCGTTCAGAGGTCAAAGACTTGACGGTCAAATTTGAGCATTTCTAGTCTTTCCGGCTCCAGGCCTAAGACTCTCATTATGCGCTCCAATGAAGCCAATTACTTTAGGCAGTCTATTCGGACGGACATAACGCGGGTACAGTTCAGCTATTTCCCGTTACTCAAATCGTCAGGTCAATGTCGACGATCACATCCATCATGGCGAATGATAAGACGCGGGTCAGCCTCCCCTTCCTGTTCGGCTCACTAGCCTTTTAAGAGCTCACAGCTCACACTAGCCACATGGTCTCCGAGAGACCGGCTTCATCAATAAAAATGCTATCTAGAAGCTATCGCCAACGATACTCACTATCGCTTATCGTTAGCGACATAACTCTCTTCTTTCTCCAGACTCAGCCACAACTAGAACACCAGTCCAGAAAACCCTACAGCATCCTGCAGTGCCAGAAATCTAGGCTTTCACAACAATCATAGCTCACCAAGAACTATCGCCAGCGATACATGCTATCGTCCGACGATATCCAATAGTTATGCAAACTATGATATTTTCTGGGTATTTTCCTGAAGCACATCTCCAGTACTTCATGCTACTCTCATTTCACAGGTACAACCCACAGACTCCATAAACTACCCATTTATACTCAGAGTTTTCTCCGGCACGCAAAATAAAACATCACCAATCCAGAATAACCTGTCTGGATGAGCTTCACACAGCATACCTATTCTGTACTGCGATTTTCATATCTATATGCAAAACCAACCCCGGGATACTACGTATCGACCCATCAGAATTCCCTCGATTCTCCACCTTTTGGTGGGGGATTCCGTGCATATGTAAAAAGGAGGGCTTCACTTGTCCAAGAAGGAAGATCGTTACCCTCAGAATTCGTTTTGGAGCAATGAACGAGCTTTCTATCCGGATGGAAAGGAGCGTCTCGCTTTCCTCTTCATGGATTTTTCCTTTGTTCTCAATTCTGACCACGGGATCTCCTCCACTAAGCTAGAAAAGCTCAGCCTCAGCCTTCTTCTCCCTTTCTTCCAAGAACTTGATGAAAGGATGAGAGAGTGTGAGAGAAGAGAAATGAATCTTCTCTCCACCTCTTCTTTGCTTAAGCAGCCTCGGAAATAAACCCAGCCACACGATCCTCTCATCAAAAGAAATCAAAGGCTACAATTTCAGTTGATAAGTCAAAGTTAACGTTATCGCCTGACAATATCCGCTATCGCCGGGAGATATCGTCGGTAGCCACTTTGACCCAGTCAACCACCGCTCATTGGCCAGAAGTTGGCCGCCTTCCGGTCATTCGACATGTGTCCAACCAAACGTGGCAGTATCGCCCAGCGATACCCACTATCACCACTCTGATAGCTCACTCAACGCTTCAGCGAGTGCGTTGAGAGCGTCGAGTGCGTTGAGTCTACTCAACGCTTTGCTGAAGGCGTTGAAAGTGTCGAGTGCTCTCGCTATCGCCAGCGATACTTACTATCGCCGCGCGATAGTATTCGTCGATCCTACTCAATGCTTTGTTAAAAGAATCGAGTGCGTCGAGCCCACTCAATGATTTGTTGAAAACGTTGAGTGCTATCGCCAGCGATACCCACTGTCACCCGACGATAGCCACCTTTAAGTTTTGTTTTCTCATTTTTGGGGTGTTACAAACCTCTCCTCCTTACAGAAATTTCATCTCGAAATTTTATTCATCTGTAGGTACACAAAAACATCAACAATATGTTACAATATTATTTTACAAACAACTCGGGAAACTCATCACGCATGGTTTGCTCACGCTCTCATGTCAGTTCTTCATGGCCATAATTGTCCCAACGGACTTTGACCCTCCCAATCGCTTTGTTTCGCAGTTGTCTGACCTCAGTGTCCTCGATACGAATGAGCCTAACCTTCGTCGTCAACCCATTATTGACTGATACTTGATCAGCAACTACCACTTGTGTAGGCTCTTTCAAAGCTTTCCGTAGCACCAATATGTGAAACACATCGTGCAAACCACTTAGCTCTGCCGAAAGAGCTAAGCGATAGGCAGATTCTCCAATCCGCTCAACTACTTCAAACGGACCAAGATACCTCGGACTTAACTTTTTCAAGCGCCGAATCCTGGACACACCTTTAAATGGCTTGATCTTCAGATATACCCAATCGCCCACCGCAAACTCCACATTTCAGTGTTTGACATTGTAGTATATTTCCTGCCTATCCTGGGCTACCAATAGCCGCTCACATATCAAGCGTATAGTCGAATTTGCATCTTCAACCTCCTTACGCTTATACAACTTCGATTCGCTTGTTTCCACCCAAGATAAATGTGTACGACACTTCATACCGTATAAAGCTTCAAAGGGTGTCATCTGAATGCTAGTTTGATAACTATTATTATAGGCGAACTCGATCATACAGAGATGGTCCTCCCACCTCTTCCTGAAATCCAATGCGCACATCCGGAGCATATCATCCATTATCCTGTTGGTCCTCTCGGTCTTACCATCCCTTTGCGGATGAAAGGTCACACTGAACTTCAGTTGAGTACCCAACAACTGATGGATTAGCCTCCAATCATTTGAAGTAAAGCGCCCATCTCGGTCACTAATGATGCTACGGGGCACACCGTTCAATCGTACTTTGTTGTCCACGTATAACTTAACCAACTTTTCCACTGAATCGTCCTTCTTGTTTGGTATGAAATGTGATACCTTTGTCAATCGGTCAATAATCACCCACACAACATCATTTCCACTCTGTGATCTCGGCAGCCCGTGCACGAAATCCATAGAGATATCATCAAACTTTCATATCAGAATTGGTAATGACTTCAGGAAACCACCAGACTTCTGACATTCTGCTTTCACTAAGGCACAAGTCTGACACTTTGCCACATAAATAGCTATGTATTTCTTCAGACCCGATCACCAGAACATCTTTTTCATGTTCTTGTACATCTTTGTGCTCCCTGGATGAATTGAGTACTTCGTGAAGTATGCCTCATACATCAATTTCTCTCGTAGCTTATCCACATTCGGGACGCACAAATGACCGTCTTTTCCCAAAAGACCGTCATCTAAGGAGAATTGGGAATTTGACCCATCCACTGCATAGCGTTTCATACTCTCATCGAGTTCCGTTGCTCGCCGAACCTAGTCCGCAAGGTCATACTGTACCTCCGTATAGTTCAAGCATGCATTTGTAGTAGAATTTATGACAATACAAGAAATCTTTAAGGCCTCCAACTCTTGGATCAAACGCTCACCATGCATCTGCAAATTTGCCGGTACAGGAGTCCGTCGACTCAAGGCATCTACGACTACATTTCCCTTCCCAGGAGTATAGTGTATCTCAAAGGTGTAGTCCCCAAAGAACTTCAGCCACCTCCGTTGCCGTATATTTAGTTCCTTCTGATCTATTAAGTACTTTATGCTCTTATGGTCCGTAAAGATGTCAACTTTCACGTCATATAAGTAATGACGCCACAGCTTAAGTGCAAAGATCATAGCCGCCAACTCCAAGTCGTGGATTGGATAGTTTCGCTCATGCACTTTAAACTGGCGTGAGCCATAAACAATAACCTTTTCGAACTGAAGAAGAACTCAGCCTAAGCCGCTCGCTGAAGCATCACTATAAATATCATAGTCGTCTATACCATATGGAGAACTCAAGATAGGCGTCGTGGTCAAACAACTCTTTAACTCCTCAAAAGCTTGCGCGCACTCGGGCATCCAAACGAACTTCTAATCTTTCCTCGTAAGTGTGGTGAGAGGTAAGGCTATCTACGAAAAGTTTTCTACGAAGCGCCTGTAGTAGCCCGCAAGTCCAAGGAAACTCCTGACTTCAGCTACAGCAGACAACACAGCCACTCCTGTATCGCAACTATCTTCGCCGGATCCACCATAATACCTTCTCCACAAACCACATGGCTAAGAAAAGCCAATGACGACATCCAAAACTCGCACTTTGAGAACTTGACATAGAGTTTGTTTCTTTTCATGGTGTGTAAAACTATCCGTAAATGATTTGCATGATCTTCTTCAAACTGAGAGTAAACCAATATGCCGTCAACGAAGACGATCACAAATAGGTCCAAGTACTCTCTAAACGTTCAATGCATTAAGTCCATGAATACCGATGGCGCATTTGTTAGCCCAAATAGCATTACGGTGAACTCGTAATGAATATAACGTGTACCAAACGCAGTCTTGGGAATGCCACATTCCCTAATCCTCAACTGGTAGTAGCCAGACTTCAAATCTAGCTTCGAGTAAACAGTTGATCCCACCAGCAGATCAAAAAAGTCATCATTTCAAACACAGCCTCAGCAACTAAGCGTACTGTTTTCGCAGAAGGAGGAGGTATGGGCACATCAGCTGGTGCCACACTCTCAATAGAATGTTGGGGTTCAGACTGCCCCGCACCACTTCTAGTCACATATACGTATAAACATACACAATTTAGTGACTACCCCAAAAGGCAAACAATGACTATTAGAACGCACAATTTCCTCAAATATGTGTATTTTCATTCCTAAGTGGACATTCTTGAGTTCATTTTTGTCATAACGGTAAGCACATACATGTGCTCTCCACCCCTCAAAAGAATTTGACCAAAAATTAACAGAAGGAAGACCAAGACAAACTAATACCAAAATTGTAACACCTCCATCCATCACATGAAATATAACAGAGGGTCTGGTCGGGGCCCTACGCCATATTCCACAGACAATCGACAAAGTTACGTATTAATATTAAATTACCAAACGAATCCTAACTCAGAGCATTCTAGTAGAAGCTTTAAGGGTTGAATTTGAACTCAATACATACGAATGTCCACTATATATATATATATATATATATATATATATATATATATATATATAATAGGAATGTTTACAAAAATACACAAAAGTCAAAGCGGCCTTAAGGCCTTACAATTATTTCCTTTTTACAAAAGTATTTTCGTACATCGGCACGCAGACTGGCTGTAACACCCCAAATCCCAAATCTGAATTCAGGCTGGGCAACACGGTCTGGGACATGATCGTATCCCAGGGCGTGTCCTGCTCTGTTTTCTCGAGTGTGATTTTTGGTCTCGAGTGTCTCGAGTGAGGCACATGGCCTAGGACACGAGCGTTTCCCAAGCCGTGTTCTTCTCTGTATTGTCTCGCGTACTCGACGAAATGCAGTCGACGATCTTCGAGAGGCGTGTCGTCGAGCACACGGCCTGCGATACGGGCATGTGCCTTGGCCGTGTCCTTTTCGGGTTGTGGCCAGGCTGTGTAAATAGCTGAACACGGGTTGGACACGGGCGTGTCCGAAACCGTGCCTGGCACACGACCTGGGATACGGGCGTGTCCCATGGTCATGTCCTGGTCTGGATTGAGTCGGTTTCTTTGCCGCTTAAGGTACATGGCCGGTGACACGAGCGTGTCACAGGCCGTATCAGCCCAGGAAAAGTTATTTCAGAGTGGATCGTGGCCGTTCATTTCCTTCTAATTGGACCCATTAGTCCAAGCTCCTTCCTGCTGTTATAAGGCTGAGAGTTGAAGATAAACTCTCATTTGTTTTGGCCATTCTCTTTCTAAAAGAGATAGAGAGAGGGGAGAGCAAGGAAGGAAGAAGGAGAAGGAATCTGGCCGCTGGAGGAGCTTCAACGATCCAAATCGAGAGCCGAGTTCAGATTTGTGGAGGCAAGGCCGTTGCGGTGATTTCCATCCGACTAGATTTCCATGGATCCAAAGCGATCATCAAGGGTAATGATCTCCTTCGTGGACAAGTAAAGTCCTCCTTATGCATGTGCATGGAATCCTCCACCAAGAGGTGGAAAGCATAAGCGATTCCAGCTGGTTGATAGTTGATATCCTCGGTTAAGTCTGCATCTAGGTCCAGAAATGAGTAGTACGGAATAGGCATGCTGTGTGAATCCCATCCGGACGGTTAGTCTAGATTGGTGATGTTTTTATTGCGAACCGGAGAAGAATCTGTGCATGAAACGTGTAGGTTACGGAGTTTGTGAGGATGCTTGTGAGTTCCTTGTGTTGTATGCTTTGCATGAGCTGTATGCGATGTGGCCGTGAGAGCCATTCTTTGTGGTGGTGGTGGAGCCTTTCTGGCATTGGAATTGTATGCTCTGCGTGAGCTGTGTACCTGCGTTGTGAGCGGTCGATTGGTGGACATGCAAATGGGGGGCTGCGAGCCTTCCCGGCTTGTTATACTACGGGGGTAGGTTGATCTAGAGTGCTCACTGGTTGCCATGAGGTGAATACCTCTGAGTGGGATGGGCAAGGATGTCTCCAACATGCGTGTTGTAGTAGACTAGTGCCCGACCAACAAGCTAATAACATCTAATCGGTGTTTGGACCAAGGATGATTCAGTATACTGTAAGCGTGCCCTGAGTGCATGGAGCGTCTGGCACGAAGGCCAGCGTTTGTGATGATGTTGTGTGTGAGTGCACTTGTTGTGATATATATGTTGTGATTGCAATACATGTAGGGAAGGGACCACTGCCCCGGGTAAGGGGTAGGGTTGTTATAATTGGTCAGCTGAATGCTGACCGTTGCTTTGTTTATCACTCTTGGGGTGGATGTCCATATGCAGATGCTGCATGCTGAATTAGATTGAGCGGGCTGAAGCCCTTACTGCTGCTTGTAGGCCCTTGAAGGTTGTGCGAAGAATTGGATTTCATGTGTGGCCGGCCTATGTGCCGATGTATGAAACCACATCTTGTAAAGAGAAACATGTAAGGCCTTAAGGCCGTGAGCGTCTGTGTACTTGTATACATTCCTAGTGTTATATATAAATGTGTTATTTATATATTTAGTGGACGTTCATTGGATGAGTTCTTGCAAATTATAAACTTCCGCTAGAATGCTCTGAGTTAAGATGCGAGTAGAAAGTAATTTTGATATTCATACGTGATTCCGCCGTTTGTCTGTGAAATATGACGTGGGGCCCCGACCGGATCCTCTGTTATATCCCATATGACGGATGGATGCGTTACAAAGTGGTATCAAAGGATATGGTTGGTAGGGATAACATAATTGAACTCATGAATGTCCACTAGGAATGCAATACATGTGTTTGAGGAGTGTGAGCATGTATACTAGGCATGTTTGTCGTATGGAATGGTCGTTAATGATGTCTTGTTCACATATAGGTGACAAGGAGTGGAGCTGAGCAGTCTAAACCCCAGCGTTCTGATGAGAGTGAGGCACCAGCTGAGGTGCCCACACCTCCTCCTTCTGCGGAAACCATACGCTTAGTTGTGGAGGCTCTATTTGCTATGTTTCATGCACAACCTATTGGGCAGGAAAGACCTGCAGTGGAGCCAGTATGGGTTCGTGCAAGGCAAGAGCGTGTTGAGGCTCTGATTCACGAGCAAGCGGCTGATGATCAATTGAAAAGGTTTATGGAGTTTTATCCACCTACGTTCGATGGGGAGGGTTCCCCAATACAAGCCGAGGATTGGCTCGCAAGAGTGAAGAGGATCCTGACAGCGATCAGGACTGATGAGGGGCAGAAAGTTACTTTAGCCACTTTCCTGCTGGAAGGAGAGGTGAGGCTTTGGTGGGATGAAGTCGAATTACACTAATTGGCAGGCAGAGGCCTAGGAGAGATATCAATAGAGGAATTCTCACGATTATTTTGGGCAAAGTATTTGCCAGTATCAAGGCAAATTGCAATGGAGAATGAGTTCCAACATTTGGTGCAGGGTGAGAGTACTGTTGATAAATACCTGCATGAGTTTACCAGGCTGGGACGCTATGCGGGGTCTACTTTCGCGGAGGAAGCGCGAAAAACGAATAGGTTCTATGAGGGACTTCGTGATGAGCTGAGGTTGGCGCTCCCGAGTTCGGTGAACCAAGGCTTCCAAGCGTTAGAAGATACATCCTGTGCGCCAGAGAAGGATTTGAAATGGGTGTAGGACAAGAAGAACTTGGCGGTGGAAAAGCTGGAGTTCAAAGTTCCGCAGTCAGAACAATCAAAATTGAGGAAACGAGATAAGAAGAGGTTCAGGCCCGTTGAACAAACTTCTTCGGATGTTGCTTCAGGAGCAACGTATGGGCAAGGACGTGTGGAGACACGTACATGTTTTAATTTTGGGAAGCAGGGACATGTTGCCTGCAATTGTTGGAGTGGCCTGTCAAAGGGTGAGAAAAAGACCGGTGCGTCCTATGAGGAAAAGGGCAAAGCAGTGGCAGAGTCATCTGCGTACCGGGCGCAACCTCGAATGTACACTCTCGACTTGCAAGAGCCGCAAAGCTCAAATCGTGAAGTACAGCAGCCTCGCGTGTATAATCTGGATGTACAGGAGGACGTAAAGCGGATTATGAGGGATGCGGACGAGCAAAAATAAAGGAAAGAGTGTACTTTACTATTGTAGTGATATAATAAAGTACCTGTTGTATGTCTGTTTGTAAAGTCTTTGTTTGCGCGATACCGTGGGGCAAGACAAGCTGCGGCCTCTGAGCTCTAAACCCGGATCATTTTTGGTAAAATTACAACAAAGGAGTGGTTGTATTGGTGTCTACAGTTGAGCTAAATTTCGGGACGAAATTTATTGTAAGGAGGGGAGGGTTGTAACACCCCAAATCCCAAATCTGAGTTTAGGCTGGGCAACATGGCCTGGAACACGGGCGTGTCCCAGGGCGTGTCATGCTCTGTTTGCTCGAGTGTGATTTTTGGTCTCGAGTGACCCAAGCCGTGTCCTTCTCTGTGTTGTCTCGCGTACTCGACGAAATGCAGTCAACGATCTTCGAGAGGCGTGTCGGTCGGGCACACGGCTTGCGACACGGGCGTGTGCCTTGGTCGTGTCCTTCTCGGGTTGTGGCCAAGCTGTGTAAATAGCTGAACACGGGTTGGACATGGGCGTGTCCAAAACCATGTCTGGCACACGGCCAGGGACGCGGGCGTGTCCCATGGCCGTGTCCTGGTCTTGATTGAGTCGGTTCCTTTGCCGCTTAAGGTACACGGCCTGTGACACGGGCGTGTCACAAGCTGTGTCAGCTCAGGAAAAGTTATTTCAGAGCGTATCAAGGCCGTTCATTTCCTTCTAATTGGATCCATTGGTCCAAGCTCCTTCCTACTGTTATAAGGCCGAGAGTTGAAGATAAACTCTCATTTGTTTTGGCCATTCTCTTTCTAAAAGAGATTGAGAGAGGGGAGAGCAAGGAAGGAAGAAGGAGAAGGAATCCGACTGCTAGAGGAGCTTCAACGATCCGAATCGAGAGCCGAGTTTAGATTTGTGGAGGCAAAGCCGTTGCGGTTATTTCCATCCGTCTAGATTTCCATGGATCCAAAGAGACCGTCAAGGGTAACGATCTCCTTCATGGACAAGTGAAGTCCTCCTTTATGCATGTGTATGGAATCCTCCACCAAGAGGTGGAAAGAGTAAGCGATTCCAGCGGGTTTATAGTTGATATCCCCGGTTGAGACTGCATCTAGGTCCGAAAATGAATAGTACGAATTATGCATGTTGTGTGAAGCCCATCCGGACGGTTTGTCTGGATTGGTGATGTTTATATTGCAAACCGGAAAAGATTCCGTGTATGAAACGTGTAGGTTACGGAGTTTGTAAGGATGCTTGTGAGTTCCTTGTGTTGTATGCTCTGCATGAGCTGTATGCGATGTGGCCGTGAGAGCCATTCTTTGTGGTGGTGGAGCCTTTGTGGCATTGGAATTGTACGCTCTGCGTGAGCTGTGTACCTGCGTTGTGAGCGGTCAATTGGTGGCAATGCAAATGGGGGGCTGCGAGCCTTCCTAGCATGTTACACTACGGGGGTAGGTCGATCTAGAGTGCTCACTGGTTGTCGTGAGGTGAACACCTATGAGTGGGATGGGCGAGGATGTCTCCATCATGCGTGTTGTAGTAGACTAGTGCCCGACCAACAAGCTAATAACCTCTAATCGGTGGTGGGACTAAGGATGATTCGGTACACCGTAAGCGTGCCCTGAGTGCACGGAGCGTCTGGCATGCAGGCCGACATTTGTGATGATTTTGTGCGTGAGTGCACTTGTTGTGATATATATGTTATGATTGCATTGCATGCAGGGAAGGGACCACTGCCCCGGGTAAGGGGTAGGTTCGTTATAATTGGTCAGCTGAATGCTGACCGTTGCTTTGTTTATCACCCTTGGGGTGGATGTCCATATGCAGGTACTACGAGCTGAATTGGATTGAGCGGGCTGAAGCCCTTATTGCTGCTTGTAGTCCCTTGAAGGCCGTGCGAAGAATTGAATTTCATGTGTGGCCGGCCTGCGTGCCGATGTATGAAACCACATCTTGTAAAGAGAAACATGTAAGTCCTTAAGGTCGTGAGCGTCTGTGTACTTATATACATTCCTGGTGTTATATATAAATGTGTTATTTATATATTTAGTGGACGTTCATTGGATGAGTTCTTGCAAGTTATGAACTTCCGCTAGAATGCTCTGAGTTAAGATGCGAGTAGAAAGTAAATTTTATATTCATACGTGATTCCGCCGTTTGTCTGTGAAATATGGCGTGGGGCCCTGACCGGACCCTCTGTTATATTCCATGTGACAGATGGAGGCGTTACACTGGCCACACATGAAAACACTAAAATCTCTTCGCTTAGCCTTCGAGGGTTGACATAGCAATAAGGGCAGCAACCCGCTATTTCTCGCTCGGCTCTCCAGCACCTACACAGGGACAATCCACCACAAGGGCGACAAATAAAGCAACGGTCAACTTTAGTTGACCAATTTATAACGACCCTACCCCATACCCGGGGCAGCGGTATTCCTTCCCTACAGGCATAACATTAATACAGATATATCACAAGAAGGTACACTCTAGCACCATTCAATATATCACGAACGAGTGCCTCAGTGGCCAAACGTTCCGTGGACTCAGGCACATTCTCGGTGTACCTGATTTCCAAAGTCCCACCATCATTCAGAGGTCCAAGATTTGACGATCAAATTTGAGCATTTCTAGTCTTTCCGGCTCCTGGCCTAAGGCTCTCATTATGCGCTCCAACGAAGCCAATTACTTTAGGCAGTCTAGTCGAACAGACATAACACGTGTACATTTCAACTATTTCTCATTGCTCAAATTGCCAGGTTAACGCCGACGGTCACAGTCATCATGGAGAACAACAAGACGCGGGTCAGCCTCCCCTTTCCCATTCGGCTCATTAGCCTTTTAACAGCTCACAACTCACACTAGCCATACGGTCTCCGAGAGACCGGCTTCATCAATAAAAATGTTATCTGGAAGCTATCGCCAGCGATAGTCACTATCGTCTGGCATTAGTGACAAAACACTATTCTATCTCTATACTCAGCCACAATTGGAACACCAGTCCAGAAAACCCTGCAGCATCTTGCAGTGCTAAAAACTGGGCTTTCACAACAATCATAGCTCACCAAGAGCTATCGCCAACGATACTCGCTGTCGCCCGACGATATCCAACAGTTATGCAAACTAAGGTATTTTCTGGGTATTTTCCTGGAGCACACCTCAAGTACTTTCTGCTACTCTCATTTCACAGGTACAACCCACAGACTCCATAAACTACCCATTTATACTCGGATTCTTTTCCGACATGCAAAATAAAACATCACCAATCCACACTAACCTGTCCGGATGGGCTTCACACATCATGCTTATTCCGTACTGTGATTTCCGGATCTATATACAAAACCAACCCGGGGATACTACGTATCGACCCATCGGAATTCCCTCGATTCTCCACCATTTGGTGGGGGAGTCCATGCATATGCAAAAATGAAGACTTCACTTGTCCAAGAAGGAAGATCGTTACCCTCGAAATTCGTTTTGGATCCATGAATGAGCTTTCTATCCGGATGAAAAGGAGAGCCTCGCTTTCCTCTTCATGGATCTTGCCTTAGTTCTCGGTTCCGACCTCGGGATCTCCTCCACTAAGCTAGCAAAGTTCAGCCTTAACCATCTTCTTCCTTTCTTCCAAGAACTTGATGAGAAGGATGAGAGAGTGTGAGAGAAGAGAAATGAATCTTCTCTCCACCTATTCTTTGGTTAAGCAGCCTCAAGAATAAACTCAGCCACATGATCCTCTCATCAAAAGAAAGTAAAGGCCACAATTTCAGTTGACAAGTCAAAGTTAAAGCTATCGCCTGACAATATCCACTATCGCTTAGACGATATAATTGGTAGCCGCTTTGACCCCAGTCAACCACCGCTCATCGGCCGCATTCCGTCCATTCGACATGGTCAAAACAAACGTGGTAGTATCGCCCAGCGATACCCACTATCACCACTCCGATAGCTCACTCAACGCTTCGTCGAATGCGTTGAGAGCGTCGAGTGCGTTGAGTCTACTCAACTTTTTGCTGAAGGCGTTGAGTGCGTTGAGTGTCATCGCTATCTACAGCGATACTCAATATCACAGCGCGATAGTATTCATAAAGCCTACTCAAAGCTTTGTTAAAATATCGAGTGCGTTGAGTCCACTCAACGCTTCGTTGAAAGCGTCGAGTGCTATCGCCAGCGATACCCACTATCGCCCGGCGATAACCACCTTTAAGTTCTGTTTTCTCATTATTGGGGTGTTACAATATTTGTAACACCCCGAAACTCAAAAGAGGAACGGGTGACGTTTTAAGCCAAATCTGGGTTTTGCTAGAGGTAACACGGCCTGGGACACGGGCATGTCCCAGTACGTGTCATGCTCGGGTTCGGCGTTGGTCGCGTGGTCAACGATTTTGGAGTCAACGATCATCGGGGGGGGGGGGGGGGTGAACACGGCTTGGGACACGGGCGTGTCCCAGGGCATGTCAGTCACTCAGAGCCTTACACTCAACGATCGTTGAGTGAGGGGCGCACGGCCTGAGCCCAGGCGTGTTGGGGTCCGACACGGGCGTGTGCAATTCGACACAGGCATGTCAAATGCTCGTGTCCTCCTCTGGTTGTGCGGCGTTTTGTGCTAAGGCAGTTAAACGGCCTGGGACACGGGCGTGTTCCAGGGCGTGTCTAACACACGGCATATGACACGGGCGTGTCACCTTGCCGTGTTGTGCTCGGGTCATTTTGGACCTGTCGTTGGGGGGACACGCCCTGCAACACGGGCATGTACTGGCTGACACGGGCGTGTCAAGCCTGACACGGGCGTGTCAAGCCTGACACGGGCGTGTCAAGCCTGACACGGGCGTGTTGGGTGCCCGTGTTCTTTTTGGGATGCGTCGGTTTCGACGGCGAATGGGTGACACGACCCTGAACACGGCCGTATTGCAACCCGTGTTCGGCCCAGGATTTCTAATTTTGCGCTGAATCGTGGCCGTCCGTTTCCTTAGTTTGGGATCCAATGGCTGGGGGCTGTTCCTGAGGAGATATAATCGGGAATAGGGGCTTTGAAAACCCTCATTCCATTTGGGTTAGCTCTCTCTAAAAGCTAGAGAGAAGGGAGAGCAATGAGGAAGAAGGAGAGCTAGATTCGGTCACCGGTGGAGCTTCGGAGCTCCAAATCGCAAGCCGACTTCGGATCCGTGGAGGCAAGGAGATTGCGGTGCTTTCTATCCGCATAGATTTCCATGGCGCCAAGGAAGAACGCTAGGGTAACGATTCTCATCCTAGGACATTTTAAGTCCTCTTTTCCTTTGACTAGGAAGCCCTCTCACGCAGGTGTGCGATGAGTTGAGGCGTTTCTTGGGGTAGATATGTGAAGTCCCCCTTGTGTAGAGTCTGTATGCGAAAACGGACATAGGCATGATGTGTGAAGCCTATCCGGACAAGTTGGTCTTGATCGGTGGTGTTGCATTGCATAATAACCGGAGAAGACTCCGCGTGAATGGGTATTTTTCGGGTTTTCTACGAGGTAGATTGCAATAGGGAGCCTTGGGGACTAACTCCAAAGGGCACCCGAAAAACTGGGCAAATGCGGGATGTTGCTAACATGGTGGTCGGGGAGCCAACTTGAGCATAACCGGGTTATGTGATTTGTGTGATGGAAACGGGACTCGGGGAGTCTTGACCTGCGCATATGGCTTAAATTATCGTTGTGGTATGAGCACGGGTCAGGCGGAACCATACCCGATCAATGTCGTTCAGTGGAACCGTTGGCATAGATGAGGGTCTTCGGCGGTCTATGGCTTAAATTGACGCGACCAATGTCAGGAAGACAAAATGCTCATATGGTTGGCCGTCCAAGGGACGGTGGTGAGACGAGGATGTCTATGGCTTAAATTGACATGACGTTGGCCGGTTCGCCGTGAATGTGCCCTGAGTGCATGGGGTGTGTGGACATGCGTGCCTGCACCTGTGTTGAACTGTGTGTTTACATTATACCGCTTGATTATGCTAACAAAATGCAGGGAAGAGCATCGCTGCCCCGAGTTGGGGGCGGGGTCGTTATAATTTGGTCAGCATAGCTGATCGTTGCTTTTGTTTACCACCGTGCGGTGGATTGTTGCTTGCAGGTGCTGCGGAGTCGAGCGGTAAATAGCGGGCTAAAGCCCAAGTTGATGTGCCGGCCCTCGAAGGCCTAATTTTGAGTGTTTTTCTTTTGTACTCATGTGTGACCGGCCTGCGTGCCGAGGTTTGGAAGACACTTTTATTGAGCAAACTTTTGTAAGGCTATAAGGCCAAATTTGTGTATTATACATTCCTATGGGTTATTCGTAGTGGACATTCATGCTTGGCTGGGTTCTTTTATCTTTGCAACTTAATAATTTGCTTCCGCTAGGTGCTCTGTGTAGGACGTTGTGATTGGTTGATTGGTTTCAATAAGTAACCAACCGGTCTGTCCGTAGTATATGGTGTCGGGCCCCGACCGGACCTACTGCTATATGTTATTCGACGGATAGGGGTGTTACAATTTGGTATCATACTACTGGTTTCAGTCAAGCTTAAATGGATTCGTGGGCAAATTCACTTTAAGGGGTGGTGAGCACATGTGTGTGCGTCATCGTTATAACATGAAAAGAAAACCCATGAATGTCCACTTATGAATGAAAATACACATTTTTGAGGAACCTGCGTGTTCCTATAATTGCTGTTTGCAATATTGTTTGCTCGCTTATCGGTGTTTTGCACGATTATAGGTGACCAGGAGTGGTGCTGGACCGTCAGAACGGCCAGGTTCTGAGGCAAGCAGCGCACCAAATGATGCACCTGCAACACCTCCTTCAGCTGAGACCATTAGATTGGTGGCGGAAGCTGTACTTGCAATGATCAATGCGCAGCCTGCGAGGCAGGTGCAGCAGCCTGCTCCTACTGTGTAGCAAGTACCGCTCCAAGCGGCAGAGCCTAGGAGGGTGGAACAGGTGATGGTGGAGCCAGAGTTGCCTCAGAGAGCAACTGAGAAACAACTTAAGCATGTGATGGGTTTCCATCCGCTAGTGTTCTCGGGAACGGGAACCCCAACTCAGGCAGAGGATTGACTATCGAGAGTCAAGAGAGTGCTGACAGCAACGGAAACTGAAGAGAGGCAGAAGACCGCAATTACGACGTTCTTGTTGGACGGGGATGCAAGGTTATGGTGGGAAGGGCTGGAGCTACACCACCTGAGGGGGAGGCAGTTGGATGATGTCTCTATGGAGGAATTTTCGAGGTTATTTATGGCTTGATACTTCCCCTCAGCTCAGAGGATCGCGTTGGAAAACGAGTTTCAAAAGTTTGTGCAAGGAGATAGCACCGTGGACGAGTATCTCCACGAGTTCACTCATTTGGGACGATACACAAGAGCTACCTTTGCCGATGAGGAGCGCAAGACGAACCGTTTCTATGAAGGGTTAAGAGATGATTTGAGGTTGTTACTTTCGGGGCCTATGGCGCAGGGTTTCATGACCTTGGTCAACTCGGCCCGGTCCTTGGAAAAGGACATGAAGAATGTTCAAGCGAAGAAGGAATCCAGTGGCAAGAAATCAGAGTTTAAAGTGCCGACTACTTCGAAGTCTGGATATCGCAGGTTCTACAAGAAGGCTAAGACGTCGGGTCCAGCCCCTTCTTCAGGTGCCTCGGGGGCAACTACCAACTGAACCCCGGGCGCTTGTTATACTTGTGGGAAGACGTGGCATTTTGCTCACGATTGTTGGAGCGGGCGTCCGAAGTCCGAGAGAAAGCAAGAAGCCACTTATGAAGAGAAGGGCAAGGAAGTGGAGTCAACCGCGTCCCACTATGCTCTGAATTAACCGAGAGTTTATAACTTTGGCTAGAAGGAGGCCATGAAACAGGCCGACGTGGTGGCAGGTACAGTTTAATTTATAGCAAGTTAGCTTAAAATACTGTTACCCAGTGCTTGTTAGCTTAATACTGTTGTATAGGCTTGTTCTGATTGGCGGTAGTCCGGCACAAGCACTTTTCGATACTGGAGCTTCACACTCCTTTTTGTTCGAAAGTTTCATAACGCGCGTCGGAGTCCCTTCTTCGATGGCGAAGGACAAATTGGATGTGTTGCTACCGAATGGGTTTTCGATGCGTGCGGACAGAGTATACGCCGTAAAGGTTCATATTGGAAGCCAAGAGTTCGACTTGCTAGTGTCGTTGCTGCCGCTATCAGAGTTCGACATTATCTTCGGTATGGATTGGATTTCGGAGCAGAAGGCTTGTATCGATTGCAACCGTAAGGAGGTCAAGATGGGTGTTGGGCAGGAGACGACGTTTGCGGGATTGAAGGGGTCGAGCAAGACGCTGATGTCTGCTCTTTAGGTGGTGAAGGCGGTTCGTGCTGGAGCAGAGCCATTCTTCACGTTAGTGGAGGCTATAAAGCCTAAGGACACTTTGGATAGTATCCCAATGGTATGTTAGTACCCCGACGTGTTCCCGTGCGATCTTCCCGGAGCCCCACCGCAGCGAGAAATTGATTTCACCATCGATCTACTGTCAGGTGCCAAACCTGTGTCACGTTCTCCTTATAGGTTGGCGCCTAAGGAGATGGCGGAGTTGAAGGTTCAACTAGAGGAGTTGATGGAGAAAGGGTATGTGCGTCCAAGATCATCGCCTTGGAGCGCACCGGTTCTCTTTATTAAGAAGAAGGACGGGAGTTTGCGGCTGTGTATCGACTACAGGGACTTGAACAAGCTAACAGAGAAGAATAAATACCCGATCCCAAGGATTGATGATCTTTTCGATCAGTTAGTCGGATCGTCAGTATATTCGAAGTTGGATCTGAAGTCTGGGTATTATCAGCTGAGGATAAGGGAGTGTGATATCCCGAAGACGACATTCAGCACAAGGTATGAGCACTTCGAGTTCACGGTCATGCCGTTTGGACTGACGAATGCGCCATCGGTGTTTATGGATTTGATGAACAGGATGTTCCGAGAGTACCTAGACCGTTTTGTGATCGTCTTCATTGACGACATATTGGTGTACTCGCAGTGCGAAGAAGATCACTTCAAACATCTGCATCTAGTCTTCGAGACGCTGAGAAGGAATGAACTCTATGCAAAATTCTCCAAATGCGAGTTCTGGCTACCCTCAGTAGCATTCCTTGGTCATATTGTCAATGGGGAAGGTATAACGGTGGATCCGGCGAAGATTGTTGCGATACGGGAGTGGCCTATGTTTTCTTCGGTAGCGAAAGTCCGTAGTTTTCTTAGGCTTGCCGGCTATTACAGGCGCTTCGTAGAGAACTTCTCGCGGATAGCGTTACCTCTCACGAAGTTGACAAGGAAGGATCAGAAGTTCTTGTGGATGCAGGAGTGCGTGCAAGCGTTTGAGGAGCTGAAGGGACGGTTGACAACGATGCTAGTGCTAAGTTTGTCGAGTGGGACCGAGGGCTTCGAGATTTATAGTGATGCCTCAGGTAGTGGTTTGGGATGCGTGCTGCTGCAGCAGTGAAATGTTATTGCGTATGGATCGTGTCAGCTGAAGGTGCGCCAAAGGAATTATCCAGTCCATGACTTGGAGTTGGCGGCTGTGATATTTGTGCTTAAGCTATGGAGACACTACTTGTATGGCGTAAGGGTCGATATTTATACCGATCACAAGAGCCTGAAGTACATGTTGGATCAGAAGGATCTGAACATGAGGCAATGGAGATGGATGGAGTTCCCGGGGGACTATACGTTCAAGATTCATTATGTACCCGGGAAGGGCAATACAGTTGCGGATGCGTTGAGTCGCAGGGCTCCCGCCCAAGCAAACTGGTTGTCGGTGCATGATGAGAGGCTAGTTCAGGAGTTGGAGGCGTTGGAGATCTGTTGTGTGGACAAGCAGACTAGCGATAAAGCATTATTGAACTGGACAGAAGTTCAGTATGACCTGGCTAATCGCGTTCGGCAGGCATTTGAGTTGGATGGTAGCATGAAAGAGCTTATGGATGCAGCGTTGGATGGGTCAAATTCCCAGTTTTCAGTTGAGGATGGGCTGTTAAGGAAGGACCATCGTTTGTGCGTCCCAAGCGGGGGAAATCTACGAGCAGAGTTAATGTACAAGGCTCATAATACCAAGTACTCAATCCACCCAGGGAGCACGAAGATGTACCGGGACCTAAATAAGCTGTTTTGGTGGCCAGGGCTCAAGAAGGATGTGGCACTGTTTGTGGCTAAGTGTCAAACCTATGCCTTGGTAAAGGCGAAGTGCCAAAAGCCTGGAGGATTCTTGAAATCCTTGCCTATTCCGGAATGGAAGTTCGACGACATATCGATGGACTTTGTGCATGGCTTGCCAAGGTCGCAGAAGGGGAACAACGCCATCTGGGTGATCGTAGACCGGTAAACAAAGGTGTCGCACTTTATTCCGCATAGGAAGAATGATTTAGTGGAGAGACTGGCGAAACTATATGTGGATAATATAGTCAGACTGCACGGTGTGCCTCGCAGCATCGCGAGTGATCGCGATGGGCGTTTTACGTCCAATGATTGGAGTTTGGTGAGGAGATATAATCGGGAATAGGGGCTTTGAAAACCCTCATTCCATTTGGGTTAGCTCTCTCTAAAAGCTAGAGAGAAGGGAGAGCAATGAGGAAGAAGGAGAGCTAGATTCGGTCACCGGTGGAGCTTCGGAGCTCCAAATCGCAAGCCGACTTCGGATCCGTGGAGGCAAGGAGATTGCGGTGCTTTCTATCCGCATAGATTTCCATGGCGCCAAGGAAGAACGCTAGGGTAACGATTCTCATCCTAGGACATTTTAAGTCCTCTTTTCCTTTGACTAGGAAGCCCTCTCACGCAGGTGTGCGATGAGTTGAGGCGTTTCTTGGGGTAGATATGTGAAGTCCCCCTTGTGTAGAGTCTGTATGCGAAAACGGACATAGGCATGATGTGTGAAGCCTATCCGGACAAGTTGGTCTTGATCGGTGGTGTTGCATTGCATAATAACCGGAGAAGACTCCGCGTGAATGGGTATTTTTCGGGTTTTCTACGAGGTAGATTGCAATAGGGAGCCTTGGGGACTAACTCCAAAGGGCACCCGAAAAACTGGGCAAATGCGGGATGTTGCTAACATGGTGGTCGGGGAGCCAACTTGAGCATAACCGGGTTATGTGATTTGTGTGATGGAAACGGGACTCGGGGAGTCTTGACCTGCGCATATGGCTTAAATTATCGTTGTGGTATGAGCACGGGTCAGGCGGAACCATACCCGATCAATGTCGTTCAGTGGAACCGTTGGCATAGATGAGGGTCTTCGGCGGTCTATGGCTTAAATTGACGCGACCAATGTCAGGAAGACAAAATGCTCATATGGTTGGCCGTCCAAGGGACGGTGGTGAGACGAGGATGTCTATGGCTTAAATTGACATGACGTTGGCCGGTTCGCCGTGAATGTGCCCTGAGTGCATGGGGTGTGTGGACATGCGTGCCTGCACCTGTGTTGAACTGTGTGTTTACATTATACCGCTTGATTATGCTAACAAAATGCAGGGAAGAGCATCGTTGCCCCGAGTTGGGGGCGGGGTCGTTATAATTTGGTCAGCATAGCTGATCGTTGCTTTTGTTTACCACCGTGCGGTGGATTGTTGCTTGCAGGTGCTGCGGAGTCGAGCGGTAAATAGCGGGCTAAAGCCCAAGTTGATGTGCCGGCCCTCGAAGGCCTAATTTTGAGTGTTTTTCTTTTGTACTCATGTGTGACCGGCCTGCGTGCCGAGGTTTGGAAGACACTTTTATTGAGCAAACTTTTGTAAGGCTATAAGGCCAAATTTGTGTATTATACATTCCTATGGGTTATTCGTAGTGGACATTCATGCTTGGCTGGGTTCTTTTATCTTTGCAACTTAATAATTTGCTTCCGCTAGGTGCTCTGTGTAGGACGTTGTGATTGGTTGATTGGTTTCAATAAGTAACCAACCGGTCTGTCCGTAGTATATGGTGTCGGGCCCCGACCGGACCTACTGCTATATGTTATTCGACGGATAGGGGTGTTACAATTTGGTATCATACTACTGGTTTCAGTCAAGCTTAAATGGATTCGTGGGCAAATTCACTTTAAGGGGTGGTGAGCACATGTGTGTGCGTCATCGTTATAACATGAAAAGAAAACCCATGAATGTCCACTTATGAATGAAAATACACATTTTTGAGGAACCTGCGTGTTCCTATAATTGTTGTTTGCAATATTGTTTGCTCGCTTATCGGTGTTTTGCACGATTATAGGTGACCAGGAGTGGTGCTGGACCGTCAGAACGGCCAGGTTCTGAGGCAAGCAGCGCACCAAATGATGCACCTGCAACACCTCCTTCAGCTGAGACCATTAGATTGGTGGCGGAAGCTGTACTTGCAATGATCAATGCGCAGCCTGCGAGGCAGGTGCAGCAGCCTGCTCCTACTGTGTAGCAAGTACCGCTCCAAGCGGCAGAGCCTAGGAGGGTGGAACAGGTGATGGTGGAGCCAGAGTTGCCTCAGAGAGCAACTGAGAAACAACTTAAGCATGTGATGGGTTTCCATCCGCTAGTGTTCTCGGGAACGGGAACCCCAACTCAGGCAGAGGATTGACTATCGAGAGTCAAGAGAGTGCTGACAGCAACGGAAACTGAAGATAGGCAGAAGACCGCAATTACGACGTTCTTGTTGGACGGGGATGCAAGGTTATGGTGGGAAGGGCTGGAGCTACACCACCTGAGGGGGAGGCAGTTGGATGATGTCTCTATGGAGGAATTTTCGAGGTTATTTATGGCTTGATACTTCCCCTCAGCTCAGAGGATCGCGTTGGAAAACGAGTTTCAAAAGTTTGTGCAAGGAGATAGCACCGTGGACGAGTATCTCCACGAGTTCACTCGTTTGGGACGATACGCAAGAGCTACCTTTGCCGATGAGGAGCGCAAGACGAACCGTTTCTATGAAGGGTTAAGAGATGATTTGAGGTTGTTACTTTCGGGGCCTATGGCGCAGGGTTTCATGACCTTGGTCAACTCGGCCCGGTCCTTGGAAAAGGACATGAAGAATGTTCAAGCGAAGAAGGAATCCAGTGGCAAGAAATCAGAGTTTAAAGTGCCGACTACTTCGAAGTCTGGATATCGCAGGTTCTACAAGAAGGCTAAGACGTCGGGTCCAGCCCCTTCTTCAGGTGCCTCGGGGGCAACTACCAACTGAACCCCGGGCGCTTGTTATACTTGTGGGAAGACGTGGCATTTTGCTCACGATTGTTGGAGCGGGCGTCCGAAGTCCGAGAGAAAGCAAGAAGCCACTTATGAAGAGAAGGGCAAGGAAGTGGAGTCAACCGCGTCCCACTATGCTCTGAATTAACCGAGAGTTTATAACTTTGGCTAGAAGGAGGCCATGAAACAGGCCGACGTGGTGGCAGGTACAGTTTAATTTATAGCAAGTTAGCTTAAAATACTGTTACCCAGTGCTTGTTAGCTTAATACTGTTGTATAGGCTTGTTCTGATTGGCGGTAGTCCGGCACAAGCACTTTTCGATACTGGAGCTTCACACTCCTTTTTGTTCGAAAGTTTCATAACGCGCGTCGGAGTCCCTTCTTCGATGGCGAAGGACAAATTGGATGTGTTGCTACCGAATGGGTTTTCGATGCGTGCGGACAGAGTATACGCCGTAAAGGTTCATATTGGAAGCCAAGAGTTCGACTTGCTAGTGTCGTTGCTGCCGCTATCAGAGTTCGACATTATCTTCGGTATGGATTGGATTTCGGAGCAGAAGGCTTGTATCGATTGCAACCGTAAGGAGGTCAAGATGGGTGTTGGGCAGGAGACGACGTTTGCGGGATTGAAGGGGTCGAGCAAGACGCTGATGTCTGCTCTTTAGGTGGTGAAGGCGGTTCGTGCTGGAGCAGAGCCATTCTTCACGTTAGTGGAGGCTATAAAGCCTAAGGACACTTTGGATAGTATCCCAATGGTATGTTAGTACCCCGACGTGTTCCCGTGCGATCTTCCCGGAGCCCCACCGCAGCGAGAAATTGATTTCACCATCGATCTACTGTCAGGTGCCAAACCTGTGTCACGTTCTCCTTATAGGTTGGCGCCTAAGGAGATGGCGGAGTTGAAGGTTCAACTAGAGGAGTTGATGGAGAAAGGGTATGTGCGTCCAAGATCATCGCCTTGGAGCGCACCGGTTCTCTTTATTAAGAAGAAGGACGGGAGTTTGCGGCTGTGTATCGACTACAGGGACTTGAACAAGCTAACAGAGAAGAATAAATACCCGATCCCAAGGATTGATGATCTTTTCGATCAGTTAGTCGGATCGTCAGTATATTCGAAGTTGGATCTGAAGTCTGGGTATTATCAGCTGAGGATAAGGGAGTGTGATATCCCGAAGACGACATTCAGCACAAGGTATGAGCACTTCGAGTTCACGGTCATGCCGTTTGGACTGACGAATGCGCCATCGGTGTTTATGGATTTGATGAACAGGATGTTCCGAGAGTACCTAGACCGTTTTGTGATCGTCTTCATTGACGACATATTGGTGTACTCGCAGTGCGAAGAAGATCACTTCAAACATCTGCATCTAGTCTTCGAGACGCTGAGAAGGAATGAACTCTATGCAAAATTCTCCAAATGCGAGTTCTGGCTACCCTCAGTAGCATTCCTTGGTCATATTGTCAATGGGGAAGGTATAACGGTGGATCCGGCGAAGATTGTTGCGATACGGGAGTGGCCTATGTTTTCTTCGGTAGCGAAAGTCCGTAGTTTTCTTAGGCTTGCCGGCTATTACAGGCGCTTCGTAGAGAACTTCTCGCGGATAGCGTTACCTCTCACGAAGTTGACAAGGAAGGATCAGAAGTTCTTGTGGATGCAGGAGTGCGTGCAAGCGTTTGAGGAGCTGAAGGGACGGTTGACAACGATGCTAGTGCTAAGTTTGTCGAGTGGGACCGAGGGCTTCGAGATTTATAGTGATGCCTCAGGTAGTGGTTTGGGATGCGTGCTGCTGCAGCAGTGAAATGTTATTGCGTATGGATCGTGTCAGCTGAAGGTGCGCCAAAGGAATTATCCAGTCCATGACTTGGAGTTGGCGGCTGTGATATTTGTGCTTAAGCTATGGAGACACTACTTGTATGGCGTAAGGGTCGATATTTATACCGATCACAAGAGCCTGAAGTACATGTTGGATCAGAAGGATCTGAACATGAGGCAATGGAGATGGATGGAGTTCCCGGGGGACTATACGTTCAAGATTCATTATGTACCCGGGAAGGGCAATACAGTTGCGGATGCGTTGAGTCGCAGGGCTCCCGCCCAAGCAAACTGGTTGTCGGTGCATGATGAGAGGCTAGTTCAGGAGTTGGAGGCGTTGGAGATCTGTTGTGTGGACAAGCAGACTAGCGATAAAGCATTATTGAACTGGACAGAAGTTCAGTATGACCTGGCTAATCGCGTTCGGCAGGCATTTGAGTTGGATGGTAGCATGAAAGAGCTTATGGATGCAGCGTTGGATGGGTCAAATTCCCAGTTTTCAGTTGAGGATGGGCTGTTAAGGAAGGACCATCGTTTGTGCGTCCCAAGCGGGGGAAATCTACGAGCAGAGTTAATGTACAAGGCTCATAATACCAAGTACTCAATCCACCCAGGGAGCACGAAGATGTACCGGGACCTAAATAAGCTGTTTTGGTGGCCAGGGCTCAAGAAGGATGTGGCACTGTTTGTGGCTAAGTGTCAAACCTATGCCTTGGTAAAGGCGAAGTGCCAAAAGCCTGGAGGATTCTTGAAATCCTTGCCTATTCCGGAATGGAAGTTCGACGACATATCGATGGACTTTGTGCATGGCTTGCCAAGGTCGCAGAAGGGGAACAACGCCATCTGGGTGATCGTAGACCGGTAAACAAAGGTGTCGCACTTTATTCCGCATAGGAAGAATGATTTAGTGGAGAGACTGGCGAAACTATATGTGGATAATATAGTCAGACTGCACGGTGTGCCTCGCAGCATCGCGAGTGATCGCGATGGGCGTTTTACGTCCAATGATTGGAGTTTGGTGCAACAGATGCTGGGGACTAAATTGAAGTTCAGCACAGCCTTCCATCCTCAGACGGATGGGCAGACCGAGAGGGTCAACAGAACTATGGAAGACATGCTCCGCATATGTGTTCTAGACTTCAGGAAGTATTGGGAAGACATGTATTTGGTAGAGTTTGCGTACAATAACAGCTACCAGACAAGTATTCAAATGGCGCCCTTCGAGGCCTTATATGGTAGGAAGTGTCGCACGCTGTTATCGTGGCTAGAAACGGGTGAGGCAAGGTTGTATAAGAAGCAGGAGGTGGAGAGTGCTTCATCTTTGGTGTGGATCATTCGAGAGCGTTTGCTGATCGCTCAGGACATGCAAGCTAAGTACTACAATGCCAAGTACCGGAACATGGAGTTCGCGGTCGGTGATTGGGTGTACTTGAAGATAAAGCCGTTCAAGGGTGTTTCGCGGGTGCGATGCTTGAAGAAGCTGAGCCCGAGATACCTTGGACCCTTTGAGATTCTAGAGCGGGTCGGCGAAGCGGCTTATCGTTTGAAGCTATCGGTGGAGTTGAGTGGACTACACGATGTATTCCACATCTCAGTGTTGCGGAAGGCGGTGCAAGAGCCTTCGCAGTTGATCGCAGTGGATAAAGTGCCGGTGGACGAAGGGTTGACGACTAAGGTCAAGCCTGTTCGTATTGAGGACTTTGAAGTTAAGCGACTCTGTAATAAGGAGATCCGGATGGTCAAGGTCCGGTGGGACAATTGCGGTCAGGAGGAGCTCTCTTGGGAACGGGAGAAAACCATGCTGGAGGAGTACCCGAAGTTATTCCGCTCAGGTACCGCTTAAAGTTTTCCGTTTTATTTCCTCTAGTAATTTCATGAGCGAAATTCTTTTAAGCGGGAGAGAGTTGTAACACCCCGAAACTCAAAAGAGGGACGGGTGGCGTTTTAAGCCAAATCTGGGTTTTGCTAGAGGTGACACGGCCTGGTACACGAGCGTGTCCCAGGGCGTGTCATGCTCGGGTTTGGTGTTGGTCGCGTGGTCAATGATTTTGGAGTCAACGATCATCGGGGGGGGGGGGGGGGTGAACACGGCCTGGGACACGGGCGTGTCCCAGGGCGTGTCAGTCACTCAGAGCCTTACACTCAACGATCGTGGAGTGAGGGGCGCACGACCTGAGCCCAGGCATGTTCGGGTCCGACACGGGCGTGTGCAATTCGACACGGGCGTGTCGAATGCCCGTGTCCTCCTCGGGTCTAGCGGCATTTTGTGCTAAGGCAGTTACACGGCCTGGGACACGGGCGTGTCTAGCATATGGCATGTGACACGGGCGTGTCACATGGCCGTGTTGTGCTCGGGTCGTTTTGGACCTGTGTCGTTGGGGGGGGGGGACACGCCCGGTGACACGGGTGTGTACTGGCTGACACGGGCATGTTGGGTGCCCGTGTTCTTTTTGGTACGCGTCTGTTTCGACGGCGAATGGGTGACACGGCCCTGAACACGTCTGTGTTGCAACCCATGTTCGGCCAAGGATTTCTAATTTTGGGCTGAATCGTGGCCGTCCGTTTCCTTAGTTTGGGATCCAACGGCTGGGGGCTTTTCCTGAGGAGATATAACCGGGAATAGGGCTTTGAAAACCCTTATTCAATTTGGGTTATCTCTCTCTAAAAGCTAGAGAGAAGGGAGAGCAAGGAGGAAGAAGGAGAGCTAGATCCGGTCACCGGCGGAGCTTCAGAGCTCCAAATCGCGAGCCGACTTCGGATCCGCGGAGGAAAGGATATTGCGGTGCTTTCCATCCGCATAGATTTCCATGGCGCCAAGGAAGAATGCTGGGGTCACGATTCTCATCCTAGAACATGTGAAGTCTTTTTTTTCCTTTGTATAGGAAGCCCTCTCACGCAAGTATGCGATGAGTTGAGGCATTCCTTGGGGTAGATATGTGAAGTCCCCGTTGTGTAGAGTCCGTATGCAAAAACGGACATAGACATAATGTGTGAAGCCTATCCGGACAAGTTGGTCTGGATCGGTGATGCTGCATTGCATAATAACCGGAGAAGACTCCACGTGAATGGTTGTTTTTCGGGTTTTCTACGAGGTATATTGCAACAGGGAGCCTTGGGGACTAACTCCAAGGTGCACCCGGAAAACTGGGCAAATGCGGGATGTTGCCAACATGGTGGCCGGGGAGCCAACTTTAGCAGAACCAGGTTATGTGATTTGTGTGATGGAAACAGGACTCGGGGAGTCTTGACCTGCGCATATGGCTTAAATTATCGTTGCGGTATGAGCACGGGTCAGGCGGAACCGTACCCGATCTATGTCGTTCGGTGGAACCGTTGGCATAGATAAGGGTCTTCGGCGGTCTATGGCTTAAATTAACGCGTCAATTATTAGGAAGACAAAATGCTCATATGGTTGGCCGTTCAAGGGACAGTGGTGAGACAGGGACGTCTATGGCTTAAATTGATGTGACGTTGGCCGGTTCTCTAACAAAATGCAGGGAAGAGCATCGCCGCCCCGAGTTGGGGGCGGGGTCGTTATAATTTGGTCAGCATAGCTGACCGTTGCTTTTGTTTACCACCGTGCAGTGGAGTGTTGCTTGCAGGTGCTGCGGAGCCGAGCGGTAAATAGCTGGATAAAGCCCAAGTTGCTGTGCTGGCCCTCGAAGGCCTAATTTTGAGTGTTTTTCTTTTGTACTCATGTGTGACCGGCCTGCGTGCCAAGGTTTGGAAGACACTTTTATTGAGAAAACTTTTGTAAGGCCATAGGGCCAAATTTGTGTATTATGCATTCCTATGGGTTATTCGTAGTGGACATTCATGTTTGTCTGGGTTCTTTTATCTTTGCAATTTAATAATTTGCTTCCGCTAGGTGCTCTGTGTAGGACGTTGTGATTGGTTGATTGGTTTCAATAAGTAACCAACCGGTCTGTCCGTAGTATATGGCGTCGGGCCCCGACCGGACCTACTGCTATATGCTATACGACGGATAGGGGTGTTACAATATTCACTCAGTTCTATTGACCATTTACTAACCTCACAAAGTGCTCCACTCCTTCCATGATGCTGCGAAGAGAGTGATCAGTTTATACCCTGATTGAATGCACCTGGAAGTGTTGGGTACATTGGAAACTGTGTACCTGATTTGGAAGAAGCCTCACTTAACTCAATGATATATATCTATGTGTATTTGATGAGATATTGAGTTTCAATGTGCAGGTTAAATAAATGCAGATAAATATTCTAAGTACAAGTGTCGACACTTATGAAGGAAATGTGTCGACACCAAGAGCCAGATTGTGTCGACACACAGGACTTGTATCGACATACAGAAATTATATCGACAGCAATTGTGTCGACACACAGTACTTGTGTCGACACACACAAGAATTCTGTCAACACCAACTATGTCGAGATTAGAAGCTATTGTGTCGACACACAGGACTTGTGTAGACACATATTACAGAAGCTTTGTCGAGAAGATAAAGAAGGATTGTGTCGACATTGTGTGAGTTGTGTTGACATCATCAAGATTTGTGTTGACACATGGTCTATTTGTATCGACACATATGAATATTGTCTTGATGCTTTTCTGCTGAGATAGAGTACAATGAGGTATCAGGTGTCAAGACTGAAGACTTGACAGCTATCATAACTAACAAAGCTATCGCATCTGTCAGAGCTGTCAGAAGGCGGTTATGAACCGGATCAACCAGTAACCTCAAATGGGATCTATATAAAGACCTATTCTATCATAAAAAAGGAGAGATTAAAAAAAGAAAAAAAAAGACTTGACATTTTTCTAACAGTTGATATCTACAAGTCATCAAGAGAAGGTAGATTCTAAACAAGTCTGCAAGAAGAATTCAGATCTTATTCTGAATAGAAGAAGAAAGCTGGATTGAGGATCATCTCAAACTTCATAAGAATATCAACCTTACTTTGTTCAGATTCAAGAAGCTTTGAAGAAGCTAAGACAGGTTGGATCTTTAGAGATCAGATCAATCAAGATCTGATCAAGAAGCCTTCACCCCTTTCTCTCTCTACCTGGGTGAAGTATTTATCATCTTAACAATCAATTTTTCTATAAGATCTTTTATAGATCTGAGTGTAGGAGAGTTATCTATCTGAGTTGTAAGCCTAAATTTATAAAGGTTGAGGTAGGGCTGAGTGCTTGAGGTAGGATCTTTGTGATCTGAGTTATAGGCCTAGTGATAAGGGCTGAGGTAGGGAAGTTTGCCTGAGGTAGGATTCTTGGGAAGAATCTGAGTTATAGGACTTGAAGAAGTCTGAGCTGTAAGAACCAATTGGGTTCTGAGTTGTAAGATCTGAGAATCTGAGTTAGTGTAAGGAAGTTTGGCCGAATCCAGCACTCAGCTGGATAGGTAGATGGGGAGAGTGGACGTACCCACAAATTGGGGAACCACTATAAAACACTGTGTGCTGTGCTTTGTTTTTTTGTGCTTGTTTTATCTTATGATGTGATATTTGTAGCTTAATTAGCTATACTGAGATTAACATTTTAATTGCCTAAATTAAAATTGGATTTGAACCTATTCATCCCCCCTCTAGGTGTTTAGGATCTTTAAACCAAATCTTTCAAGTGGTATCAGAGAGAGGTTCACTCAAATATAGACCTAACAGTCTGAGTTGATCTCCAAGGCAGTTATCTGTTAGCCAGAATGGGTTCAGGTGAAAATTAGAAGGAACTTGGATCCATGAAACTTCCTATCTATAGGAAAGAAAATTTTTGTATATGGAAAGAGAGGGTCAGATTGTTCATGGAAGCATCTGATCTAAGAATTTACATCACAGTTCTAGAAGGGCCATTTATTCCTATGAACATTTCAGTTCTTGATGCCAACCTCAAGACTCCAAAAAGTTATTTTGAAATGACTAAGGAAGAGATCATCCTAGCAACCTTAGACAAGAGGGCACAAAACATAATTATGAGTGTCATAGATGATTCTACATTCCAGAATCTGGTCCATTGCAAAATCTCCAAGGAGATGTGGGACACTTTGATTATCTACATGGAGGGAATAGAAGAAGTAAGAGAGGATAGAAAGTCTATGCTAATTCAAGAATATGAGAGTTTTAGATAAGCCAAGATAGATAGCATAGTTGAATGCTATAAGAAATTCTTTAGAATTGTAAATGAGCTAATGACCTATGGAAGAGTATTTAGCACATATGAACTAAATGACAAGTTTCTCAGATCACAAACCAAGGACTGAGATACTAAAATATGTGCCATCAGAGAGGTGGCCAGGCTTGCTGATACACCTCCACCAACCTTATTTGGAAAACTATTATCATATGAGATGCAGCTCACTGCCATAAAGGAGGAGGAGAAAATCAATAGGTCTGAATACAAAGAGAAGTCAGTAGCCCTCAAGGCTAAAGCAACAAGAAAGGGCAGGAGAAAGTCTCCTTCTCCTCTCAGGAGAATTGCTGAAGTTAAATCAAAAAATACTGACATCAACACTTCAGATAGCCACAACTCTGATGAAGACTTTGCTGCCTTCACAAGACAGTTTCAAAGGTTCATGAAGAAGAAGAAATGGAGAACAAAGCCATCTTCATCTTCCTCCAAGGATGACTACTACAAGAAGAAGAAAACTTCTAAGGATGAAAGGTATAGCTCTAATCCCAGTAAACAAACTTCTTCTAAAATTGTTTGTTATTGTTGCAACAGGCCAGGACATGTCATAGCTGACTGTCCTGACAAAATAAAGGAATCTAATGATAAGAAGAAACATCAAAATAAGGGCAAGAAGGAGAGATCCTTTGTTTCCCAGAAGTAGAAGAGTTGGACTGACTCCTCATCATCAGAATCTGGAGAAGAGGCTGAAGCTGAAGCCTATATTGGATTGTTCACTACTGAAGAGAATTCTGTAGAGACTGAATTCTTGCAAATGCTAGACTCTATAAATGGGATTAAAGATCGTCATTGTAGAGGGCTGATGGCTCTGTCTGAGGAAGATCAGTGCCAGGATCAGCCTGGTCCCAGTAAGGTATACAATCTATCTTCAGTTTTTGATTATTATACTAGATCAGAATCAGAAGCATCTGCATCAAGAGATGTGGATAGTTCTGAATCTGAAGGGGATGTTCATCAACTAATTGATGCGTATGGTGGTCTGTTGTAAGCTCTTAAGAAAAGCAGAATCCTTGTCAAAAAGCAGGCTAAGGAAATTGCTTTTCTCAAATTGGCTGCATCAAATTCAGCAAAAGTGCTGGATTTGAAGTTGAATGAAGTTGCCAAACTAAAAAACATAACTGTTATTCAGATGGGTACAATTACCTTCAAAAATGATCAAATCAAGAGTCTGGAAGTCAGACTTCAAAGAGAGAAGGATCTTGTGGCTAAATTCTCAAAGCCAAAATCAGTCCTACCCTTAATTGATAACTTCATTTTCTAAAAGGGTAAGACATGATTAGGCTTCAAGGGAAGAATAAGGGCAGCTAATTCCAAAAGAAAAGGCAAAGCCCAAGTTCAGCCACTAGCTTCCAAACCCCCTATTTCTTTCAGGAAAGTGTTGCAGCCTACTAATAGGTATGATCATGACATCACACATGGTCACTGTAAGCATGGTGATCAGGATGGCAAGGGTGCAAATGCTAATAGGGCAGCCCATGAGCAAACACACCATGTTTTTCAAGAATCATCAGTATTTGATACACCAGCCCCAGCACTTAGAAAGACTGTTGTTTCTACAAATTTGAGGACTGCTGGCATCAATGTTGTTAAGCCTGTACCTAAAATAAGGTATAACAGATACGAGTGTTGGTGTTGTGGCAAAGTGGGCCACTATGCCATTTATTGTTGGCACAGTGCTAGTTTCCAGAAAAATGTCAGCTTACCTGTCAGAAAGACTGCAGGCAAGCATGCCAAATTTTAAGCTAACCTGAACCTAGGACCCAATAACAATTGGGGTTCTAAGGATAAGTAATTTTATTTGATGCAGGTGAGTCCAAGTGGCCATACCCCAATATGGTACTTGGACAGTGGATGTTCCAGGCACATGACTGGAACAAGAAGAATGCTGAAGGATTACTCTCCCATAGAAAATGGATCCAAAGTGATCTTTGGTGGATATGAAAAGGGGGTCATCAAAGGGTTTGGTAACATTTTCAATAGCTCTATCACTATCACCCAAGTGGCTTACATGAAAGGTCTAAAACATAACCTAATAAGCATAAGCCAACTAAGTGATCTTGGTTATGACACTTCTTTCCACAAGGGTGTGTGCCAAATAAGAAGGTCAAGTGATCAAAAGATCATTCTGACAGGCACTAAGAAAGGAAATGTCTACTGTCTTAATTTTGATTGTGAGAGTAAGAACTCTCCTATTTGTCTAGTTGCAGATGAGAAAGCATCGCATTGTGTCCAATGGCATAAGAGGCTAGCTCACCTGAACTACAAATCAATAGGCCAACTCTTTAGTATGGAGTTAGTGAGGAATGGTCCTCAGGTCAAGTACATTAAAGAGGATGTATGTTCAGCTTGCCAAAAGGGCAAACAGACCAAGACCTCTTTCCATGGCCATGGTATCAAAGATTCTGTGAGATGTTTATACCTCATGCATATGGATCTATTTGGTCTTATGCCAGTTCATAGTCTAGGTAGGAAAGCTTAAGCATTTGTGGTTGTGGATGACTATTCTAGATTTACATGGGTTTTCTTCCTGAAGCAGAAATCTAAAACCTCTACTGTCTTCCAGAATTTTGTTAGGTAAATTCAGAATGAACTTAACACCTCTGTGGTCAAAATCAGAAGTGACCATGGGACAGAATTTCAGTCTGAATGCATGACAAGGTTCTGTGAAGAACTGAAATTCATCAAGAGTTCTCATCACCTAGAACTCCCTAGAAAAATTGGATTGCTGAAAGAAAGAATAGGACTCTTATTGAGGCTGGTAGAATACTACTAAGTGACACTTCTCTCCAAGAATATTTTTGGGCTGAGGTAGTAAACACTACTTGTCATGTTCTCAACAGAGCTTCCATCACCAAAAGCCACAAGAAGACACCCTATGAGATTATGAATGGCAGAAAATCAAATTTAGCCTACTTTAGAATCTTTGGTAGCAAGTGTTATGTTCTTAATAATAGCAAGTACTATTTAACTAAGTTTGCTGCCAAATCCCAAGAAGGGATATTTGTTGGGTACAACCATAATAGTAAGGCATACATGGTCTACAACTTGACTACTCAAGTTATAGAAGAATCTGTCCATGTAGTCTTTAATGAATATAAATTAATTAACTTTGAGCTGTCAAGTACTTCTTCTAGATCTAAAGGGTTGAAAGATAAGATGGACAAGCTAATCATCAGTGAAGACCAACCTATGAGACAGGATGAGGAAAATGATGGATGTTGTCCAGGGGGAGTACAAGACCCTCAAGCTGAAGATGAAGATAATGAAGTACAACTTGGAGAGGGAAATGAAGAAAATAAAGAGGTGGATAGATTTCCTCCAGCAATAAGACATTTGAGGGATCATCCTGCACACCAAAACATTGGTGATGCAATACATGGAGTTCTGACCAGAAGTAAGAGCATGAACACAGTTCTATGTTCAAGCTTCCTGTCCCAGATGGAGCCTAAGAAATTTGAAGAGGCTATATATGACCCAAATTGGATTGATGCCATGCAGGAAGAGCTGAATCAATTCAAAAGATGTAAAGTCTGGAAGTTGGTTCATAAACAAAAGAATCACAATGTCATAGGGACTAAGTGGATCTACAGGAGCAAGTCAGATGAAAATGACATTATAGTCAAGAACAAAGCCAGATTGGTAGCAAAATGCTATAGATAGGAAGAAGGAATAGACTTTGACCAGACATTTGCCCCAGTGGCAAGGTTGAAAGCAATAAGGCTGTTCCTTGCCTATGCAGCTTACCAAGGGTTCAACGTATTCCAGATGGATGTAAAGTCAGCATTTTTGAATGGTGACTTAAAAGAGGAAGTTTATGTTGAACAACCTTCAGGTTTTTTAGATCCTCTTTATTCTAACTATGTTTATAGGCTTAAGAAAGCTCTATATGGATTGAAACAAGCCCCTAGGGCTTGGTATGAAACTCTGTCTACCTTCCTCATTGAGAATAAATTCTCAAGGGGGAAATTTACAAGACTCTATTCTTTAGGTAATCAAAAGGCAAGATCATCCTAGTCCAGATATATGTTGATGACATTATCTTTGGATCAACTAAAAACAACCTTTGTAGAAAGTTTGCCAAACTTATGCAAAGGAAGTTTGAGATGAGCAACATGAGTGAGCTGAAATTCTTCTTGGGACTCCAAGTTAGACAGACTGGTGATGTCTTGTCCATATCCCAGTCTATGTTCACCAAGGTGTTAATTAAGAAATATGGCATGGAGTCAGCCTCCACCATGAGAACTCCAATGGGGTCAAGTATGCCTATAGGCAAAGATGAGGCAGGAAAACCTGTTGATGAGTCTTTGTATAGAGGGATAATTGGCTCCCTTCTTTACTTGAATGCTAGTAGACCTGACATCATGTATGTCACATGTGTCTGTGCTAGGTACCAAGCTTGCCCAAAGGAATCTCATTGTTCTGCTGTCAAGAGAATTTTAAGATATCTTAAGGGCACACCAAATCTTGGTCTTTGGTACCCTAAGAATAGAGATTTTCTGCTAATAGATTATTTAGATGCAGACTTTGCAGGCTGCAAATAAGGTAGGAAAAGCACCACATGCACATGTCAGTTCCTAGGTAGAAGATTGGTGTCATGGAGCAGCAAAAAACAGACAAGTGTGGCTATATCCACTGCTGAGTCAGAATATGTAGATGCAGGCAGTTGCTGTGCTCAGCTGTTGTGGATACAACATCAACTTGAAGACTATGACATCAAGGTAAGTAGAACTCCATTATATTGTGATTCTACTAGTGTCATATCTATTGCTATAAATCCTGTTTCACATAGCAGAACTAAGCATATAGAAATCAAGTTTCATTTCATTAGAGAACATGTTGAAAAAGAAGACATAAGTCTAGAATTTGTCAACACTAACAATCAAATTGCTGACATATTTACAAAACCTCTGGATGAAAGTAAATTAAATTATTTTAAGATTAAATAAGGTATATTAAACCTAGAATAAAATGTTAGGTCAACACCAAATTTCTCAAAAAATTTGGCTAAGTTAGAAAGTTTGTGTCGACACAGTGAGCTTGTGTTGACACTATCAGCGAGTTATGTCGATAAAGGAATAAACTGTGTCGACACATGAATAAAATCTGTGTCGACAGAAAAGGTTTGTTTTGACACAACTCTGTCGAGACCTAGTATTAGAAGATTTCTGTGTCGACGCACAAAAATCTATGTCGACACATAGACATGATGATACTTACAATTCTCTGTCGAGACCTAAGTAGTCTATGTCGACACATACAATATTATGTTAACTCATAAGATTCTTATTTAGGTGCGTCTTTTGACCTACCCTTTACAAGAATTCTATAAATAGGAGAAAATAAAATCTAGTCGACTGTGCTATCCAGAACTCTCGACTCTAAACCCTGTGTTGACAAGATATTCTACAGTCTACTCTCTTCTCTCTCTTTCATCCATGGCGCCACAGATGGAAGACAAAGTGATTGAGGGATATGAACTTGTTCGCAATGCGTTTGAGACTGCCACACAAGAAATCAAAGCCGTGATTACCCTAATCACTGATAATGTATTGGAGTACCTAGTCTCAAAACCTACAAGGATATGGAAGAAGGAGGTTCTTGAATTCTACTCATTAGCATCAATGGATTCAAAGGGCATGAAGATTAAATCATCTGTCCAAGGTACTAAGGTGAAACTCATACTGAAGAGTTTAAGTAAAATACGTCAGCTTCCCAGGATTAAGGAAGAAGATGATATAACATCTTCCATGACAAAAGATGCTCTCCAATGGTGTGGACTGGATCCCACTACTAAGATTGGATCATCAATGAACAGGAAGGGAATGAATTCCCAAGGAAAATTCCTATCTGAGATTGCCGTCAAGGTTATTTTGTGCAAATCAGAAGGACATGATAGAATTTCAGCCTATATGTTCAATCTCATGACCAAAGTCATATTCAAGGTGAAAACTGACTGGTATGCTGTTGTGTTTGAAAAGATCAAAGAAAGTCTCAAGAAACCTAATCTGGGCAGAATACTAAGCCTGTATCTGGCTATCAATATTCCAGAAGTGATGAATCAGACTACTGGTTCTAAGATTAATCACATGAGAAAGATGGACTTACGAATCCTGTCTAGATGGGAAAGAGTATTGACTAAAGATGTTCCTACACCTCAAAAACAACAGAAGAAAATTAAGGAAAAGAACACATCGACCAAGCTCCCTGAATCCTCTAGTGATTCAGAAGAGCAAGTTGACTTCAACACAGATGAAGAACAACCAAGGAAAAGGAAATCACCTACACCATCACCTGACACTGAGGTTCAGGCCCAAGGGGAGACCATCCAAGTTCTAGAAAACCAGGTGGTATCAACTCTAGGGGGAGACAACACTGAAACTACACTTGTCCATGAACCAAAAAATCCACAGATATCAGACCTAGGGGAGGTACAAATGATGTTGAACTGGATAATGAAAATGCAACTATCACAGTCATGCACATAGTTTTAGAAATCAACAATGCTGCAGTCACCACTACTGAGAAAGAAGCACAGAATGTGCATATGTCTGATCCTAATCAATCTGAGCAACAAAACTCTCCTAATAAAGAGAAAACCTAGGAAGAGGACTTTAATTTCCAGGGAGATCCATCTGATGAGAATGAGAAAGTTATTCCTCCAGTTTAGATGCAACAAGAGGTAACTCTGGAAGAATTATTTCCTGACTTACAAGGAGCAAGAATTGAGGGGGAGATGCCAAGAACTGAGGGGAAGATGCCAATCATTGCCTCTAGTACAAAAGAAACAGCGGACTTAGCTAGTTCATTTGATTCCTCTGAAGATGAAGAAGCCTCCAGGGCAAAGAAAAAGAAACTTGTGGAGCTCAGGAAGAGGAGCTCAGGCTATAAGAAAGCCTTGCAGATTGCCCCACAAACACCAGCTCCTGTAGTAGACTTCAGTTCACTGATGGTGCAACTGCAATTGAAATTGGATGCGCAAAGAGTTACTCTTGAAAAATATGTGGATGAGAACAATAAAGATCTGCAATTCCACTTGGCCCATGATATAAAATCTATCATATTTGAAGTTAATAAGAATAAAAAAGAGATGACAGATTCTTCCATAAGGAAGGTAATGCTGTAGTCTACTTGGCCAAGCAACAACAGGAGATCAAGATTGTAATAGAGGACATTACAGTCAAACAAGATTATGTCCTGGAAAATCAACTCAGATGTATGAAAATCTAGTAGACTCTCATAATACTATTCTAACAGATCTTGGGAGTAAAGCAACTGCTATCACTGAACAAACGGCTACAGTAAAATCTGAGTGTGACAAACAACTCAAAGAAGATTTAGCAGCTGTCCAAATAGCTATCCAAGCATCTCAAAAAGCTATCTCTAATCAAATGAAGAAGTTCAGAACCTACTACAAAGAAGGAACAAATTATCTAGCTGATCAGGTAAGGTTTCAAAAGGATGATCTGAGAGACCGTATAGAAAGAGAAGTCATAAAGTGGGAGAGAGTATTAGTCAAAGCAAGCTCAAATCATGCTAAATGAATAACCAATAGCATCAGAGCAACTCTTGGTTATCCACCCCTTTATGATGATGAAAACACTGCTGAATCTGAAATTCAACCTGCTTACATTGAAGGGGTTCAACAGGAAGTAGCCCAAGTCATTTATCCCCCTTCTGATTTTGAAGAAATCCAACAGGCAGTACACCAAATGTATAGCCCTCCATAGGAGGCACATAATGTTATTCTTGAAAAAGTTGAAATGCCTGCAGCTGCATTACAAAGAGAACAAGAAGCACAAAGAGCAAGGGATGCTCAGAAAGAAGCTCAGCTGTTTAGGAAAAGGTTCAGAGAACAGGTAGAATCAAAGCCTGATTTTGAACAATGGAGTCCAACCTCCAGGAATATTATTCTTACTGCTTGGCATGCTGTTAAAAAGAATATGCATGATAGAGGCAAGTGGTATTCTGAACAGGAATGGAGCAAATATCAGGAGCGGCAAGATGTCATATACAAGTTTAGAAGAGACCTTAGAGCTGGGAAGATACCTGCTAACTCTATGGAGCCTAGCAAGTATTTCCCAAAGCCTTTTCATTACCTTAAAAGGCAAAAGATCAAGGCTGAAGAGCTCAAGAAGAAGGATCTGAAAGGAAAGAAGCTGGCTGATGATACATGAGCTAATGTACAAGCTAGGATTCAGTCTGGCAAAAGAATTGTCATCAAGGAGCCTGATCAATCCTAGAGATAGATTGACTAGGTTTAGAACTATGTAATCTTTTGTTATAAAATCCTTGTAATTTAAAACTGATTCTTATTTGCTGTATTTTATCATATTTTGTGATGATATTACATGTTATTTCTGCTTATGAGTTACCCTGTCTGAGTAATGATTTTATATATCATAATCTTTGTTTTATTATAAGTTGTGTATATCATTGACTAAGGGTTATGACTTCTCCAAATAGGGGAGATTGTTGGATACATTGGAAACTGTGTACCTGATTTGGAAGAAGACTCACTTAACTCAATGATATACATCAATGTGTATTTGATGAGATGTTGAGTTTCAATGTGCATGTTAAAGAAATGCAGATAAATATTCTAAGTATAAGTGTCGACACATATGAAGGAAATGTGTCGACACCAAGAGACAGATTGTGTCGACATACAGGACTTGTGTCGACACACAGAAATTTTGTTGGCAACAATTGTGTCGACACACAGGACTTGTGTCGACGCACACAGGACTTGTGTCTCCCACTTGATCTTGAAAGTATCAAACCAAAAACCTCACAAACAATGAGCGGCATCTAGCAATGCATCATTGCTACCCAAGCAATAAGAGTTCATAACTCATAAGCCTTTATGAACAATGTACCAGCGTTGTCTTTGTCCCTTTGTCCCTTACATCCGGAAAGAATTAGAGGCATGGACCTTGTCACCCTCATAATAGCTCAATCCAAGTATCTTGATCTAGAATGGACTTCCAGAGAATGGTGAGTCCAATATCACATATTGACTCAACCAAGCATGGTCATGCATTTCTCAGTCCAGTTCCATCAAGGGGCCCATGGATGCAACCCCTGTCATATAGGAGGACAAATCCCATATCTGCTCATACACAAACACCCAAATGATTCGTAATGTGCCCAACAACCACGCTTATCATCAACCTTTCTCAAGGAAGACTTTAGATGGCATCAAATCACGCTTTTCCTCACTTGATGAATGCTGTGACTTCAGGTCAAAGGACCACAACACCATTGTCAATTGAGACCTACTCGTGACACGTTTAGATAATAATCCACAAAGTAGTCTCAGGTTGGGTCTGTCCAGTACAACTTGTTCATTAACAAGTACCCACGTGATGACTTGATATCACAATATCATGACCTGTGAGAACTGGTCATCAGTCAACGCACGTGCTAGTCTTAATGTATCATCATCACCCTTAGTTTCTATGATGATACTACGACTAGGGACCTTTCAAGAATGAAGCTTCAAATAAATCATAGGCTCTCACATTCAAGTCACGTATTTGATGTCCTATGGAAGCGAACATTCTAAGGGTATTTATTATGTTAACATTTAACTATCGAATAGAGAAATCATAATAAAAGAACTTGCCATTAATTGTAAAAGAAAAATTTTGGTACACAATTCATCATATGAATAAATAACAAATAACCAACAGAATATATGTTTACACGCAACCCACAAGACTCTCACTAGAGTTGATCATTTAGGTATCGTATATTCATTGATCTAGTATGACCATCATGCTTTCTCTGCGCGAGAGGCTTTGTCAGTGTATCCGCAATATTCTCTTCAGTCGGCACTCTGCAAATGTTCACATCTCCTCGTTCGACAATCTTACAATTAAGATGGAACCGCCGAAGTATTTGCTTGGAGCGCTGATGGGATCTAGGTTCCTTAGATTGTGCAATTGCACCATTGCATACATGATTGATCCAATTGCCGAAGCATATGGAATCAACTTCATGCGGTCCTTATCTTCACAAGATTTTGGACACTAGTCCTTAGAGAGATTCACACCATAAGACATGGGTAAAAATCCTTTCTTGGACTCAAGCATGTTGAACCGCTTCAAAACCTTCTCGATGTATGTACTCTGTGTCAAACCCAACAACTTCTTCGATCTATCTCTATAGATCTTAATACCGAGTATATAAGTCACTTCACCCAAGTCCTTCATAGAAAAGCAGTTCCCTAGGTTGTTCTTAATAACTTTCAGGGTAGAAATGTCATTCCCAATCAACAGTATGTCATCTACATACAATATCAGGAAGACAACAATGCTCCCACTTATTCTCTTGTAAACACAAGGCTCATATTCATTCTTGATGAAACCAAACTCTTTGATTTTCTCATCAAAACAAAGATTCAAACTTCGAGAGGCCTGCTTCAGTCCATAGATGGACCTATTCAGCTTGCATATTTTAGTGGCTTCATTTGGGGATACAAAACCCTCGGGTTGTGTCATGTACACTTCCTCAAGGAGGTTTCCATTAAGGAAAGCCATTTTGACATCCATCTGCCAAATCTCGTAGTCATAATACGCAGCAATAACAAGCAATATCCTTATGGACTTTACCATGACAACAGGGGAAAATGTCTCATCGTAGTCAATACCATGAATTTTCTTAAAACCCTTTTCCATCAGTCGCCCTTTGAATGTCTGTACTGATAGTTTTACATTCAAGACTACCTAAACACCTAGAGGGGGGGGGGGGTGAATAGGTTCTAATTCTTGTTTTAAAATTAAGACAGAATATCACTACAATGCTGTAATATAAAAAAGAAAATTCTGCAGCAAACTCAGCACACACAATCACAGATTCTACAACTACACAATTCACAGATTGCACACAACATTTATAGTGGTTTCCCAAGGTCTGGGTACATCCACTTTCCCCCTTCACCTATCAAGCAGTATGCTAGATTCGGCCTACTTCTTCCTTTATCTCAGATCCTCAGATCCTACAGCTCAGAATCCAGAAGGATTCCTACAACTCAGAATGTTTCCACATTCCTACAACTCAGGCTAACAAGCCCTACCTCAGCCTTGCCACAAGGCCTACAACTTAGAGAATACCTTCTCCTACAACTCAGGCATAAACAGCCCTACCACTCAGAGAACAAATCTCCTACACTTAGCCTTTATAAAACAGGCTTACAACTCAAATCTATGAATAGATCCTACAGAATTTGATAAGGATTTTTTTAATCTCTTACCCCTAGTTAAGAGAGAAGGGATAAGAACTTTCTTGATCAACTTCTTGAAGAGGCTGGTGGCTGAAATCAAATTGATCTTAGCTTTCTTTAAAGCTTCTTGAATTTGAACTTAGTTTGGTTGATTTCCTTTGAATATAACTGACTGGCAGCTTCCTTCTTAGACTCCAGAAATAGATCTGAATCTTCTTGACAGATTAGTTCAGTATTTGCTTCTTAAGAGACCTATGATTGTCTCCTTCTTGACTTCAGATAGCTGGATCTCTCTCTATCCAAACCTCTTGAAGATACTTCTGAATTCTTGATTGAATTCAACTTAGACAGAATCTGAGTGGATGAACACTGCAAAATGTCTTCTTAGATCTTCTCACGAAGATCTTCTTCTGTGCCTTGCACTTTCTTGATCAGAGATCAATCTCACACTAGTTGTGTTAGTTGTATCAATAATAATTAGTTTGTTTTCTTATTCTGAATCCATCTATTTATTGACTTCATCCATGGTAACCGGCTGATCCGGTTTTTAACTAACTTCTGACAAGTATGACAGCTTCAGTAAACCTGTTGTAACTCACAGCTGTCAAGTCTTCAAACAGTTCTTGAGCCTTTGTCTCTGTCAGCAAAGCATCGAGACTGACTGTCATAAATTGTCGAGATCATCTGTCAATATGTGTCGACACAAGTGACTTAAGTGTCGATACAGACTTTGGTGTTGTCGACATAGCTGTCTTGATGTCAACACAGCTTCTTGACACTACATCTTGAGAATGTGTCGACACTGATTATTTGTGTCGACACAAACACTTCACCATTCATCAGCAATCAACTTGGTCTAGACTCAGCTATGTGTCGACACAAGTCCTGTGTGTCGACACAGTTGATGTAGACTCAGAACATAGCATGTATCGACACTGCCTCCAGGTGTCGACACAGTTGTTGTCGACTCTGCCTATGTGTGTCGACATAGCCTCCCGGTGTCGACACATTTGATATCGACTATAATCTTCTGTGTGTCGACACTGTCTCCCGGTGTCGACACAAACTCAATGAAGCGTCGACACAGCCATTTCCAAGTGTCGACATAATCTTACTGAAGTGTTGACACAGCTTCCTCAGGTGTGAACATATGGACTTGGAATCTTTTTCCTGCATTCTAGCACATTCTTAACCTGCACATATAAACTCAAAATAACATCAAATACACCTTGATGTATATCATTGAGCTAAGTGAGGCTTCTCCAAATCAGGTACACATTTTCCAATGCACCCAACAATCTCCCCCTATTTGGAGAAGTTATAACCCTTTAGCCAATAATATACACTACTTAGAAAATAAACATGATGATGTACATAAGTATTATATCACAGGGTACTTTATAACAAAACACATATCATTATTACATCACAGAATAAAGATGTAAAAGAGAATGATCACAGGACAATGTTTTGTATATTAACTCAAAAATGTTTTTTACAAGTTGTTTACATTGATTTCTTTAACAAACTAACAATTACATAGTTCTTGGACAAAAACTAGTAAAACTTAGACTAAGGCTGGACTGGCTCCTTGATGACAATCCCTTTGCCAGATTTAATCTGAGCCTGCACAATAGGTTCTGTATCTTCAATAAGCTTCTTGTCTTTCAACTCAGCTTTCTTTTGTGCTTCAGCCTTGATCCTTTGCCTTTCAAAATAATGAAATGGCTTGGGGAAATACTTGCTAGGCTCCTGAGCATCAGGAGGTAGCTTCCCCATCTTAGCCTTTCTCTTGTATTGAACTATGGCATCCTGCCTAGCTTCATACTTTTGCCATTCTTGCTCATTATACCATTTACCCCTTTCATGTACTTGATCTTTTATAGCTTTCCAGGCAGTTAATATGATATTCCTTGAAGCGAGGCTCCACTGCTCAAAGTCTGGCTTTAGTTCTGCTTGATCTCTGAATATTTTCTTTGATAATAGAGCATCTTGCTGAGCTTTCAGACCAGCTACTGACATATCTACCTTTTCAATAATAACATTAGTGACTGGTAGAGGAGGGCTGTACATAGACTCAACTTGTTGATGTACCATTTCAATATCTGTAGGTGGGTAAATGACTTGGGCAACCTCAGGTAGATCACCTTCAAGTAGAGCTGTTTGCACACTTGACTCAGCCACATTATCATCATCACACAAGGGTGGATATCCCAGAGTGGCTCTTATGCTGTTGGTTACCCATTTGGCATGATTAGAGCCAGCATAGACTAACACCCTCTCCCCCTTTATGACTTCTCTGATCATATGATCTCTTAAGTCCTCTTTTTGAAATCTTATTTGCCCATCCAGGTAATTTATTCCATCTTTAAAGAATGGCTTTAACTTTTGAAGCTTGTCACTAATTAACTTCTCAGATGAAGTGATTGCAGATTTAACTGAATCTAGGGCAGCCTGTAGCTTCTTATCATAGTCTTCCATTTCTTTAGCCCGTGCAGCAGTCATTCCAGTAACAGCAGTTGTTAACTCAATGACTATGACATTGTGAGATTCTATCAGATTGTCATTCATTCTTATTTGATTTTCAAGAACATAGCCTTGTTTGACAACAATCTCATCCACTTGCTTCTTTATTTCTGCTTGTTGCTTTGCAAGAAATACCACATCATTGCCTCCCTTGTGGAAGCAATCTGTCATCTCGTTTTTATTCCGATTGACCTCAAATCTGATAGACTTTATCTCTTGGGCTAGATCAAATTGAAGATCCTTTTGGCTTTCATCCACATATTTTTCTAGAAGCAATCTCTGCTCATCAAATTTTACTTGTAAGTCAACCAAGTACTTGCTGTAATCAATCTCAGGAGTAGAATGTGAAGTAGTTGTTTGGAGAGCCTTCTTATAGCTTTGACTTCTTCTCTTAAAGACCATTAGTTTTCTTTTCTTGGCCTCCCTGACTTCTTCATGCTCAGACTCTGAAGGACTGGCAATGTCAACTCTTTCTTTAGGACTAGGAGGCAGCTCCTTTTCAGTCCTATCCTGCACCTCCTCAATGTTAACCTGCTCCCCCTCAACTACTGCTCCCTCTATTTCAGGAAATAATTCTTCTAAGGTGAACTCTTGTTGCGTGTGAACTGCCTTTTTTGGAGCATCAGCAACCATAGATGTATCCTCTAGGATCACATCTAGGGCTGGACTATTGACATGAGGAGTGGCAATAATAGATTGTGAATCTATTTCACTTGCCAAGTGAAGTCTTTCTTCCCCTTGTCCTTGTGCAGAATGTTGCTCCCTCTGCAACTGTGCATTCTCAGCATTGTCCTGGACTTGTATATTTTCTAGCTCCCCCTGCACTTGTGCAATAACTATGTCCTTCTGCACTTGTGCTGACAATGTGTCTTCCTGCACATGATCAAGATCAGTACTGTCATGGACTGGTGATTTAGCTGCAGTCTCTTGGGTATCCAAATCAGGTGTGTCTTTTGAAAGAACTTTATCCCATCTTGAGAATAACCTTATGTCCATTTTCCTCATGTGATTTATCTTTGATCTAAGAATCTGTTGCATCACCTCTGGAATTATTGTAGCCAGGTACAGACTCATGATCCTAGCCAAGTTTGGCTTCTTGATTCCTTCTTTTATCTTATCAAACAGTACTGCAGACCAATTGGTGTGAATCTTAAAGATTATCCTTGTCATCAGGCTGAACATATAAGCTGATATCCTATCATGGCCACCTGGTTTACATAAGATCACTTTTCCTACTATTTCAGACAGAAATTTTCCTTGACGATTCATGCCTTTTCTGTTGATGGCTGCTCCTATCTTTAAGGTTAGATCCAATCCACACCATTAAAGCGCCTCTCTGGTCCTTGAGGCTGGGACCTCGTCCTCATCATGTATTCTAGGAAGATGGAGAATCTTGCTCAACCTCTTTTGAGATAGCTTGACTTTTTCTCCATGTATAGTGGATTTGATCTTCAATCCTGTTGAGTCCATTGATGCAGCAGTTAGAGCTATCACAGTTCCGGTTCGGTTCCGGTTCTACTAAAACCATGAACCAAACCACTAAGATAACGGTTCTTCAAATTAGAACCAAAACCTTATTTGGTTTGATCGGTTCCGGTTCTGGTTCCGGTTCCAGCTTAATTTTTGGAACCGTCGTGTCAACGGTTCCAGTTACGGTTCAACAAGAACCAAAACCAAACCGGTCACTATCGGTTCGGTCCGGTTCCATACGGTTCGGTTCGGTTCCAATCGGTTCCAACTAAAACCAAGGTCAAGCTTGGCGGAATGAAATAAAAGCGGGTTACAAATAGTAAAACTCAAAACAACATCGAAATAGAAATAATTATGTTGCACACTTCTCTACGGTCTTTTCCGCGATCGGTGAGATAGTATCAATTTTCTTCCTACGCGTGTAGACTTGCCACGAATTCTAGTTGGCTTGCGAACGTCTCATCGACATGCTCAACCGTAACAATCGCCTACAATTAGTTGTCTTTCATGATTACTAATAAATATATCTTCTATATTTTTAAAATAAAATATTTCAAAAAAATATGTAAGTAAAATTAAAAATATAATATATAACTGTATAAAAATAAAAAAATGCACTGCAAAAATTGACTCTAAACCGCACCAATGTCAAACCATGTCATACAGATTTTATGCGGTGAAGTTTTGTTCGGTCCAAAATCGACCACCTTTAGTGCGATTGCGGTTTGGGTTCAAACTACACCAGTTTCACTCGTGATAGTAAGTATAAATATTATAGATAAATTATAAAATAATAACAATATAATAATAATAATAATAATAATAATAAACGGGTTGCGGTTCGGTTCTACTTCGGTCCGGTTCGGATCGGGTCTAAACATCTTGAAACCGCTTGAGAGTTGTGTGTTGCGGTTCCGGTCCGGATAGTAAAATGTAAGAACCACACCCAGACCAATGTTGTTCACGGTTCCAAAATTCAAACCGGAACCCGAATAATTTGCCAATGGTTCGGTCCGGTTCTTTGCGGTTCCGGTTCTGTTCCGGTTCGATTTGCGGTTTTCGGTTTTAAGTGACAGCTCTAACAGCAGTATAGAACTTGAATACTTCTTTCTTCCATATCTTTGTAGGTTCAGAGACAAGATATTCTAATCCATTATCTGACAGAAGAGAAATGACCTATTTGATCTCTGGTGCGGCATCGTCGAGTGCATGCCTAACCAACTCATATCCTTCATTGATGTTGTCTTCAATCTTGGGCGCCATTGGAATGAAGAGAAAGCTTGGTTGGAGAGAAGAGAGATTGTCAACATAAGGTTTTTGTCTCGAAACCCTGGTGAGCGTGTCGACAGAATATGTTCTTGACCTATTTATACCCTTCTAATCAAAGAAGGTCAAAAGGCGGGCAAAAACAGTCTAAATGTGTCGACACAGTTGGAATGTGTCGACACAAACTTCTATTGTCTCGAGCACAGTACTGACTACTATGTGTCGACACCAATTGATGATATGTCGACACAGGATATACTTAGTAGTTCATTAGAAATTCTGTGTCGACTCTTAGTATAAGTGTCGACACAAAATCTATAAGTGACGATACCATTACTCTGGTTGTGTCGACACTACATTTCTGGATGGATCGACTCTTTGTCCCTTAGGTGTCGACACATTTTCTCTGTGTCGATACAATTTCCCTGAATTATCGACATGCCTTCTCTGTGTCGACACTTTATCACTGAATGTGTCGACACCATTTTACTTAGCCAATTTTTTTATAAACTAACCTATGGTCAGCATTCCTAATTTAATTTTAAATTTATTGAATTTAGTTTCATCCAGAGGCTCAGTAAATACATCTGCAATTTGAAAATCAGTTTTAACAAATTCTAATGAGATGTCTTCTTTTTCTACATGTTCTCTTAAAAATGGTATCTTATCTCTATATGCTTAGTCCTACTATGTGAAACAGGATTGTTTGCAATAGAAATGACACTTTTAGAATCACACAATAAAGGTGTTCTACTTACTTGAATACCATAATCCCTCAGCTGATGCTGAATCCACAACAACTGTGCACAGCAACTTCCTGTTGCCACATATTCAGACTCAGCTGTGGACATTGCCATACTAGTCTGCTTCTTACTGCTCCAGGATATCAACCTTCCTCCCAAGAATTGGTATGTACCTGTAGTACTTTTTTTATCTTCTCTACAGCCTGCAAAATCTACATCTGAATAACCTGTTAGTAGAAAATCTCCATTCCTAGAGTACCAAAGGCCTAGATTAAGTGTGCCCTTTAGATATCTCAAAATCCTCTTGACTGCAGTATAATGTGATTCTTTAGGGAATGTTTGGTACCTAGCACAGACACATGTAGCATACATAATGTTTGGTCTACTAGCAGTGAGATATAATAGAGAGCCAATTATTCCTCTATACAAAGACTCATCTACAGGTTTACCTGCATCATCTTTGCATATAGGAATACTTGTTCCCATAGGAGTTCTCATGGTGGAGGATGATTCCATACCATACTTCTTAATTAACTCCTTGGTGAACTTTGACTGGGATATGGACAAGCCATCTTCAGTCTGTCTTACTTGGAGTCCCAAGAAGAACTTAAGTTCCCCCCATACTGCTCATTTCAAACTTCCCTTGCATAAGTTTGGCAAACTTCTTGCAAAGGTTGTTCTCTGTAGACCCAAAAATTATGTCATCTACATAGATCTGAACTAAGATTATCTTACCTTAAGATTCCCTTAGGAATAGAGTTTTGTCTATTTTACCTCTTGAGAATTTGTTCTCAATAAGGAAAGTAGACAGAGTTTCATACCAAGCCCCTGGGGCTTGCTTTAACCCATACAATGCTTTCCTAAGTCTATATACATAACCAGGTTTAAGAGAATCTACAAAACCTGATGGCTGCTCTACATAGACTTCTTCTTTTAGATCACCATTCAGGAATGCTGATTTCACATCCATTTGGTATACCTTGAAGCCTTTATATGCTGCATAGGCAAGGAACATCCTGATTGCTTCCAGTCTTGTTACTGGAGCAAATGTTTGATCAAAGTCTATTTCCTCTTCCTGCCTGTATCTTTTTACAACCAATCTTGCTTTGTTCTTCACAATAACTCCATTCTCATCCAACTTGTTCCTAAAAATCCACTTTGTACCAATGATGTTGTGGTCTTTTGGTTTAGGAACTAACTCCCAGACCTTGCATCTTCTAAACTGATTAAGCTCATCTTGCATAGTATTAATCCAGTATTGGTCTTGGATAGCTTCTTTTAATTTCTTTGGCTCCAATTGAGATAGAAAACTTGAGTGCAGGACTGTATTCAGATTTCTGCTTCTGGTTTGCACTCCTTGTCTTGATCACCAATTATCTGATTTACTGGATGATCCTTTAGATGTCTTACAGTTGGAGGTAAACTTCCTTCTGGCTGAATACCTCCAGTTTCTTCATTATGTTGTACCTCTTGGTTGTCATCAGCTTCTAGAGAGTCTTGCACTCCCCCTGGACAGTAGCCATCATTTTCCAATACTTCATCTGTAGTTGAGCCTTCTGCAATGGAAAGCTTGTCCATTCTATTGCTTATACTGTTGAACCGAAAGATCGGTCTCTGTGGAGTTCACCCTTGGGGAAGGGGTGGTCGCACTCCTACTTCATTCCTGTAAGAAAAGCAACCAGAGAGAAGGAAAGAATAGAGGACTAGACAAAGGGCCCGGCGCGGAGGTCACACCACAAACCCGGAAGATCTCAGAGCGCTTCCCCTCCTTAGCCAAAAAGGCCGGGCTAAGGTATCTCAGAGAACACAAAAAGATTGGGAGACAAGTCCGTGTGCTCTGAGATACCCCTTGGGTCCTATTTATAGTTTTTAGAAGATGGTCTGCCAATAACTGACCTCTGATAGCTTGAAATTACTAAAAGACCCCTAGGGATGGTCTGCCAACAGCCCAATCCCGCTATCCTGACCAGCTATGCGCAGCCCGTCCCGACCTGATAACCGAGAAACGCGGGTCGGGGCTGGCCCGCCTAAAGGAGCGGGTCGAGGCTGGCCCGCCTAAAGGAGCGGGTCGAGGCTGGCCCGCCTAAAGGAGCGGGTCGAGGCTGGCCCGCCTAAAGGAGCGGGTCGAGGGGTCTAAGATCCTCCGGCGGACACGGGGTTGTACACAATCCCCGCTCTTTTCGGGCTTCCAAAATGTTAAAACCGAAAGATCGGTCTCTGTGGAGTTCACCCTTGGGGAAGGGGTGGTCGCACTCCTACTTCGTTCCTGCAAGAAAAGCAACCGGAGAGAAGGAAAGAACAGAGGACTAGACCAAGGGCCCGGCGTGGAGGTCCCACCACAAACCCGGAAGATCTCAGAGCGCTTCCCCTCCTTAGCCAAAAAGGCTGGTGTATAACCCCGTATTCGCAGAGTGGGGGTCCTCCAGCAGGCGCAAGGGGGATGAAGTATTTGCCTCCCTCCCGGCTCGTCAGGTCAGCCCTCCCCGGCTCGTCAGGCCAGCCCTCCCCGGCTCGTCAGGCCAGCCCTCCCCGGCTCATCAGGCCAGCCCTCCCGGCTCGTCAGGCCAGCCCTCCCGGCTCGTCAGGCCAGCCCTCCCGGCTCGTCAGGCCAGCCCTCCCGGCTCGTCAGGCCAGCCCTCCCGGCTCGTCAGGCCAGCCCTCCCGGCTCGTCAGGCCAGCCCTCCCGGCTCGTCAGGCCAGCCCTCCCGGCTCGTCAGGCCAGCCCTCCCCGGCTCGTCAGGCCAGCCCTCCCCGGCTCGTCAGGCCAGCCCTCCCCGGCTCGTCAGGCCAGCCCTCCCCGGCTCGTCAGGCCAGCCCTCCCCGGCTCGTCAGGCCAGCCCTCCCGGCTCGTCAGGCCAGCCCTCCCGGCTCGTCAGGCCAGCCCTCCCGGCTCGTCAGGCCAGCCCTCCCGGCTCGTCAGGCCAGCCCTCCCGGCTCGTCAGGCCAGCCCTCCCGGCTCGTCAGGCCAGCCCTCCCGGCTCGTCAGGCCAGCCCTCCCGGCTCGTCAGGCCAGCCCTCCCGGCTCGTCAGGCCAGGTCTCCAGCTCGCTAGGCCGGCGTCTCGCCTTGTCGCTTGCTCTCCTGGCTTGAGGGGCTGCCCCTAGTGGCCTTGTTTTAGCTATTTAGAATAGCGGGATTTGGCTGTTGACAGACCAATCCGGGGGCATTTTGGTCCTTTTACCCCCATCGGGACTTGGAAAAACTATAAATAGACCCCCATGGGTGCCTTTGGAGGGATGAGATTTCCTTACCTCCTCCTCCCTTAGCTTCATCTTGGTAGAGTAGAGAGAGCTCTCCAAGGCGCCCAACTCAGCCACTTGGTGAGGGATGGGAAGTGTTCTAGCAACCTTCCGGGTGTGTGGTGGGACCTCCACGCTAGAGCCGAGGGTCTATTCCTAGTTTCCTGAGCCTTTGGTCTGTGACATCCCCCCGAGTGTAGTAGGTGTGAGGTCACCCCTTCCCCAAGGGTCGAACTCCACAGAGACCAAGTTTTTGGTTTCAACAGCCGGGCTAAGGTATCTCAGAGAACACAAAAAGATTGGGAGACAAGTCTGTGTGCTCTGAGATATCCCTTGGGTCCTATTTATAGTTTTTAGAAGATGGTCTGCCAATAACTGACCTCTGATAGCTTGAAATTACTAAAAGACCCCTAGGGATGGTCTGCCAACAGCCCAATCCCGCTGTCCTGACCAGCTATGCGCAGCCCGTCCCGACCAGATAACCGAGAAACGCGGGTCGGGGTTGGCCCGCCTAAAGGAGCAGGTCGAGGCTGGCCCGCCTAAAGGAGCGGGTCGAGGCTGGCCCGCCTAAAGGAGCGGGTCGAGGCTGGCCCGCCTAAAGGAGCGGGTCGAGGCTGGCCCGCCTAAAGGAGCGGGTCGAGGCTGGCCCGCCTAAAGGAGCGGGTCGAGGGGTCTAAGATCCTCCGGCGGACACGGGGTTGTACACAATCCCCGCTCTTTTCGGGCTTCGCAGAAGCTCGGAAAGAAACGTCCAACCCTACGTGTCCGGCGGAAGTACTGCTGAGCTGGAGGGAATCTTTGATGAGGGGTCCCACCCTGGCTCTATAAATAAGCTGTCGGGCCTTTGGAAGACCACCTCTTTTTCCTGACGTTCTCCCGTTGCTCGTAGCTGAGAGATGCCTATGTCTGAGGAGATGCGTGCCCGATTAGCGACTGCGAGGGAGGGCGCCCGGGAGGCTGCCCTAGAAGCCGCCCCGTGGCTAGCGCGGGGAGCGTCCGGTCCTCTTTTTAAGCCGGCAAAAGGAAAGATCGTTCGGCGCCCCCGACCGGACGATGATCCTGCCTTTGGCTCGGCCGGCGACGTCGAGGTTGTTCCTTCGATAGGAGATCACTTTATCCGATCCACCGTTCCTCCTGACTTTTCTCTCTTTGACAGGAGACGCTTCAAGACGTCGGAGTGGATGAAGAGGGGTCAGGGAAATCTCCCCTGAAGGCGACGAGTCGGGCCGCCAGTCCTTCTCTTCCTCCTGCATCTTCCTCGTCGCCGAGGCCCCCGGGTCTGGGGAAACCGTTCGTCGCCCTGGGAGGACCTGTATTCCAGGGTCGGCCAGGCTCTTCTCGACCTGCTAATGATGCGGGTGTCGTGCTGACGCCTGGTAACTCTTTTGCTTCTAGGCCATTTATCAATCGTCGGCTCCCTCTAATTTTAACCTTGTAGGTTACAACGCGGTCTCTTCTGATGTGGAGATGAGTGAGGGGTATTCGCCTCCCCCCGAGCTGGGCGACATCGCAGGCTACCTGGGCGACCCGCTTGATGCCGCGAAGATGAAGACGCAAGTGACTCGATTATTTCAGAAACACACGCTGCTGCTGAATGAAATCTTCGACATAGTAGAGAAGGATAAGGCTGAGATGGAGGAGCGACTCACGGCTCTAGGGGGAGCTGGGCGAACTGCTGGCGAGGATGGGGCAACATCGCCGGACGCGCATATCACGCGAGCCGAGGAGCGACTTAAGCAGATTTCAGAGCAGGTCGACCTGACCCAGCGAGAGCTGACGGCGGTTCGCGAGTATCACTATCCTCGCGTTCCACCCCAATCCGGCAAGCGAGGGCGGGGTAGGTGGAAATGGATTCAATATTGAGCCGCCTGCCTCACTCTCGTCGGTGCTTGCCACCGCTTGCTGGGTCCGGGTCGCCTCGGATGCCGGTCGAAGCTACTAGGTTTGCTAGACATTTGTTTTGAGAACAATGGTTTCTGTAATAATTCAGGATCTGTCCTGCCCGATCATGGGCATGTGCTTACTGTGTTCTTCTGCTTTATATTCTGGCTCTCCTCGCGGTCGTCGGTAGTTGACTCGCGCGGTTCTGCGGTCGACGATAGTCGATCCATGGTTGGCGATATTCGTCGACCCGCGGCTGACTGTTCCGGCGAACCCTTTCAAGGTAACAATAGTCCATGACCCTACTCAGGAGATACGGGCGAAGTGAGCTCCCCCGGCCAGCTCGTCTTCTTACTCGCGTGATGCCGAGGAGCCGACCTGCTTAGACCTTAACCGTATTTATGCTGCCGAAAGCGGGCCAATTTCCCGCGGGCCCCCCTCTTATAGACTCGCGCGTCGTTCTTGGAGGGGCCCGCGTCGCCATTCATTCTCCCACGCGAGAGCGGGCGAGGAAGGTTTGCGGTCGAGAACCTCTCGTGGGCGTCCTGTGAGCCAACGAGGATCCCGATCGGGTTCAGAAGTCGAAGCGTCGGGGTTAATCTTGCTATCCGCACTTTTCCCGCCACCAAGGTTTTTCCCGGCTTTCCCAACTCTATAAATTGACTCAGCCGATCCACTTTTCACCTACCACATTAAAAGCTGATTCTTCCTTCTTCCCGCGAGAACCCTTCCTTGTTTCACCCGGTGAACCTTTTTGCAAGATGGTTGGCGACGGCGGCAGCGGCGATGCGGACGGGAGGGGGAAGTGTGCTTGGGCCTTTTCTGAGCACGACTTCCCTCCCGCCGTCATTACCGCAGCAGAATTCCTTGAAGCCCTCGGCCGATTCGTCCCGCCGGGCTTTGAGGCGAGGCGGCCTGAGGCAGGCGAGCGCATAAATGACCTGTCCGGGGACGAGCTTGCGCTTCCTACTGCCCACTTCGAGGCGGGTCTCCGGCTCCCCCTATGGCCGGAAATCCGTCAAATCTTCAAGTACTTCGGGGTTGTCCCCGGGCAGATGACCCCTAACTCCGTCGCGGTGGCGGTTGGGTTTGCTTGCTACCTTAGGGAGGAGAGGATCGAGTTCAGCCTCGCGGTCTTCCGCAAGCTGTTTTCCTTCCGCACGAATAAGGACGAGACCGCCTTGATGTAGGCCACAGGTTTGAACACGGTAACGGATAATTAATTCATGCGGTCGCTTCACAATTATCCCTAATACGTTCACACAATAATCCAACGCAACGCACTCACGAACGTCGTTATTAAATATTGCTAACATACGGTAGCCACACCGTTGAAAGATCGAACCAACGGCTATTGGCCGTTGTTCTCTCTAGGCAAAGAGACTTACCCGATCCGGGCGAGCGTGGTTGTACCAAAAGAGATCTACCAAAAAGTTCGATTCGGAATTGGTAGATCTCCCCCAACAAAACGAAAGACGAGGTTCGCCAAACCTTTCGGAGAATTAAACACTCTTGAAATAACAACTTAAGCTATATGAAAATTAAACCACGACGAATAACGATTCCAAAAATAACGCACGGAAATTCCACCAAATAAAATTATCTAAAAAAAATAATGGATCACACAAGTGGTAGTAGTTCTCGTTACCCCAACCGGAAGGGATGATTCCGGTTCACTTTTCTTGGATTTATTCTTCCACGGCTCCGCCGGAGTTTCGCCGATCGGAGAGAAATTTTGTCCGCTTTGTTCGCTTCACGCCGGGATGAGAAAGAACAAGAAGATCCCTTCGTTTTGGGTTATCGTCTTCCTCAAAATAGAATAATGGGCTGTTTTTTTTTGGGATCTCTAAGGAGGGCTCGGTTTTGGGTGTTTGAAGGAAGACTTGGGTGGAGGCCGATTTTGATGAGGGGAGAAGTGTGGTCGGTTTGGGAGAAGACGGGGGTGGTCGGATTCTAGGAAGAAGGGGAGAGGAAAGGAGGGGGAGAGGAGGCCGAAGCCAAAGGAGAGGAGTAGGAAGGCCGGCGGCCAAGGTAAAGAGGAGGGAGGAAAAATCTATCACAAGATTTTAGGGTTCAATATTTTCTTCATAAAATTACTCAACAATGAAAAGTTCATGCCTATATATAGGCCTATTACAAGCTATGGCTATTTGCAGCCCAAAAGAAAAATAAAATATAATCAAAAATTAAACAAATACATGAAGAAATAGTACATGCATAATAACTAAATAAAAGTCTTTATTATGTAGCTCCTTATGTAATTTTTTTTTTATGTAATAATTTGCCTTTGCCGTCACCGTCAAAATCTCCAACATGTAGGAGAACGCCATCGCCGTCGCCATCGCCGTCATCATCTTTACGCCATCTTCGTCACCATCATCAACAACATGAATGAACTCATCACCATCATCAAAAACATGAAGATGTCGTCTTCATCAATCCTCCCCCGCTTCAATGAACTCATCACCGATGAGTTGACATGGAGGTACTGGCGCCGAAGAGCATCATCCCAAAGAACCTTTGTCGAGTCCGGAGTCCAAGAGCCACCGGATACCGGACGATCATACCATCGCATTACGGAACACTGCATACCACCGCTTGGAGAGGAGAGCCAAGCACCATCAATGAACCTGTCTAGCCAAAAATTTGTCCCGTGGAACTTGGAAAACGCATTAGGCAAATAAAGAAGACAAATTTCTGCTTCAACAATCAACGTACCTCCGTTGGAGACCAATGGAGAGAACGATCCAAGAACCAACTCACCCCCCGACCCAAATGCAAATTTAGTGGCACCAAACGTAGAGTTAGATATTCTAAATGGTGGAAAAACATAATGCGTGAAATTGGAAACATTTAAACTATGGGAATTACCCCATTCAATGGTTAATTTCAATAGATATTTTGTTTTTCCCATTTGATTAAAAATCCGAAAAGTTCTAACTCGCCAAATCGTCAACGTTTCTATAGTGCCCGTAGGCATCCGTTTAGGGGCGAGACGCACCAAAAGTAAACCGAGAACTTTATAGGGAAATTCCCTCTTATGTAAGTTAGCAATAACATAATAAGATGACATGTGCGTGACTAGCGCTTCCTTACGGTGCTCATGTAATAAGAACATGTGAGAGGCAACTATAAGTGCATATAGGCGTAACATAAAGCATAGCAATAACAAAACTACATAAGTAGAAACCAAAGGAACTAAATAAGTAGGAACCAAAGGAACTAAACATAATGGCATCAACATAAAGTAATAGGGTGGCGCTAGGGGAACTACACGTAGTGTCGACATCGGAACTAAATATGGCGGTGCCAACGGAAATAACTCTGGTGGCACCAGAGGAACTACATCAGGAGGCATCATCCTAACGGGATCAGGTGGCACCAACATAATGCGAACAGGTGGCAAAAACGGGACTAGATCCGGTGGTAGTAGTCGAATTAAATCAGGTGGTACTAACTGAATGCAATCCGATGGGACAAACGATGACCACATCATTAATGGATTCTCGAAAAATTGGTCAATCCTAGGAAGTCGAGAGGGTACCGAATTTATGAGACTTTCATCATGACTACATACAAAATCTATCTTCACACTATGTGACATGTCCCAAGGAGGATCCATCGTGGAAGATAAAACAAATTGACTCCAAACAGGCAAAATAATCTCATATCCAAACGGATCTGTAGGTCGGGTCAACAAAATGGTGGGGATAGCCGGTAAAACTAATACGAGGGGAGAGTTAATAATGCAATTAAATTCATGCCACGGAGTTTGCATCAGGGGACGCTCACCCGGGTTGACCTCAATATCGTCCTCTAAAATAATAACTCTCTCGATTGGTATTCCTCCAAACACATCGGTCACGTCAGCAGTAGCGGTAAAAATCTCAGAAGGTGGCTCTACAATATGTCTTGGGCTAAAGATAACCAGTTCGTGTCCTAATGTATCATCGCGTAAATCACGAACGGGTAAGCTCTCACCATAAGGTAACTCTTCTGACTCATAAATCACTATATTAGCAGCCGTACAATTCTCATGAATGGGCGCATCAATAGACTCCAGAGGAGGGGCTAAATCATGCCGAAAGTCAAAATATGGATTTTTCGTCCAAGTGTAATCCTCCGGGTGCAAGTCATCAAAATCATAGGATAATTCAAACACAGGATTCTCCCTCACAGTAAACTCATCTGGCTCGTCTTCACCTAACTCACAATCAGAGAAGCATTCGTCATAGGGTGATTCTATCAACTCATAAGGTACTTCGCCCAAATCAGAATCAGTATCATTCTCAGAAACCTCGACGAGGGGAAGCAGAGATAATTCCTCAGAGGAGAAATCGTCATCCAGGTCACTGGGGTAACCAATCTCCTCGTCGTCACTCACATTGTCAATGTCAATAGCCTCGTCTGCAGTGACGGGCACACTAGAAATCACAGCCTCAAACTCAATCACTTTGATAACAACACTCTCATCCCGCATATTCATGGCATTGGGAAAGGACCTGGCGGGAGAATGAATCTTATGTGACGTTCTAGTATGGGAGTACGAGGGGACATACTGGTTCGTTGTAGGCAAAAATTTAGGCGTCGAATCACTCATATAATCAGGAGACTGGGCACGACAGTAGGGAGGGTAATACTCATCCATTAGAAGATTCTTCATAATCTTCCAGCCTACAAGAGAGTCGGCGATTGATGGCCCATAACGTCTCTCTTCATTGATCCAGAAGGTAAGCGCTCGACCAAATAACTGGAGTCTCGCAACGGGAATCCTGTGGGAATCCCCAATACGATACTGCTCGAAATATCGTTCCATATCCTCTACCCAGAGTAGAAACACTCGAAACTCTCCTAAACCATCATAGGTTGGAGCAGGAATTATAACACGCCTAGAGGTGGGATGACCTCTAAGTTGTGATATCAATTCCATAACGTCCTCACTTTGACGCTTCACGTCCTTGCGAAAAGCTCCAATCGGGGAAGGTGAAGGAATGAGATTCCAACAACCCGCCATAGGTGCAAGAAACCGCGTATATGCAAAAAAAATTAAAAGCCTGTAGGTAATTAATTTTTAAAAGTTGAATTGTTCCCGCTTAACCACTAGGGTTTTAAAGATTATAAGATAGGGTTTTTGCTGGAAAAATAAGAGGAACATTAAAAAATTTTGCTGGAATTTTTTTATTTAGAAAAGAAAAATCTAGGCCGCTATTGACACACCAAAAATACTAAATTTTCAAATAAATTAATAAAAATAAGTACTTAATAAATTTTTTTTTATTATTATTTTTTTTTTGTTTTCTTACTAATAATTAGATGGAGGAATTCCAGAAATTTTGACTTTTAGATTTTGAGAAAGTTGACATTTTAATGCCGCTATTTGCAGACCAATATGTAGAAAAACTAGTTTTCATGAAACCTAAAAGTTTTGAAATTTGAATTTTGAAATTCGAAATTGAAATTTGAAATTTTGAAATTTGAAAGTTGGATTTTAAATTTTGAAATTTTAAAATTTAAAATTTGAAATTTGAAATTTGAAAATTTGAAATTTGAAATTTGAAATTTAAAATTCTAAAATTTGACATTTGAAAGTGAATTTTGAAATTTGAAATTTTGGAGAGTTATATTGGGAACTTCATTGCATTTCAATATAATTTATATTTTCTAATTAATTAGCCTACTAAATTAGCCTACCTAAAGATAGAAGGATGGTGCCGATTAGGAAATCGACAATAACCTCTCTCTGATACCAAATTGATGTAGGCCACAGGTTTGAACACGGTAACGGATAATTAATTCATGCGGTCGCTTCACAATTATCCCTAATACGTTCACACAATAATCCAACGCAACGCACTCACGAACGTCGTTATTAAATATTGCTAACATACGGTAGCCACACCGTTGAAAGATCGAACCAACGGCTATTGGCCGTTGTTCTCTCTAGGCAAAGAGACTTACCCGATCCGGGCGAGCGTGGTTGTACCAAAAGAGATCTACCAAAAAGTTCGATTCGGAATTGGTAGATCTCCCCCAACAAAACGAAAGACGAGGTTCGCCAAACCTTTCGGAGAATTAAACACTCTTGAAATAACAACTTAAGCTATATGAAAATTAAACCACGACGAATAACGATTCCAAAAATAACGCACGGAAATTCCACCAAATAAAATTATCTAAAAAAAATAATGGATCACACAAGTGGTAGTAGTTCTCGTTACCCCAACCGGAAGGGATGATTCCGGTTCACTTTTCTTGGATTTATTCTTCCACGGCTCCGCCGGAGTTTCGCCGATCGGAGAGAAATTTTGTCCGCTTTGTTCGCTTCACGCCGGGATGAGAAAGAACAAGAAGATCCCTTCGTTTTGGGTTATCGTCTTCCTCAAAATAGAATAATGGGCTGTTTTTTTTTTGGGATCTCTAAGGAGGGCTCGGTTTTGGGTGTTTGAAGGAAGACTTGGGTGGAGGCCGATTTTGATGAGGGGAGAAGTGTGGTCGGTTTGGGAGAAGACGGGGGTGGTCGGATTCTAGGAAGAAGGGGAGAGGAAAGGAGGGGGAGAGGAGGCCGAAGCCAAAGGAGAGGAGTAGGAAGGCCGGCGGCCAAGGTAAAGAGGAGGGAGGAAAAATCTATCACAAGATTTTAGGGTTCAATATTTTCTTCATAAAATTACTCAACAATGAAAAGTTCATGCCTATATATAGGCCTATTACAAGCTATGGCTATTTGCAGCCCCAAAAAAAAATAAAACATAATCAAAAATTAAACAAATACATGAAGAAATAGTACATGCATAATAACTAAATAAAAGTCTTTATTATGTAGCTCCTTATGTAATTTTTTTTTATGTAATAATTTGCCTTTGCCGTCACCGTCAAAATCTCCAACATGTAGGAGAACGCCATCGCCGTCATCATCTTTACGCCATCTTCGTCACCATCATCAACAACATGAATGAACTCATCACCATCATCAACAACATGAAGATGTCGTCTTCATCAAGCCTGCTTCGCCAGCAGCCAGGCGAAGGTGCGAGAGACGGTAAACAAGAGCCACAATTGGCTAAAGAAATTTATCTTCGTCAAGGGGGACTTTGGAAACGTCCCCTTCTCGCCGGTTCAGCTCAGCGAGGCGAGCTATCGCCCCCCGTCCTTGGGGGGTCACGAGGCGGCACTGTACGGGTTCTTCGCCGGGAAGAACTTTGAGGTGGCATACCTCCGCAGGAACCTGGACGATCTCTCCCCCGTCCCGCCTGGTGAAGGTAAGCGACTCGACTACTTCCGTTTTCCAAGACCATCCTTCGAGTAACCTTAAGTTCCTCACTTTTACAGGCGAGCACGATATTCCCCGCCGTCCTCCCTACGAGAGTGCGCGACTCGCATCCGGCGAGCTCGCCCGGGCTGAGGCGGCGGCCGCTGCACACCGCGAGTTATCAACCCCTGCCACCTCAAAGCGACCCAGTCATGAGCGGACCCAGGATCTGCCGCCGCCCAAGAAGTCCAAAAAGGCGAGTGGCGCACCTCTCCCGACTCCCGACAAGGGCAAGGCTCCTGTCGGTCAACAGTCTGTTGATCCTCCTCCGCCTTGTCCCTCGGCCGCACCGGCCACCGGCTCAGCCGGTGCGGGGGCGGGCACATCGCAATCACTAGAAGGGGGTCAGCCCGCGAAGACGTTGGTTCCCCGGGGACACTGCAACTTCGAATTCGGGGAGGGGCCCTTGGACGAGCTCGGGGTCCCGCTACTCCAGTGGGACAAGGAGATCAACCGAGTCTCCATATCCTCGGCGCTGCCAAGTTGGGTGGAGCAGGAAACCAGCCGCGGAGATGCGTATAACCTCTCCTTCGGCGTCTACGGGCGGGAGGACGCCGCCATCTATGGCGAGGAGGGGACGCGGGTGCTGGTCTACGAAAGCGCGCGGGCCCAGCTTCGCAGCCTTGAGCTGGCCCATATGGTCAGCCGGCGATGCCTTCGGGTGGAGAAGAGCATCCCGTCCCTCGAAAAAATTATTGACGAGAAGGAGGCGGCTCGCAAGCTTGCTCAAGAGGAGGCGGACGAGCTACGGAAACGGGCCGAGGCATCTGATGCCGCCCTCGCGCAATACTTCAGGGGAGCGGTAAGCGAGCTAACTCGCGTCGGCCTTTCCTCGCCCAGAGCGATCTGACTCAATAATCTTCCTTTTCGCAGGACGCGGCGACGGCTAGCCGGATGGGCACTGAAATCGTCACCCTTCAGCAGGAGAAGTAGGCATTACGGGCGCGAGTGGATGCACTGGAGGCTGCTGCGGCTGCGCCACCGTCATCCACAAGCGGCTGTCAACTTACTCATTATAGCGACTACGACATAGAAGTGATGATGCAGAAGAACGTGGCCAGCGCGGCGAAATACACCTTCCAGACGTTGCAGCGGGCCAATCTCCTTAGGAGTAGTTGTGCCAAGCTTTCGGCTGACGAGGTGGTACCTGAGCTGTTCCTCCCGGTGCCGAAGATGGGTGGGCCTCCCTTCCACCCCATATGAGGGGGCTCGCAGCTTAGGGCTCGTCTCGCCGAGGGCTTGCACACTTGACTTTCCTTTTCTCTTTGCCGCAGCGTCGAGGGCCCATGTCTGGGGTTTTTGTAGTATTTTCTTTTTGACAAACCTAAGTGTAATGATAAATCTTTCATTCTTCCTCTGTAATGTGAATGCTTTCTTTGCTCATTCTTCGTTATTCGCTTCTCGCATTCGCCTCTTGTATTTTGCCTTGAGTCACTCACTTTGCGTCGTTGCCGTCGCGCGCGAGCGAAGTTGTAGAGTCGCTATTGAATGAGATTTTTGACTCGGGAGTGCGAGGAACGCCGGGCAGTCGCGACGCGGATGGGCGACTCGCATCGCCTGTCCGGGTTCGCTGTCACACTCTTTGCCGCGAAGCGGGCGAGTAGGCCGGGCAATTGCGCTAGAGCTCGCGCGGGTCGGCCAATGATCTCCTCCCGGAAAGGCGCCAGAGCGCCGAATGACTTCAAACAAATCCGAGCTCGGCGTTCTTTCCCCAAAAAAGCGTCGAGCGGACAGCGGAATTAAGGCAAACTGAAGCTCGACTATCTCTATCTGGAGCTCCACGATAGTTGAACGGCGCTTCGGTCGAGATAGAGATTGACGATAGCCGAACACCGCCCGCGGGCTCGTACTGGCTGGGGCCTACACTGGCTTCCCCGAGTGACATTCGGCTCTGTCAGCCTGATGGGGGCCTATCAGCGGGATCCGCTCGGGGTCCGGGGTAAACCCCTCCGAGTGACATCCAGCCCTGCCAGCTTGATGGGAGCCTGACAGCGGGATCTGCTCGGGGCCCGGGATAAATTCCTCTGAGTGACATCCAGCCCTGCCAGCTTGATGGGATCCTGACAGCGGGATCTGCTCGGGGCCCGGGATAAATTCCTCCGAGTGACATCCAGCCTTGCCAGCTTGATGGGAGCCTGACAGCGGGATCTGCTCGGGGCCCGGGGCAAACTCCTCCGAGTGACATCCAGCCCTGCCAACTTGATGGGAGCCTGACAGCGGGATCTGCTCGGGGCCCGGGATAAATTCCTCCGAGTGACATCCAGCCCTGCCAGCTTGAAGGGAGCCTGACAGCGGGATCTGCTCGGGGTCCGGGGCAAACTCCTCCGAGTGACATCCAGCCCTGCCAGCTTGAAGGGAGCCTGACAGCGGGATCTGCTCGGGGTCCGGGGCAAACTCCTCCGAGTGACATCCAGCCCTGCCAGCTTGATGGGAGCCTGACAGCGGGATCTGCTCGGGGTCCGGGGTAAACCCCTCCGAGTGACATCCAGCCCTGCCAGCTTGATGGGAGCCTGACAGCGGGATCTGCTCGGGTTCCGGGATAAATTCCTCCGAGTGACATCCAGCCCTGCCAGCTTGATGGGATCCTGACAGCGGGATCTGCTCGGGGCTCGGGATAAATTCCTCCGAGTGACATCCAGTCCTGCCAGCTTGATGGGAGCCTGACAACGGGATCTGCTTGGGGCCCGGGGCAAACTCCTCCGAGTGACATCCAGCCTTGCCAGCTTGATGGAAGCCTGACAGCGGGATCTGCTCGGGGCCCGGGATAAATTCCTCTGAGTGACATCCAGCCCTGCCAGCTTGAAGGGAGCCTGACAGCGGGATCTACTCGGGGTCCGGGGCAAACTCCTCCGAGTGACATCCAGCCCTGCCAGCTTGAAGGGAGCCTGACAGCGGGATCTGCTCGGGGTCCGGGGCAAACTCCTTCGAGTGACATCCAGCCCTGCCAGCTTGATGGGAGCCTGACAGCGGGATCTGCTCGGGGCCCGGGGTAAACTCCTCCGAGTGACATCCAGCCCTGCCAGCTTGATGGGAGCCTGACAGCGGGATCTGCTCGGGGCCCGGGGTAAACTCCTCTGACTCATACGAAAACATGTACACCTCAGCATTTCAGAAAAGAACTTTTTATTTCATAGAGCGAAAGTTACATAACTCAGGGAAAGAAACGCTTCAGGTCGTCTCCATTCCAGGTGAGACCCATGGTTGCACCTTCCGCATTTCGAAGGCGATAACCACCTAACTTTAAGACTTCTTGCACTATGTATGGCCCTTCCCAGTTGGGGTTAAGTTTCCCCACTGCGGCTGATCTTCCTGCTGCGTCCACCTTTCTCAATACTAAGTCCCCTTCCGCGAATTGTTTGATCCTGACGTGCTTGTCAAAGTATTTGGCCATTCTCCTCTTCACCTCATCCTGCCTGATGGCAGAGAGGTCCCGCAGCTCTTCTATCAAGTCAAGGGAGAGTCGTAGCTCCTCCTCATTCTCGACTCTCCACTCTTCCCTGCCTTCTCCTGCCTCAGCCACCCGGGGTGTTTGGACTTCAAGTTCTATCGGGAGCACCGCCTCGCATCCGTGGGAGAGCTTGAACGGGGTCTATCCGGTGGCCGTGTTGGGCGTGGTCCTGAGAGCCCAGAGGACCGAGGGGAGCTGCTCCACCCAACTACCCTTCAAGTTTTCCACTTTCTTTTTGAGGAGGTTGACGATGATCTTGTTTGCCGCTTCCACCTGCCCATTACTCCTCGGGTGATGGATCGAGGCGAACCTAAGATCAATCCCGAGCTGCTCGCAAAAGCTGAAGAATTCGGCGCTCGCGAACTGGGGTCCATTGTCTGTGACGATGGCTTGGGGGAGCCCGTGACGGCAGATGATTTCCCCCCATACGAAGTTCCTCACGACTTGGGAGGTCACCTTGGCCAATGCCTTCACTTCCAGCCACTTGGAGAAATAATCGATCATCACGAGCAGGAATCTTCTCTGTCCGCTGGCTTGGGGGAAGGGTCCAACCAAGTCCATTCCCCAGATCGCGAAGGGCCAAGGGGCTGAGATGCTCCTGAGACGTTGGGCCGGCTGCAGCTGGAGTGGAGAGAAGAGCTGGCACTTGTGACACTCCTTGGTGAATTTTGCCGCATCGCGGCCTAAGGTTGGCCAGAAATACCCCTGTCTGATGATCCTCCCTTCCAAGGTCCGACTCCTAGAATGGCTCCCGCACTCCCCGGAGTGAACCTCCTCCAAGATTCTCTGGACCTCTCCCTCGGCCACGCAACGAGCCAACATGCCTGAGAGGGTCTTCCTGTACAGTTGACCGTCTCGCGTAAGGTAATAGGCTGACTTATACTTGAGCTTCTTCCGGTCCATCCCCTCGGGATACTCCCCCGTGGATAGGAAAGTCGTGAACGGGTCCATCCATGAGGGGTGTTGCTCCATCTCCATCAATTCTCCTTCCTCGATGGAGGGCCGAAATAAGTCGGTGACAGTTCCCCCCGCCCGGGGACCATGTTTTGCCAGCTGGTCTACTTGCTCGTTCTCCACTCTGGGCACGTGCCGGATGGAGAAAGTCTAGAACGAGCCGATGATCCCCTTCGCCTTAGTTAAGTATAGCTGCAGAGTAGGCTCTCGGACCTCGAACTCCCCGTTGATCTGGGAGGCCACCACCATGGAATCAGTGAGGACCTCCACATCTTGCACCCCCAGTTCCCGAGCCAGGCGCAGCCCTGCAATCACTGCTTCATACTCCGCCTGGTTGTTGGTGATGGGGAAGTGTATTACCACCGTCTGCTCTATTCTTGTCCCATGGGGGCTTTCCAGGATGATCCCGACTCCCAGGGAATTTTTTTCCCGAAGCACCATCCGCCATCATCTTCCAAGGGACCGGGCGAGTGAGTTCCTCCTCCGCCACCTCGATCACGTACTCAGCCAGAAAATCTTCCATAACTTGTGCTTTGATCGAGAGACGGGGGACAAAGGAGACGTCGAACTCGCTCAATTCCACCGACCACTTTGCCAATCTGCCCGAATGCTCCACCCCCCCAAAGATGTTACGGAGGGGGTGGTCGGTCACTACCCGGATCGAATGAGCCTGGAAGTAAGGCCAGACCCTCCGGGCCGAGATGACCAGAGCAAATTCCAACTTCTCCAAAATAGGGTAGCGGAGCTCGGCCTTCCTCAGCACCCTACTAACATAGTAAATCGGGAGTTGCTTCTTCCCCTCTTCCCGAACTAACACAGAGCTCAGGGCCTCTGTCCCAACGCCCAAGTATAGGAATAAGTCCTCCCCTTCCTTTGGTCCCTGGAGCAGGGGAGCCCGAGTCAACTGCCTCTTCAGGGCCTGGAATGCTTCTTCGCACTCCGGGGTCCATTCGAACCTCCGACCTCCTCTCAGGGTTTTGAAGAAGGGAGAGCACTTCTCTCCGGCACGAGAAAGGAATCTGCTCAACCCTGCTAACTTCCCCGTCAACCGCTGCACTTCTCTTGCATTCCGCGGTGACCCTAACTCCAGAATTGCCCTTACCTTATCGGGATTGGGCTCTACTCCAGCAGGGGTGAGGAGATGCCCCAGAAATTTTCCCCTGCTTGCCCCGAAGATGCACTTCGAGGGGTTCAATCTCATTTTATGCTTCCGAAGGGTAGTAAAAGTCTCCTCCAGGTCCCGGAGGTGAGAGTCGATGCTGAGGCTCTTGACCATGAGATCGTCTACGCAAACCTCTAGGTTCCTGCCCTTTTGCTCTCGGAAGATCCTGTCCATCATTTTCTGGTAGGTCGCACCTGCATTTTTTAGCCCGAAGGGCATCATTTTGTAGCAATAATACCCATCCCCCGTGATGAAAGAGACATCTTTGACGTCGGGAGGGTGCATCCTAATCTGGTGGTAACCTGAAAAAGCATCTAGGAAACTCATTACAGAAAAACCAACGGCTAAATCTACCAGCGCGTCGATCCGAGGCAAGGGATAACAGTCCTTAGGGCACGCTTTATTAAGTAAAGAAAAATCGACACACATCCTCCACCGGCCGTCTCCTTTTTTAACCATTACAACATTGGAGACCCAGCCGGGGTATTGGATTTCAGAAATGAAACCGACCTTGAGGAGCTTGGCCACCTCCTCCCGAATCGGCTCGGCCAGCCTGTCCGCCGTGGCCCTCTTCTTCTGCTGGATGAGGCGTGCTTCCGGGTTCAGGTTAAGGCGGTGGCAGGCCACGTCGGCGTCGATCCCCGGCATCTCCGCAACACTCCAGGCGAAGATATCCACGTTCTTCTGGATGCACTCCAGCATCCTGCCTTGAGCCTCCGGAGTCAGACCTCCGCTGACGCGGACCTTCTCAACCCTGCCACCGAAGGCGAGGACCTCCATCTCCACCACCTCTTCTGCTGCCTCCAGACGGGACTGCTCCCCCCATTCTTCAGTAACTCCTCCAGGGGCGGAGACTTCTTCCTCGACTTCCTCCACGGCCATTGCTTCGGCCGGCCCCTGGACCTCCTCCACCACTTCTTCCTGGACGTGACTCTCCTCCACTTCCATATCTTCTCTGCCAACCTCCTGCTCCGTCTCCTCCATCCTTCGTCCCATTTCTTCGGCTTCTTCCAACCAAGAGATAGAGTTCACTGCCGTGACGTAACATTCTCTCGCCACTTTGGGATCTCCGCGGACCCGGACCTGGACCCCCTCGACGTTAAACTTGAGGCATTGGTGGAAGGACGAGGGGACGCAGCGGAAGGCGCTGATAAGGGGCCTCCCGAAGATGGCGCTGTAGCTGCTAGGGGCGTCTACGATGACGAACTTGCAGTTGCGAGACTGCCCCCCCAGGGAAACATTGAGTCCCACTCCTCCTTCAACTTCCTTCCTTTCCCCTGAGAAGCCGAACAGGGGCCCATCCGAGGCCAACACCCTCCTGGCCTCCACCTTCATCACGTCGAATGCCCTCTTAAAGATGACGTTGACCGAACTCCCGTTGTCGATGAGGATCCGGGAGACGGTGAAATCTTCGATGGCTGTCTGAATGACCAGCGCATCGCAGAAGGGATCTTCATGACCTGGCATGTCCTGGATGGAGAATGTGATTCTCTCTTCTGGGGCGGGGTCTGGGATGTGGAGCCAATGCTCCTGCGGTACATGGTGTGGAGGCTCGCCTTGCGGGAGGCCTCGACCCCCGCCCCCCCGTGGATTGCTCCGATCCCTCCCCGGGACCCCACATCAGCCCGATCTTCGCATCTGTCCTCCTCCCTCCGAGGCAGGACTTCTTCGATCTGCACTCCCTGGTGATCTTGCCGGCGCTGCTGCTCCCTGTCTCCTCTCATCTCGAGGAACTCCGGGCACGTGACGGTGGAGTGCCCTTCTTCCTGGTGGAAATCGCAGTACGGCATCTCCACCCTGACTTCTCTTCTCCTCCTTCTCGCCGGCCTTCTTCTCTCCCCCATGGCTATGGCCATAGCCTCTTCTTGGTCGGGAAGAGGTGGCCTTCGGCCTTGCCTTCCTCCGGGAGGGTAGAACTGACCCTGGCCTCCCTGGCGACGGTCCCCTCCGTAGAACCCTCTCCTCGCCCTCTGCTCCTGCCACTCTGGCCTCCATCCTAGCCGGTGATTCGGCTCTTGGCGCCCCCACCTGGGCGGCGGCTGTTGCTGCTGATGTTGCCCGTCCCTCTGCCGGGGCTCGACTCTCCTCTCCTCCTGGCCTCTATCTCCCTTTGGCCTCTCCTCCTCTGTAGCCCATCTGGCTAGCTTCTGGGCAAACTCTAGATTCGACGCCTCTCCGTCGACTTCTCTCGCCGCCCTTTCCATCAACTCTTCATAGGAGAGGGGGGGAACCCTTTTCAACTCCATGCGAAAGAAGCCCTGTTGCAGTCCCAGTGTGAAGGCCATCATCAGGGTATGGCCCGACGTCTCCTGAACCTGGGTAACCTCCTCCTAGAAGCGGTCAACATAGCTTCCCAGGGTCTCGTTCACCTCTTGTTTGATACGGAACAGAGATTCCGACTCCCTCTTCCTCCTCTTAGAGGTAGTGAATCTCAGCACGAACCCCCGGCGGAGATCCTCGAAGCAGTGGATGGAGTTGGACGGCAGCTGATGGAACCACTCCCTCGCCTTCTCTCTGAGAGTGATAGCGAAGAGTCGGCACTTGAACCCGTCCGACATTTGCCTGATGGAGACCACGTCCTCGAACCACTGGACGTGTTGGACCGGATCTCCCCTTCCGGTGTAATAGGACACCTCGGGCTCCCTGAATCCATCCGGGACTGGGGCGGAAGAGACCAATTCGCTGAAAGGACTGCCTCCACCCGCCGGGCGGGTTGGAGGGTCTCGCGCCCCTAACTCGCCGAATCGGCCGCCGCTCCCCGAGCCTGGGAAGAGCACTCGCCCGGGGAGCTCGGCGCCTCGCCCCTCATCGACCACTTCCTTCCCGGCTCGCCGGGCGGGAGCCGCCTCGTTGAGTGCCGGGTCCGCGAGAACCGGGATTGCTGGGGTCGCACTTTCGGCCCGCACGCCGAGTGCGAGCCTGACCACGCCGAGCATTTCCTGTCTAAATTCCTCAAACATCCCCGCGATGGCGAGAGGGGGTGGGGGTGGCGAGTCGGTCCTGTCCGAGCCCTGCCCTTCTCCTCCAGTCATTGATCCTGCGGAAGGTTTTCTGAGTTGACCACTCTCCACGCTCACCGCACCAAAATGTTGAAACCGAAAGATCGGTCTCTGTGGAGTTCACCCTTGGGGAAGGGGTGGTCGCACTCCTACTTCGTTCCTGCAAGAAAAGCAACCGGAGAGAAGGAAAGAACAGAGGACTAGACCAAGGGCCCGGCGCGGAGGTCCCACCACAAACCCGGAAGATCTCAGAGCGCTTCCCCTCCTTAGCCAAAAAGGCCGGGCTAAGGTATCTCAGAGAACACAAAAAGATTGGGAGACAAGTCCGTGTGCTCTGAGATACCCCTTGGGTCCTATTTATAGTTTTTAGAAGATGGTCTGCCAATAACTGACCTCTGATAGCTTGAAATTACTAAAAGACCCCTAGGGATGGTCTGCCAATAGCCCAATCCCGCTGTCCTGACCAGCTATGCACAGCCCGTCCCGACCTGATAACCGAGAAACGCGGGTCGGGGCTGGCCCGCCTAAAGGAGCGGGTCGAGGCTGGCCCGCCTAAAGGAGTGGGTCGAGGCTGGCCCGCCTAAAGGAGCGGGTCGAGGCTGGCCCGCCTAAAGGAGCGGGTCGAGGCTGGCCCGCCTAAAGGAGCGGGTCGAGGCTGGCCCGCCTAAAGGAGCGGGTCGAGGCTGGCCCGCCTAAAGGAGCGGGTCGAGGGGTCTAAGATCCTCTGGCGGACACGAGGTTGTACATATACCTGTTGGACTGCATGAACTACAAGGCAACTCACTGTTGATAAATCTAGTTTCATCAAATACAACATGTATAGATTCTTCTACAACCTGTGTAATCAAGTTGTAGACCCTATAAGCCTTACTATTGATGATGTACCCAACAAATATCTCATCTTGGGATTTGGCAGCAAACTTAGTTAGATAAAACTTGCCATTGTTAAAGATATAACACTTGCAACCAAAGATTCTAAAATAGGATAAATTTGGTTTTCTATCTTTCATGATCTCATAGGGTGTCTTTTGTGCCTTTTTGTAATAGAGGCCCTATTGATCACATGACATGCAGTACTAACTGCCTCATCCCAGAAATATTATGGGAGAGAAGTGTCACTCAATAGAGTTCTACCAGCCTCAATCAATGCCCTATTCTTTCTTTCAGCAATACCATTCTGCTGTGGTGTTCTAGGTGAGGAGAATTCTTGGAAAATCCAAAATTCTTCACATAATCTTGTCATACTTTCAGATTAAAATTCAGTGCCATGGTCACTTCTGATTTTGACCACTGTACTATTCAGTTCATTCTTAATTTGTTTGACAAAACTATGTAAAACACTTGGGGTTTCAGATTTCTGTCTCATAAAGAACACCCAGGAATATCTAGAATAGTCATCTACAACCACAAAAGTGTAGACCTTCCTACCTAGACTATGAACTGGCATAGGACCAAATAAATCCATATGCAATAGGTATAGACACCTGACTGAATCCTTGTTTTCAAGGCTAAGAAAGGAGGATTTTGTCTGCTTGCCCTTTTCACAAGCTGAACATATCCCATCCTTTATACACTTAACTTGAGGACCATTCCTCACTAACTCTTTGCTAAAGAGTTGGCCAATTATCTTGTAGTTAAGATGAGCCAGCCTCTTGTGCCATTTGACACAATGAGATGTTCTCTCATCAGCTATAAGACAAATAGGAGAAACCTTGTTCTCACATACAAAGTCAAGACAATAAACATTTATTTTTCTATACCCAGTCAATATGACCTTTTGATATGACATCCATTCTTAACAAATAAAATGTCATATCTTAGATCACTCAGCTGACTTATGCTTATCAGGTTGTGTTTCAAACCTTTTACATAAGCCACTTGAGTGATGGTAATTTGGTTTGAAGAAATGTTACCAAATCCTTTGATGATTCCTCTTTCAGATCCACCAAAGATTATTTTAGGCCCATCCTTGATAGGTGTGTACTCCTTCAACAACCCCTTTTATTCCAGTCATGTGCCTAGAACATCCCCTTTCCAAGTACCATATAGGGACACGACAACTTGGACTTTCCTGCAATACAAAATTACTTTCCCTTAGAACCCAAGTAAGTCTTGGGTCCTTGGTTCAAGTTAGCACCATTCATATCAAAACTACCAATAGCTCTTCTAACTGGTTGACTGTTGTTCTTCCTGACACTTATGCTATGCCAACATTCTAAGGCAAAATGGTCTGTCTTGCCACAGCACCAACATTCATACTTGTTGTATCTAGGTCTAGATACATTTTTGGCAGAAAAATTTCTATTCTGTGCTGGTGCTGCTGCAACTACACCCACTGATTTCTTATAACCATGGGGTTTATAAACATGGGCTGACTTATTGGCATTAACACCCTTGTTTTTCAGAACATCAGTCTTATTATGACCATGAATGTTTTCAAGATCATATCTGTTAGAAGGCACTTGTACCTTTCTAAACTTTACAGGCACTTTAAAATTTACTGGCTCGACTGGTGCTTTGCCTATTCTCTTGAATTGGACAGTCTTGGTGTTACCTTTAAAGCCTAATGCTGCCTTACCCTTTTGAGCCACAAACTCATCTATTAAGGGTAAGACTGATTTTGGCTTAGAGTAACTAGCCACTAAATCTTTCTCCTTCTTAGCACCAAAGGATTTCTCCTTCTTGCCCTTTTATTGAGTCTTCTTTCTGTCTGCTGACTCGTTCCTCTTTTCTGGACATTCTGTCACCACATGTCCAGGCCTATTGCAACAATAACAAACAATTTTTGATGTTGTAGCTTTGCTGGGCTTAGACCTGCTCCTTTCCTTTCTTGATGATTTTCTCTTTTGATAGTAGTCATCAACTGGCTGTGATGTGGAGTGCCTTGACTTCCACTGCTTCTTCTTCAAGAACCTCTGAAACTGCCTTGTAAAGGCAGCAAAATCTGCATCTGAATCACTGCTATCTGAGTTCTGATTGTCTGAATTCTCTGAGATAACTTCAGCAACTTCCTTAGGAGGTGATGGAGACATCCTCCCGCTCTTTCTTGTGGATTCAACCTTGAAGGCCACTGACTTTTCTCTATGCTCTCCTTTTGTATTTCTTTCTTCCTCCTTCCTAACCATTAGTTGCATTTCATATGATAGCAAATTTCCAAATAAGGTTGGAGGAGAAATGTCTGCTAGTTTGGTCACTTCTCTAATGGCACAAATCTTGGTATTCCAATCCTTTGTCAAGGATCTTAGGAATTTGTCATTCAGCTCATAAGTACTGAAGACCCTTCCATAGGACATCAGTTCATTCACTGTCCTGTAGAATTTCTTGTAGCATTCAGATATGCTATCAGACTTCCCTTATCTGAAACTCTCATATTCTTGATTGAGCATAGACTTTCTGTCTTGTCTAACTTCTTCAGAACCCTCCATGTAGACAATCAAAGTGTCCCACATTTCCTTGGAGGTTTTGCAGTGAATCAAATTTTGGAAAGTAGAATCATCTATGGCACTCACTATGATATTCTGAGCTCTTTTATCCATAGTTGCCAGTATAATCTCATCCTTAGTCATTTCAGAAAAATCTTTAGGAGTTCTTTGATTTGCATCTAGAACAGACACATTCATTGGGATATATGGACCTTCTTTTACTGTGATATATATCCTTGGGTAAGAGGCCTCCATAAACAACCTAACCCTTTCTTTCCAGATTCATAAAATCTCTTTTCTGTAGATGGGTAATTTCATTGACCCTAGTTCCTTGTGATTCTCTCCAGAACCCATTTTCTTGATTCTTGATTCTGCCTTAGGGATCTAACTCAGACTGTTAAGTCCTTCTTTGAGTAACCTCCCTCTGATACCACTTGATAGTTTTACTTTCAAGAATACCTAAACACCTAGAGGGGGGGGGGGTGAATAGGTTCTAATTCTTGTTTTAAAATTAAGATAGAATATCACTACAATGCTGTATTATAAAATAGAAAATTCTACAGCAAACTCAGCACACACAATCATAGATTCTACAGCTACACAATTCACAGATTGCACATAGCATTTATAGTGGTTCCCCAAGGTCTGGGTACATCCACTTTCCCCCTTCACCTATCTAGCAGTATGCTAGATTCGGCCTAACTTCTTTCTTTATCTCAGATCTTCAGATCCTACAACTCAGAATCCAGAAGGATTCCTACAACTATGAATGTTTCCATATTCCTACAACTCAGGGTAACAAGCCCTACCTTAGCTTTGCCACAAGGCCTACAACTCAGAGAATACCTTCTCCTATAACTCAGGCATAAATAGCCCTACCACTCAGAGAACAAATCTCCTACACTCAGCCTTTATAAAACAGGCTTACAACTCAGATCTATGAATAGATCCTACAGAATTTGATAAGGAATTTTTTAATCTCTTACCCCTGGTTGAGAGAGAAGGGATAAGAACTTTCTTGATCAGCTTCTTGAAGAGGCTGATGGCTGAAATCAACTTGATCTTAGCTTTCTTCAAAGCTTCTTGAATCTGAACTTAGTTGGGTTGATTTCCTTTGAATATAACTGACTGGCAGCTTCCTTCTTAGACTCCAGAAATGGATCTGAATCTTCTTGACAGATTAGTTCAGTATTTGCTTCTTAAGAGACCTGTGATTGTCTCCTTCTTGACTTCAGATAGCTGGATCTCTCTCTATCAAAACCTCTTGAAGATACTTCTGAATTCTTGATTGAATTTAACTTAGACAGAATCTGAGTGGATGAACACTGCAGATTGTCTTCTTAGATCTTCTCACGAAGATCTTCTTTTGTGCCTTGCACTTTCTTGATCAGAGATCAATCTCACACTAGTTGTGTTAGTTGTGTCAATAATAATTAGTTTGTTTTCTTCTTCTGAATCTATCTATTTATAGACTTCATCCATGATAATCGGCTGATCCGGTTTATAACTAACTTCTGACAAGTCTGACAGCTTCAGTAAACCTGTTGTAACTCACAGCTGTCAAGTCTTCAAACAGTTCTTGAGCATTTGTCTCTTTCAGCAAAGCGTCGAGACTTACTGTCATAAAGTGTCGAGATCATCTGTCAATATGTGTCGACACAAGTGACTTAAGTGTCGACACAAACTTTGGTGTTGTCGACATAGCTGCCTTGATGTCGACACTGCTTCTTGACACTGCAGCTTGAGAATGTGTCGACACTGATTATTTGTGTCGACACAAACACTTCACCATTCATCAACAATCAACTTTATCTAGACTCAGCTGTGTGTCGACACAAGTCCTGTGTGTCGACACAGTTGATGTAGACTCAGAACATAACGTGTGTCGACACTGCCTCCATGTTTCGACATAGTTGTTGTCGACTCTGCCTATGTGTGTCGACACAGCCTCCCGGTGTCGACACATTTGATGTCGACTATAATCTTCTGTGTGTCAACACTGCCTCCCGGTGTCGACACAAACTCACTGAAGTGTCGACATAACTATTTCCAAGTGTCGACACAATCTTACTGAAGTGTCGACACAGCTTCCTCAGGTGTCGATATATGGACTTAGAATCTTTTTCCTGCATTCTAGCACATTCTTAACCTGCACATATAAACTCAAAATAACATCAAATACACCTTGATGTATATCATTGAGCTAAGTGAGGCTTCTCCAAATCAGGTACACATTTTCCAATGTACCCAACATGTACATTCTCATCCATGTCGGTCTTCTTCTTGAAGACCCATTTGCACCCTATGGGCCGTACCCCTTCAGGTGGTTCCACCAAGTTCCAAACTTGGTTTGCGTACATGGAGTCCATTTCGGATTTCATAGCCTCAAGCCATTTGTCGGAGTCCGGTCCATTCATTTCCTCTTGGTAGGTTGCTGGTTCATCGTCATGATCCATAAGCAACACATTACCTATTTTAGACACAAGAAATCCATATCTCTCAGACTCAAATCTTGGTCTACCAGATCTACGTAGGACTTGTGTTTCTTGAGCAGGTTCTCTAGCTACAACATCTTGTAGTCCTATCTCAAAATCCAATTCCGGTTCATTCACTACTTATGGTTCTTGAACTTCTTCAAATTCTACCTTTTCAGTCTTTCTTGATAAGAATTCTCTCTAGCTCCAAGAAGACGCCAGTCCTTGCGACAAACACTTTGCCCTCGGACGGTAGGTAAAAGTAATAACCTTTCGTTTCCTTAGGATATCCCACCAGATAACATTTATCCGATTTGGGTTCCAGCTTGTCAGGCATTTGACGTCGCACGTATGCCTCACAGCCCCAAATTTTAATGAACGACATACTAGGACGCTTCCCAGTCCATATCTCATATGGTGTCTTCAGAACCGTTTTTGTTGGAGCGTGATTTAGTGTCATTGCAACAGTCTCTAAAGCAAAACCCCCAAAAGGAAACAGGCAAGTCTGCATGACTCATCATCGAACGTACCATGTCTAACAGAGTACGATTTCTCCTCTCAGACACACCATTATGTTGTGGTGTTCTAGGTGGAGTGAGCTGTGATAAAATACCACACTCTTTCAGATAATCACGGAACTCATGACTTAGGTATTCGCCACCTCGATCAGATCGGAGTGCTTTAACCCTTTTACCCAACTGGTTTTCTACATCATTCTTGAACTCATTGAACTTTTCAAAGGTCTCGTATTTGTACTTCATAAGATACACATATCCGTATCTACTGAAATCATCAGTAAATGTAACGAAGTAGAAATACCCACCTCTAGCCATGGAGCTCATGGGTCCGCATACATCACTATGTACAACACCCAAGAGATCCTCAGCCCTCTCAATATAACCAGTGAAAGGGGCTTTAGTCATCTTGCCTAACAAATAAGATTTGCATCGCTCAAATGATTCATAATCAAATGAGTATAAAAGTCCATCTTTATGGAGCTTGGATATGCGCTTCTCGTTTATATGGCCCAAATGACAATGCCAGAGATATGCAGGGTTTGAGTCATTTGTTCTTAGTCTTTTATTATTTTCTACATTATAGATCAGATGGTCTAAGTTCAAAACATAAAGACCATTAAACAATTGGGCTACAACATAACAAACATTATTCTTAAATATAGAACAACAGTTGATCTTAATTATAAAAGAAAACCCAATCATTTCCAAGCATGAAATGGATATAATATTTCTAGTTATGGCCGGAACGAAATAACAATTATCTAGTTCTATTACAAGCCCACTGTGCAAAGAAAGACGGTAAACCCCTACGACTACAACAGCAACTCTTGCTCCATTGCTGACGCGCAGGTCCACCTCCCCTTTACTCAGCAATCTTCTCCTTCCCAGTTCCTGCACATTTGTACAAATGTGAGAACCACATCCGGTATCCAATACCCAAGATGAAGGAGAAGAAAGGTTTATCTCTATAACGTAAATATTTGAAGAGGAAGTCATACCTCCCTTCATTTTCTGCAGACCCTCAATGTAAGAAGGACAGTTACTCCTCCAATGATCAGCCTTGCCACAGTGGTGGCATTTCCCTTCCTTCACCGTGCTCTTCTTTTTCTTCAGTGCAGAAGACTTGGGCTCAAGATGTGACTTAGGTCCCACCTTCGTCTTCTTAGAGCCCTTGGCCTTGGCCTTGCCCTTATGCACCATCAGTATGGGGCTGGCAGGCTTGGCCTTCTTCATGTTGATCTCGGCAGTTCTTAACATGCCTAGGATCTCAGGCAGTGTCTTGTCTATTTCATTCATGTTGTAGTTCAAGACAAACTGCTCATAACTGTCCGGCAACAATTGCAGGATCAGATCTGTGGCCAACTCTTGACCTAGAGGAAACCCCAGCCTTTCAAGGTTCTCTATATACCCAATCATCTTGAGTACGTGAGTCCCTACTGAGTTTCGAACTCCCATCTTGCACTGAAATAACGCTTTTGTTACGTCGAACCTCTCTTGACGAGCCTGCCCTTGTAACATTTTCTTGAGATGCTCGTCAATCTCCTTGCACCCCATGTTCTCATGTTGCTTCTGAAGCTTAGAGTTCATGGTGGCAAGCATAAGGCAATCGACGTCTAAGGCGTCATCAGTATACTTCTTATAAGTATCCTTATCAGCACGGGAAGAGTTCCCGGTCGGCACCTCGGGGGCTTCTTCTTCCAAGACATAGAGCTTTCGCTCTTGCCTGAGAACAATTCTCAGGTTCCTGTACTAGTCCATGTAGTTGGTCCCACTGAGCTTATCCTTCTCAAGGATGGCTCTCAGATATAGAGTGGAGTGTGAACCACTTGCCATGGAATTCTACAAGAATTCATGCAGAATAATATCAGTACCAAAATTTCAAAATACAATTTATTTTTAATTTGGACTTCAATTAAAACTCCCACTATTTTTATTCGAAATGATGGCCCTCACTATCAATTCGGAGAGTTCATGCGAGCTACTCTCTTAGTGGACAAGATCCGTATTTCACCAACACAATGAGTCAGCTTTGGCTTTTCTCTCACGATGTGGTTATTTAGGTAGGTAACACTTGCCAATTACATCCTCATGCAATTCTTGTATGGTTGGTGAATAACTCCTTATTCGCATCCATCATATGGTGCATGCCAACACTATGCCTCTAGGCACTCAACCTTTGAGGTCACCTAGTTAAGTTAGACCCGATGTCGACAGTGGGATATCACAATTATCCGCTCTCACTCTTACCAAGATAGATTAATGCACCTTGCTTTGGCAAGCCCACACTTCATCGATCGAGGCAGGAAGAGTGTCATCCATCGGAAGGCATCCGAACACTTAATATTTGATGAAGGGATTTTTGATAATAGGTTAACAATTAACCATGATCAACATTTGATCAATGTGCACATTCATAGAAAAACACTTTTCTAAAATCCACATGCATCCCTTATGTGCACAACATGGTACTATCAACATTTGATGGAAGAAAGGGCTAAATTTGAACATCCGGACTCTTCCAAATCTTCATATTTACATGCATTGGACAAAGGCAAAGGAAACTTGACTTAAAACAGTAGACAAACTCATCTCTCCTTGTTGGATTCAAAATCCAAAACAATACAAGGGTTCATTAACCACTCAAGGGACGGTTACTGCTAAGGAGACAACAATTTGTAACAATTAAAAATTACCACGAAATCCCAAACGTTCCTGGCGTGGTTCCAAGGGGCCGCACCCCTGGCGGGGTCTTAGGGGCAGAGCCCCTAACGGGGTCCAAGGGGCAGCGCCCCTGGCGATGGTCTCGCTGACCGATCAGTGGGCGGGGTCAAGGGGCAGAGCCCCTGTGGGGTGCGGGGTCAAGGGGCAGCGCCCCAACCAAATTTTTTTGCAGAAACACCACCGATTTCCCTTGAAAAATTATCAACAATTGATGTTCCAGGATTAAATCTAGACATTTACAACACTTCTAAATCCCTAGGTTTACACGTACTGGAATAACCTAACTTCCAATACAACAATCATGGCCGGAACCTCCCTCTGATACCACTGTTGGGTTTTCTATAAGGTGACACAATAGTTGTGCACGCGGCGGAAACAATAAAATCAAGAACAACCCAAAAGAGATTTGGGATCGTGCCATGAAAATTGAATCAAAAAGTTAAGAAATAACTAGGTAAAATTACCTTTGTGGTGTTGAGTCACAACTCAACAAAGATGCTCCAATGTATGAGTTCTTGTCGGCGGCGAGTCCCCACGTAGAAAAATGTCTACGTCCTTGTAGAAATCCACACGAGCGGGAAATCACCGATCTTCGTCGCACGAAAAACGGGAAGGGAGATCGACTGCACCTTGCACTTCCACGGACTGCTAGGTCCGCTCTAGGAAGACAAGCACCGGCGACTATCGTCGGAGAGGAGGTCGGCGGAGCGAGCGAATCGGCGGAACACTTCCGTCGGGCCGGGTGTGTGTGTTCTGAACCTAAAACCTAAGTTCTCATTTATACCCGAAGCATAAACAGACCTAGAAATATCGAATTCCACAGACCACAGAGAATTAGGGTTTCTGGAATAATTCATCGGGTATCAGCAATCATCGATTATCGAACAGTTCGATAGTCGACGAATTGCCTTAGTCGACGATACTCGACGAACCATAGTCGACGATACTCGACGAACCATAGTCGACGATACTCGACGAACCATAGTCGACGATACTCGACGAACCATAGTCGACGATACTCGACGAACCATAGTCGACGATACTCGACGAACCATAGTCGACGATACTCGACGAACCATAGTCGACAATACTCAACGAACCATAGTCGACGATACTCGACGAACCATAGTCGACGATACTCGACAAATATGTTAGTCGACGAATGTCCTTGGCAACATTTGTCGGACCCCATTCTGTATGGTGATTGGAAACCTTTACCAACACAGTCAATCTTCCAACTTCTCCACATGCTCTTATGTGCGACCCTGCAGGCTCATATCGCGTTGGCAGTGAGATTACATGTTTGACCACTTCTAGATAACCATGGTAACTCCAACACAACTATGTCAAGACTAGAAGTTATTGTGTCGACACACAGGACTTGTGTACATTCTACAGAAGCTGTGTCGAGAAGATAAAGAAGGGCTGTGTCGACATTGTGTGAGCTGTGTTGACATCATCAAGATTTGTGTCGACACATGGTCTATTGTCTCGACGCTTTTCTGCTGAGATAGAGTACAATGAGGTATCAGATGTCAAGACTGAAGACTTGACAGCTGTCATAACTAACAAAGCTATCGCATCTGTCAGAGCTGTCAGAAGGCGGTTTTGAACCAGATCAACCGGTAATCTCAGATGGGATCTATATAAAGACCTGTTCTATCATAAAAAAAGGAGAGATTAAAAAAATAAAAAAAAGGACTTGACATTTTTCTAACAGTTGATATCTACAAGTCATCAAGAGAAGGCAGATTCGGAACAAGTATGCAAGAAGAATTCAGATCTTACTCTGAATAGAAGAAGGAAGCTTGATTGAGGATTATCTCCAACTTCATAAGAAGATCAACCTTACTTTGTTCAGATTCAAGAATCTTTGAAGAAGCTAAGACAAGTTGAATCTTAAGAGATCAGATCAATCAAGATCTGATCAAGAAGCCTTCACCCCTTTCTCTCTCTACCTGGGTGAAGGATTTATCATCTTAACAATCAATTTTTCTGTAAGATCTTTTATAGATCTGAGTGTATGAGAGTTATCTCTCTGAGTTGTAAGCCTAAATTTATAAAGGCTGAGGTAGGGTTGAGTGCCTGAGGTAGGATCTTTGTGATCTGAGTTGTAGGCCTGGTGATAAGGGTTGAGGTAGGGTTATTTGCCTGAGGTAGGATTCTTGGGAAGAATCTGAGTTATAGGACTTGAAGAAGTCTGAGCTGTAGGAACCAGTAGGGTTCTGAGTTGTAAGATCTGAGGATCTGAGTTAGTGGAAGGAAGTTTTGTCGAATCCAGCTCTCAGCTGGATAGGTGGAGGGGGAGAGTGGACGTACCCACGAATTGGGGAACCACTATAAAACACTGTGTGTTGTGCTGTGTTTTTTCTGTTCTTGTTTTATCCTGTGTTGTGATATTTGTAGCTTAATTAGCTATGCTGAGATTTACCTTTTAATTGCCTAAGTTAAAATTGGATTTGAACCTTTTCACCCCCCCCCTCTAGGTGTTTAGGATCTTTAAACCAAATCTTTCAGGAAGTAAGGCTGGAGCTTCCTGGCCGAAATAACTAGGGCAAATGCTAGCTCCTCATGGATTGGATACTTGAGCTCCACCTTCCTCAGGACCCTGCTGACATAATAGACCACGAGTTGTCTTCTTCCTTCTTTCCTCACCAGGACGAAGCTCACTATCTTTGTCCTTACTCCCAGTGGCGGATCCAAGAATTTAGAAAAGGGAGTGCACAAAAAAAAAATTTAATAGCATAATATAGAAAATGAAAAATGTCTGATATTATAAAGTCATACACAATTACATATAAATGTCTTAATTGAAAATTACCAAATACCAGAAAAAATTACAGTTGTCCGCGACGAGTCTTCATTTTTTGAAAACGATCAATAACATTATCATCTGATACTTTCAAAAATGTGTCTCTTTCAATGAATGTAACCAAACAGTCATTCAATGTCTATCGTCCAAACTATTGCGTAATCTGTTCTTGACATAATTCATGCCTGAAAAGGGCGATTGGCCGAAGACGGAAGAAACTAGAAAGGGCGATTGGCCGACTGGCGGATCACGGCTGGGCGAGAGGAAATGACCTAAGTGTCGGGACTGGCGGACAACGGCCGATTCCGCGATTTAGGATGACAGAGTGAACTCAGTCAAGCGCGATTTAAAATAATAATAACTACGGCCGATTTATGCATCGTTGATTAAAATTTTGGGGGTGCACGGTTTAAAATTTTGACATACTAATACATATTTTTGGTCTATATAAATAACACCTCATAGATGTGCACAAAAGAAGGGGGTGTCAGTGTCCCTTTGGCCCCCCTTTAAATCCGCCCCTGCTTACTCCAAGGTACAAAGCTAGGTCCTCCTCCTCTCTTGGACCCTAAAGCAGCGGAGCCCCATTGAGCCGTCTCTTCAAAGATTGGAAAGGTTCCTCACACTCAGAGGTCCATTCAAACTTCTTATTCTCGCGCAATACCCTTAAGAAGGGTGAGCATTTCTCCCTTGCTCGGGAGAGGAACTTTCTCAGCCCAGCCAACTTTCCTACGAGGCATTAGATCTCCTTTGCATTCTTAATTTGGTGACTCCAGCTCAATGATTGCCTTTACTTTGTCACTGGGTGGCTCTTCCCCAGCTAGGGTGAGGAGATGACCTAAGAACTTTTCCTTGCTAGCCCCAAAGACAAACATCAGGGGGTTGAGCTTTATCTTATATATTCTCAAGGTGCCAAAAGTTTTCACCAGGTCTCGAAGGCGAGACTTGACATCCTTACTTTTGATCATAAGGTCATCTGCATAGACCTCTAAGTTCCTGTCTTTTTGCTCCCGAAAGACCCGATCCATCAACCTATGATATGTTGCCCCTGCATTCTTTAGCCCGAAGGGAATCATCTTATAATAGTAACACCCATACTCGGTGATGAATGAAAAATCTTTGATGTCAGGCGGGTGCATACAGATCTGATGGTAACCTGGAAAAGCATCTAAAAACTCATTAAAGAAAAACTGATGGTTGAGTCTACCAGCGCGTCGATTCGAGGCAAGAGATAACAATCCTTGGGGTATACTTTATTTAGTAAATAAAATTCCACACACATCCTCCATCTCCCATCACTTTTTTTCACCATTACCACATTGGAGACCCAACATGGGTACTGGATCTATGATACAAACCTGTTCATGAGTAGCTTTCCCACCTCCTCCTAGATGGGCTCGGCTAACTTGTCGGCGACGAACCTTATCTTCTGTCAGATGGGGAGGGCACTTGGGTTGAGGTTGAAAAGATGGCATGTCTTGGACCAGGATTCAACGCTTGAAAAAGCTGAGTCCAAGATAACTTGGACCGTTTGAAATCATGGAGCGAATTGGTGAAGCTGCCTATCGGCTGAATCTGTCAACAAAGCTAAGTGGTTTGCACGATGTGTTCTATATATCGGTACTGCGAAAGGCGTTGTTAGAGACTATGCAAGTGGTTGTTGAGGATCAGGTACCGGTCGATGGAGGGTTGACAACGAGAGTCAAGTCCATTCGAATCGAAGACAGAAAGGCCAAACAACTACAGAACAAGTCGATCATAATGGTCAAGGTCCGTTTGGAAAACTGTGGACATGAGGAACTTTCATGAGAGCGCGAGCAAACCATGATCGAGGAGTTCCCCGAGCTTTTCCATTGAGGTACATTTTATATATTTTGTACTTCTTTGTTGTTTTCTGAATAGTTTGAATTTCGGGAAAAAATTCTTAAAGGGGAGATGTGTAATATCCTAGGTTTCACATGTTTGAAAATAACAATTTTTCTGGTTACTGGAAGCTACATCCCGACGATAGCTCATTACTGCTGGCGATAGCGGGCGTCGAGTATCAGACGTTGAGAACAGCCAGGGGCGTCGAGTTATTGGCGTTGAGAAAGCATGGTGTTGAGTTGATACCGCCAGGAGATAGCAATACCATTGGCGATAGCATGACATGTATAAAATAAGTTTTAGGCGGTCGTTAAGCGGCAAAATGACACTAACTGGGTCAAGCGGCCACCACCAGATGATAGCGTGCTACCGCATAGCGGTAGCGAATTTCAAAAGAATGGTTAGTTTTATCGTGGCCATAATATCTATTGATGTTTGGATCCTATGGATGAGATTAAACCCAAGATTGATAAGAGTCAGAAAAGGGAAATCAATCCTCATTTCTCACTTTCACTCTCTTTCTCTTCAAATCACTTAAGAAAGAAAGAAAGGAGAGGAAGAAGAAGAGTAAGGTTGGGGTTCAATCGTTGGAAGAGGAGTCTTTGAGCTTGGAAGCATGAGCCAAAAGTAAATCCGTGGAGATGAAAGCGTTGCACATGTTTTCATCTGTATCAACTGCAACTTCATGGCTCCACCAAAGCGATCTACAAGTGTAACATTCTTCTTTCTTGGACAAGTGAAGTCCTTATTTGGCATGCACAAGGAAACCCTCACCAATTGGTGAAAAACAGGAAGTTTTAACAGGTTGATCGATGATATCCCCAATAATAAACTTGCATATAGAATCCAAAATCGAAGTACGAAATATGCATATTGTGTGAAGCCATTAAGACAGGTTGGTCTGGATTGGTGATGATTGAATTGCATGCTAGAGAAGTCTCCGTAGGTAAACATGTAGTTTTACCGAGTAACTGGTGTGTGCAGCTTGTTGTAGGTAGTACTGGGGGTGAGCTCTAGGAAAACACCCCTATTTGGGACAGAAATATTGTTCTTTCAGATATCGCTCGACAGTAGCGATACTGCTGGCAGTAGTTCCTGGTCGTATCCAGCGAGCTGATTATGATGGATGTGAAGCCCAGGACCTGGGGACAGGGTGCGTAGCATCAGACAGCGAGAGGGCCTGTTATGCCTAGCTGAAGACAGATGTTGTGATTCTGTTTGTTACTGATAGGCAGTAGTTCTACCGTTGGCGATTGCTCCCAATGAGGTGAACTGTGATTGTGAGCCCAGGTCCTGGGGATAAGGTGGGTAGCAAATTAAGTTGTGAGGCCTTCTATGCCTAGCTTGGTGGCCTTGAGTGCTGACCATTTTTTGGATAACGTTGGTTATCATATACAGGCTGAGGTGAAGCTATACCCACATCGTATCAGTGTGATGCTGACGATATGAGCACGAGCAAGGCCTATTTGAACTCGTCCCTTACTGGTTGGTGAAAAGGTAGCTCCTCGGTGCACCATCTGGTTTTGGGGTAGTTTGTAAAGCAAGGTGACCTTGACGGTAAAAACTCAGTATTAAATCATCAGTCTGGGACTAAGGATGGTAGTGGGACTGGGGATCCAATACACAGATAATGTGCCCTGAGTGCACGAGACGTGTGGCCTTACGAGCCAACATCTGTGGTGAATGATGCTTAAAGTGTACGTTCTTATGCCTATATATATATGTTGCGTGTTTGCAGGGAAGGAGCACTGCCGCCCCGAGTGAGGGGTGGGGTCATTATAAATTGGTCGGCTAAAGCTGACCGTTTCTTTATTTTTCCACTTTTTGGTGGATTGTCTATATGCAGGTGCTGGAGAGCCGAGCGGGAAGTAGCAGGTTGAAGCCTCTTTGTGTTATGCCGGCCCTCGAATGTCAAGCGAAGTGTTTACTTATTGTCATGTGTGGTCGGCCTACGTGCCGAAGTATGTAAATCACCTTAGTATTGTAAACATTGAGAATGTTGTAAGGCCTTAAGGCCAAAACACTTTGTGTATTATATATTTCATTCCTCAGTTGGTTAGTGGGCATTCCTGTATTGGGTTCTAAGTAATTTTAATGCCTTCGCTAGAATGCAACTCTGAGTTAGTATCCATGAACATTTTAGTTTCAATGCATAACTCCACTAACTGTCCGTGGAATATGGTGTGGGGCCCCGACCGGACCTTTTATTATTTTCTACGTGACGGATGGGGGTGATACACCGACCCTTACCCAGTAGATGGATTTGGGGGATCAATTATGACCTAACCCTCCTGAGGAGCCCTTTGTATTTGCTTCCCCTTTGACACCGCAGTTTTCTTAAGTTTCTAGGGCGTCGGGGTGGGTCGATATTGACTGGTGCGGCTCTCTTCTTGCTGCTGGAGGGAACATATATCCGAGGCTCCTCCTTGAATGTCGTTGCTGCAAATTTTGCCAGAGTGAGCGGGTCGGCTGGTCCCTCAGGACCCGCGTAAGGTTAATGCATTAGGATCAATCACTCCCTATATAAATTAACTCAATGATCATAAGAAAAAGGCTAAAAGAGGGTGAAAGTCAAGCCTATGGGTAGAAAATCACCTAGGGGGAGGGTGAATAGGTGACCAATTAAAATTCTTTGAAGTTTTTTAAACTTTAACAATGTGCCCTAATGCAATTCAGAATATAAGCTGTACCCAGCATAAACAATAGAATAATAAGAACTGATCACAACATATACATCAAAGAACACAGCACACAGCACAAGGGACACAACAAGTTTATAGTGGTTCCGCTATCTAGGGTACATCCACTTTCCCCCTTCTTCCTCACTAGCAATGTGCTAGATAAGGTTATAGCTCCTCCTTCACAACTCGAATCCACATATCCTACAAGGCTCAGTTTCTCTCCAAGAAACCTACACTCAGACCCACTGGTCCTATCTCAGAGATATCTCAATCTCCTATCTCAGAGATCTCCTCAATCTCCTACCTCAGCCTTTATAGATTAGGCCTACAATCTCAGTGATTTACCCCAAATCACCTACCTCAAATTCACCTAGAATCCTACCTCAGCCTTTATAGATTAGGCTTAAAAAACTTAAAAAATAAGATCTCATACCCACTCAGATCTCTAGGAGATCTTACAATGAAATTTGATAAAACAAATTATAGAAAAATAGAAAACCTGTTATCTGTTGGATCTGTGTGTACAGATCTTTTCACTCAGCTGCAGTTTGATTTCTTCTTGATAGATCAACATACTGAATTGAATTTCTTCTGAATCAACAACTTCTTGATGAAGATCAGATCGAGTAGTTTGAAGATGGTGATGAACAGATCACTCAATCCCCAGATCAACCTAAGAAAAGGGATCTGAAGACTTTCTTGAAGATCAACTTCTTCTTCTTTTTCTACTTCTTGATTTGTCTTTTAGAATAGAGAGAGACTGATGAATAGAATAGAATCGGTATCATCTTCTGAAGGCAGCACCTCCTATTTATAGAAATCTCAGATGGCTTGGACTGGAATTGATGACATCAGCAACTGCCAGCAAATCCTTCCTTGAACTGTCTTTGTAGAAGTGAAGCCTTTCCGTTTCGACCAGAATGATCTGACCAGTCTTGACCTGATTGATGTTGACTCAGCACATTCTGTCATATAATCATTGAAGTAGACAAGTTGTCTCGAAATCTGTGTTGAGACATCTTTGACAGACCCAACACCTCCATACTTAGAATAGTTTTCATCTTAGAACAGAAAGTGTTGAGATAGTATAGTTGTGTTGACACATATGTTATTTGTGTCGACATATCTGTTATCTGTGTAGAAACATCTTAGTTCTGCCTTGTGTCGAGACAGTTAGGTAGTCTCGACACACTCTGTCTTCTGTGTTGACTACTGATCTGCCATGTGTCGACACAGAAGTATTGTCTCGACACATCTTCTGTTATCTGTGTTGACTACTGATCTGCCTTGTGTTGACACAAAAGTATTGTCTCGACACATCTTCTATTCTCTGTGTTGACTACTGATCTGCCTTGTGTCGACACAGAAGTATTCTCTCGACACATCTTCTGTTCTCTGTGTTGACTACTGATCTGCCTTGTGTCGACACAGAAGTATTGTCTCGACACATGCTGTCTCAACATTTTGACTTAGAATAATTTCTTCAACTTTGAACCTGCACATGTAAACTTAGCATACATCAAATACACCTTTGGGTATATCATTTGAGTTATCATGGGGACTTCTCCAGATAAGGTACATTGTTCCCAATGTACCGAACAATCTCCCCCTATATGGAGAAGACATAACCCCAAATCAATGATATACACCAACATAATAATCTTGATGATTATAACATAAAATATTTAACACTCAACTAGATGAACTTTTACTGCAGAAATAAAAATTATCATAAAACATTCTTATACCAAAATGTTATCAGACTTAAAATTACAATGAGCTTATATAGAATTATATTAATTCTAAACAGAGTAAATACATCCTAAGACTGATCAGGTTCTATAATCACAATGCCTTTCCCTAACTGTACTTTGGCCTGAACAGATGGAATACTTTCATCAATAGCCTGCTTGCCCTTCTTGTCTTTAATGCTGGAAAGTTATTCAACCTTAATTCTTTGTCTTTCAAAATAATTAAAGGGCTTAGGAAAGTATTTGCATGGTTCAATAGCAGTAGCAGGAATTAAACATTCCTTCTGCTCCCTTCTGAACTTATAGATAGCATTTTGTTGCTCTTCATGCTTCCTCCATTCCTGCTCTGAATACCACTTACCCCTATCATGTTTGTTGGCCATGACTGATCTCCATGAAGTAAGAATGATGTTCCTTGATTTTGGACTCCATTGTTCAAAGTCAGGCCTCTCCTCAGCCTGATCTCTAAATCTTTTCTTTGACAATTGGACCTCTCTCTCCCTTTGGAGAGCAGCTTCAGACATTTCCACCTCTTTAGAATTAACTCTATGTTTATACTGAGGTGGACTATACATAAGTTGAACTTGATTATGAATGTCCTCAAACTGTGAAGGTGGGTATATGATTTTGTTTTTATCCTGAGCAATTCCTTCAATCAGAGCTGGTTGGCAACCAGACTCTGCAACTTGCTCATCATCACACAGAGGAGGGTATCCTAGTATGGCTCTTATGCTATTAGAAGTCCATTTGACATGTTCTGAGCTAGCCTTGACCATCACTCTCTCCCCCTTTATGACTTCTCTCTCAATATGATCTCTCAGATCATTCTTTTGAAATCTCACTTATTCTACCACATGATGGTTCCCTATGGTGTTGTAATTCTTGAACTTTGTCATTTGATCAGAGAGAGCCTTTGATGAATCCTTTATAGCTTGCAGCATTGCAGCTGAATCCACTGTAAGCTTGGTCTGTAACTCAGTTAGTTGAGTATTTACTTTATCCTCTAGGAAAGTGGATTGATCATCTATCTTCTTCAGAGTGATCATATGAATTTTCATCAAATTTTCATTCAGTCTCTTCTGATTCTCTAGAATAATGCCTTGTTTTGCACTATATCAGCTATCTCAACTTTTAACTCTTATTTTTTCTTGGCAAGATAAACCACTGCATTGCCTCCTTTGTGAAAACAATCAGTCATTTCTTTCTTCATCAGATTCACTTCAAATCTGATTGACTTTATGTCTTGAGCTAGGTGGAACTCCATATCCTTCCTATTCTTATCCACATACTTTTCTAGGTCTATTCTTTATTTGTCTAGCATTATCTGTAGCTAAACCATGAGAGAACTCTCATCTATTGAAGCAGATGGAGTGGACTAGAGTGACTGTAAAGCTTTCTTATAGCTCTGACTCTTCTTTCTCCTTTCATATATTCAGGTTTGTTGTTGCCTTGTGTTCTCTCCCTTACTAGAGTCAGATGAACTGGTAATGTCAACAGCTGTATCTATATCAGCTGGTGCTTCAGTTCCAGTCTGTGGAGACTTGGTTGATTGCTCCCCCTCAACTGTTGTACCCTGTTGATCAAGGTGTATTTCTACTAAACTTAGTTCAAGTTGTTGAGCTTCGACAAGAGCTATATTTTCCCTAGGAGGATCTGGTATCTCCCCATGGATGTGAGCATCCATCCCTGTTGTGTCATCAGGATCTTTTTCAGGAGATTTTTCATCCATAATATCAGGCATATTCTCATCTTGTTGTGTCGTCAGATCTTTGAGAACATCCTGTACTATGTCAGTGACAATTTCACTATCTAACACAGTTGTTTCATCCATGGTTTTCTCTGCATTGAATTCTGCAGAGGATTCTAACTCCCCCTGGACCTGATCCCCAGTTCCAGTTATAATACTTGGAGTTTTCCTTTGGATTCTCCCTTCAGCTCCATCTGAACTGAAATTGATCTGCTCTTCTGAATCACTTGAGGATTCACTTTCTTCTTGTAATGGTTTCTTGCTCTTGATATCCTTAGGATTCTGTGGTTCTGGTGTATCTTTGGCCAAGACTCTGTCCTATCTAGACAAAATCCTCATGTCCATCCGTCTCATGTGATTTATCTTTGAACCCAATTTTGGATTGAGTTCAGCAGAAATCACTTTATTCAGATACAAACTCAGTATTCTATCCAGGTCGGGTTTCTGGATACATTCAACAATTAAGTCAAACAACAGTCTGCTCCAGTCTGTCTGAAGTTTGAAAATAATTCTAGTCATTATCTCAAACATGTGAACTAAGATTCTATCATGTGCACCTGTCTTGCACAGCAGAACCTTCCCAACAATTTCAGATAGAAATTTTCCTTGGGTGTTCATACCTTTCCTATTCAGTGAACTCACAATCTTGGAAACTGAATTCAAACCACACCATTGAAGTCTAGTAGTAGTTTTGGTGGAGTCTACTATATCATTTTGTTTAACTCTAGGTAATTGAAATACCTGGGCCAACCATTTGTCTGTGATCTTGATCTTCTGTCCATTTACGGTTGATTTGATCTTTGTGGCGCGAGAATCGATCGAGGAGTTTATCAGAAGTTTTGTTACTTCTCTTATCCATATGATCGTCGGCTCAGATAATAGATACTCAAGTCCAGCTTCTTGGATTAGGCCAATGACATTTGTAATCTCTTCGTCTGCCGATTTGAATCCATGACGCACCAGTTCGTATCCCTCATTGATATTATCATCCTTCCTTAGAGGCATTGTTGTTGATTTTGAAATTGTCGAACCGAGAAATTGACGAGAGTCGACAACAGAAAATCTAGGTTTCAACACTAAGCAAGAGAGAAGGATATGGTAGAGAATTTTTACAATTTATGTCCTTTTTATAGGCCATTCTACTGAGAACGTGAAAGGGCGCGTCTCCTAAAGACATATTCATAAGTTTGGAAAAAATCCCTTAGGTTAACACTCGAAACTTGTCGATAGAGAAAATTTTGTCGACTTGTGTCGACACACCTCCAGCCATCTCGACAAGCAGTGTTGACACACTTCCTTGTGTCGACACAGGACAATGTAGAATGTGTCGATATATATACATAAATTGTGTCGACAACCCTAGTTTGTGTCGACACACTTGATTTGTCTCGACACAAAACATACTTAGCCAGATTTATGACTCCTGAATTGTTGACTCTTGATCTTGATGATGTCCATATCTTGATGTGATAGCTGGATAGTAGGCTTGCATTTTTGTTGGCTTAGTCCAAGTTTAGGCTCATTCAAGACTTAACATGCCTAGCTCAAATTTGAAGAAATTAAACTTTTCTTCTTCTGGTGGTTTTGTAAATATGTTAGTTATTTGCTTATCAGTAGAAACATATTCTAAACTGATGTCTTTGTTTTCTACATATTCCCTAATAAAATGATATCTGATTTCAATGTGCTTAGTTCTACTGTGAGATACAGGGTTATTTGCAATTTAAATAACACTAGTAGAGTCACAAAATAATGTAAATTTACTTATCTGTAACTGATAATCTTGTAGCTATGCTGAATCCACAGAAGTTGAGCACAACAATTCCCAGCTGAGATGTACTCAGATTCAGCTGTTGATATGGCCACACTTGTCTGCTTTTTACTACTCCATGAGACTAGCCTTCAACAAAGGAATTGACATGACCCCGAGGTGCTTTTCTTGTCTTCTTTACAACCTACATAATCTGCATCTGAAAATCCTATCAGTTCAAAATCACTACTCCTAGGATACCAAAGGCCAAGATTTAGTATGCCCTTTAGATATCTCAGAATTCTTTTGACTACAGTATAATGAGAGTCTTTAGGGCAAACTTGATATCTAGCACAGATACAAGTAGCATACATTATATCTGGTTTATTGGTAGTTAGATAAAGTTGTGATCAACTATCCCTCTGTACAAGGTAATATCAACTTGCTTTCCAGCAATATCCTTGTCCAAAGACATAGTTGATCCAATAAGAGTTCTCATAGTAGTGGCAGTTTCCATGCCATACTTTTTGATTAACTCCTTGGTGAACTTTGATTGACTTATGAAAAGTCCATCTTGGGATTGTTTAACTTGGAGACCCAGGAAAAACTTAAGTTCACTCATGCTACTCATCTCAAATTTACTTTGCATTAGCTTAACAAATCTAGTGCAAAGTGAATCATCAGTAGAACTAAATATTATGTCATCAATATATATTTGTACTAACATTGTCCTACCTTTGACCTCCCTTAGGAATAGTGTCTTGTCAATCTTTCCTCTTGAGAATTTATTCTCTAGAAGGAATTCTGACAGAGTCTCATACCAAGCCCTTGGAGTTTGTTTTAATCCATATAGAGCTTTAGAAAGTAAATAGACATTAGAAGGTTTAGTTGGATCAACAAAACCTGAGAGTTGTTCTACATATACTCTTTCCTTGAGGTTGCCATTCAGAAAAGCTGACTTAACATCCATTTGGTATACTTTAAAACCTTTATAAGCTGCATAGGCTAGGAAGAGTCTTATAGCTTCCAACCTAGCCACTGGTGCAAAGGTCTGGTCAAAGTCTATTCCCTCTTCTTGTCTATAACCCTTTGCAACCAGTCTAGGCTTATTTCTTATTACCACTCCCTTTTCATCTAGTTTGTTTCTGTAAATCCATTTTTTCCAATGATATTATAATCATCAGGTCTTGAAACCAACTTCCAGACCTTGTACCTCTTGAATTGGTTCAATTCTTCTTGCATCGCACCAATCCAAAATGGATCTATATTTGCTACTTCAAACTTTGTAGGTTCTGTTTGTGACAGAAAACATGAATACATCACTGTGTTATGATGTCTGCTTCTTGTGGTAACTCCTTGAGTAGCATCACCTATGATCAATTCTATTTGATGATCCTTTAGGTGTCTGACAGCTACTGGTAGTATCACTTCTTCTCCTGGACCATCTTGATCATGCTGTTGAGTTGTTTCTCTAGGTTCTTCCTATCCCAGTACTTCTTCAACAATGTTGATTTCCTCTTGTAAATTATGCTTGCCTATTTTTGTATCATCCATGGCCAGTCCTTTTAGCCTCAAGTCCACTTGTTTTGTGTTTGAAGTACTTGTCTTACCATTATAGAATATAGAACTTTCATCAAATACTACATGGATTGACTCCTCTACAACTTGATCCTTCAAGTTATAGACCCTATAGGCTTTGCTATGGTTGCTATAACCAACAAATATCCCATCATAAGACTTTTCAGCAAACTTGGATAAGTAGGTTTTCCATTGTTTAAGACATAACATCTACATCCAAAGATTCTGAAATAGGCTATGTTTGGTTTTCTGCCCTTCATAAGTTCATAAGGAGTTTTATTTAATCTCTTGTTGATTGAAGCCCTATTTAGAACATGACAAGCTATGTTAATTGCCTCAGCCCAGAAATATTCTGGAAGTAAGGAATCACTTAGCAAGGTTCTACCAGCTTCAATGAGAGTTATGTTTCTCCTCCCAGCTATTCTATTTTGTTGGGGTGTTCTTGGTGAAGAAAATTCTTGCTGAATTCCTAGTTCTTCACAAAACTTTGTCATACAATCAGATTGGAATTCAGTTCCATGGTCACTTCTCATTTTGATCACAGTACTTCTAAGTTCATTCTGAATTTGTTTCACAAAATTCTTGAATACATCAGGAGTTTCAGACTTTTTCTTTAAGAAGAATACCCAAGTAAATCTAGAGTAGTCATCAACAATTACAAAAGTATAGACTCTCCTTCCTAAGCTATGAACTGGCATAGGACCAAACAAGTCCATATTCAGGAGGTATAAACACCTCATAGAGTCTTTAGATTCACAACATTTGAATGAAGCTTTAGTCTGCTTGCCTTTTTGGCATGCTGGGCAGATGCTCTCCTTAGTGCATCTCATGTTAGGACCATTCCTAACAAGCTCCTTGCTGTATAGTGTTCCTAAAGCCTTATAGTTCAAGTGGGCTAGCCTCTTGTGTCATATAACATATTGTGAAGCTTTCTCACTTGTAGCTAGACATAGGGGTGAGTCGGACTTAATACATAGGAAGTTTAAACAGTATACATTTCCACATCTAGTGCCAGTCAAGATGACCTCTTGTCACTTGATCTTTTTACTAGGCACTCCTCTCTGTGGAACAATGTGTCATATCCCAAATCATAAAATTGGCTTATGCTTAAAAGGTTGTGTTGCAACCCTTCCATATAAGCTATATGAGTGATTGTGACTAGACCATTTGTGATCTTACCATAACCTTTGGTGATGCCTTTGTCAGCTCCTCCAAAGATCACTTTTGGTCCATTTTCCACAGGAATATATGAAAGAAGGGAGTTATTCAGATCTACTCTAGAGGGGGGGGGGGGTGAATAGAGTGTTTAAAATTTTTTGGCTAATTTAAATTTATTCTATCAGAGTACTGAAAAATGATACCAATAAATATATAAGCAGAAGGACAACTAGATAACTATTCCAAATATCACAGAAACTAGCAAGAGCAAAGAGAAAGGGTGCAACCAGACGACATAAGAAATTATAGTGGTTCCCCAAATCTGGGTACATCCACTCTTCTATCACCCTGGTAGGAATCACTCTCAGGTTTTTGATCAGGTGACTGCCATCAAATAATATCTATTTCAAGGGAGATATTGCAACCCTTCTGGCTTTTGATCAGGTGTTGTAAAACCAACTTGGAAGTCTTTTGATCAGATGACCACACAATCAGGAATTACTTTTGAAGGGAGTAAAAACCCTTTACACAGAGGGGGAAAGGAAAAGTTGAGTTGTCTTCTCTTTTCTCAAGCAAATGAGAGAAGACTTGAGAGTGATCCTGATGGAGTCAAGGCTTATCCTGTGATTTGAATGGTTCAGGAGATCAGAGCCTTGCACAGGGTGTAGGATTTGAAATCCAGAAAGCTGAGACTGATTGAGAATGATTGTCTCCACAAGCTTCCTGAATGAATTTTTGTTGTTAGAACTGAGAGCCGTTGTTCTTCTTTTTCTTGCAGCCTTGTTATCTCTTTCAGAAATCTGTTAACTTCATCAAAAAGAAGTAAGTAATAATATTTTTCTCTCTGTCTTTTATTCGATGAGTCCCTTTGAATAATTTCAAACTGAATTTAAAAATCGTCCACACACTGATTGACTGCCGGAATTATGGGAACTTGTACAACGGCTATAAGGGAATTAACTCGTTTCCTTAACTTTCCCGAGAAAGGCTGTATAATAACTTTGTGAAAACCAGCAATTAATGCTTGCCAAGGAACGCCTATATTCAGTAAATATATGCATTAATCACTCAGAGTCATATAAGCAAAATAATAAACAGTCAATAAGGAAAACAATAACTGCAGGGAATAAAATGATGTTCTGGCAGAAATTGTCGATCTAGTCCTGAGATCGTCGAGCTCAAACTGTAAGACCCCATTTTTGTTTCTTTTTAAACCACCGGGGTCTTTGGCCCAGAACCGCCGCTTTGCGGTGACACCTTCAGGGCCGGGAAGTCGTCTCTATAAGACGCAGATTCTGCCGGCCAAATCGATCACAGAATAGTAGCAATTCATATGAGAGTATATAAAATAAGCTCCAACATATGTCCACAAAGATCACATATAAAATTATAATTCTCCACGAAGGGAGAGTCCACAATAATAATAGAAAAGTACTGAAACAAGGGCTTATGCCCGATACATGAAATCCTCACTACAAGCCACTCATCGCGAAAGTAAATCTAGAACAACTACTAGGGATCGGGACTCACCGTACCTACTGTTTGAACTCCTGTGCTAGACTGCCCCATCTCCAAGCGTGTCGACCTTCGGGGCTGCTCCTCCATACTGGGCTCCACGATCCCCTAAATGATGTGGTCCGAAAACCGTTAGTCTATAAGACTAAGCCCTATCATCCTCCCCCCTTTCCCCTATGGCTCCTAGGCACCGAGCGGGAAGGAAGAAAGAAGTGGACATGATAGTGGAGAATAGCAAATGCAGGTGACGACAAAACTAAACTAGCAGTTCTATATAAACAGGTAAAGAAAGGCAGGAGGTATATAAAAGGTAAACTAAGAAATATGTAACCTTAACTTATATGAAGGCACATAAGCCAAGGGATCTTTTGTAAGACTCCTAGAGTATAAAAAGTCTCATACCAATTTATATGTTAGGGTGTCAGTTTTCTAGCAGGCATAATATATAAATTTATTGAATAAAAACCTTAACTTATAAGCACGCTCGCGCGAACTTATAAACCAACGGGTCATTTTGCAGGTCCTATTGTATAAAGCATCTCATACCACTTTATACAATAGGTGTCATGGTTATATGCAATGGTAATGCTATGAAATGCAATTATTCCATGATGTGAACATGCAAGTGCAACTCACCCACTCGACTCTGTGTACACAGACCTTTAGTTCCCCCTTTCTAGAGCCGAACCTCCTAGGATACCTCCGTAGTGGCAAACGGAAGCGGTGGGTTGGGCCTCACCCACCTTTAAACTGGTAATTACACTACCAGTCAGACCTATCGTATACCACAACGTTGGTGTACAAAGCGGACTCCTGCATACTCTTGTCGGCTGGCGCACCGGACTTAATCTGGCAAAGTGCTATACCACACTTGCCGAGTCAACGTATTGGCATCGGTGCATCGACCCTCCAATACCGAAGACCAACCACCTTATCATTTTTATGCACATGCAATATTAATGTATTATCCACCGAGCCAAAGCTCCCTGGACTATCCTGTCTGTCATAGTTATCAACTGAGCCCAAAGCTCCCCGGGCTATCCTGCCCGTCACCAAAACCTCGGGCCTACAGCCCGTATAAACCAACCTAACATCCCGAGACATCGAGGTGAGTGAAAGTGAATCCCTAGTTATGCTAGTTACTCTTGCAATTTAGTTTGCCTACTGTTTACGTTAGCCCAGGACTGCCCCCGGTATTCCCCGTGAAGGGCTCTCAAAGGGCACTAGGAACTATGATGGTAGCTGAAGCCCATCGTTCCCTTTTGCAAGGCACTTATTATTATTGGTTTCTTCCCTTATTCCCATTCCCTTTTTGCATTACGCTGGACTAAACCTAGTGTGATTTTAACTCTTCCTCTCTTCGGGAAAGGCGATCCTTCGTCGATCCCGATCACCACTTAACACTAGCCAAACCAACTCACAACTCATCCAATCTTCCAATGATGAACCCATCTATATTTATCCAAACCAGCAAAATAATTAACTCCATCCACGTGCCCAAACCATGTCCTAAAGCAATTATCGGCAATTTGTTAAATGCAGACCAACCAATGCTATATGACGTACATAATGGGAGGTACATTAAATAATCATCCAAAAGACCTAAAACATTTAATGGGAGTCTATCATGACCTAATTAGCCTGAATCTAAAAAATTATAATTTTCCTAATTAATTTGATATTTAATTAATTTTCCCAAAAGATTGTCCATGGGTAATTTTGAACATGAGCTACATGATTTATTCAAGTAATGGCCATCCAAAAATTGTTATCACTACATAACAGGGAAATATCAGTAAATACTCAATTTCATAATTTTACAGAAAACATTTAGCCTCTAATTAATTTATCCAATATAGTTTCATTAACCATAATTAAAGATAGAAGTACTAAAATTATTCATCAGAAAATTATAGAAAAATTACTGAATCTTAATAATGTACAGAAAGTACCATTGTACAAAAATCATAATTTTACAGGATTACTTGTCACCAAAATATGTTAATTAAGTTTTCATGGGAAACCATACTTAGTGAAGCAACCCCTATAAATATGTCTCCAAAAATTCCATAAAAATTCATAGAGTTTTATAATATCATCAAAAGTCCTCTGACTAAATTTCATCAATTCACAGTGAGTAGTTAATTCATAAGAAATCCCTAATTAAATGGTACCACTTGATAGGTTGTGAAGAACTTGTTTGGCACAATTTCATTCAAATCCAGGGTTAGAATGTCACATAATAAATTCTCTAAGGAAACCTATGGTTGTGCACTTTTAAAAGGAACCTATTTGATAGTTCACCCCAATACCATGTATTTCATTTCAAGTGTAAATAAGACTATAATTTTACCTCTTACCATCCTCCCATGAAGGCCCTTACTATTATGCTTTAAGGTGCAAGGGCCTAATTAAACTCAAAATGATTTAGGTGGTGTGCCTAAGTCTGACTACCATCAAATTTCTCCCTAGGGCATCCTTCCACCTTAGAATCACATGGACTAAACCATGTGACCATACAAAGACATGCCACCCTAAGTCCTTCACAAACCCTCATAGTTCAACCCTTAGTGTTAGAACTAGGGTCATAGGAAAAACCCACCCCAATTCATCTCAAATTCCATGAGGGGGTATTATAACTGACCATGGGGCTCTAGCCAAAGTCCCAACTAAAGCTGTCACTTAAAACCAAAAACCGCAAACCGAATCGGAACCGAACCGGAACCGCAAAGAACCAGACCAAACCGTTCGCAAATTATTCGGGTTCCGGTTTGAATTTTGGAACCGTGAACAATATTGGTCCGGGTGTGGTTCTTACATTTTATTATCCGGACCAGAACCGGAACCGCAACATAGAAATCTCAAGCTGCTTCAAGATTTTTAGACCCGATCCGAACCGGACCGAAGTAGAACCGAACCGCAAACCGTTTATTATTATTATTATATTGTTATTATTTTATAATTTATCTATAATATTTATGCTTACTATCATGAGTGAAGCTGGTGCAGTTTGAACCCAAATCACAATTGCACTAAAGAGGATCAATTTTGGACCGATCAGAACTTCACCGCATAAAAACTGTGTGGTATGGTTTGACATTTGTGCGGTTTGAAGTTAATTTTTGATTGCACTTTTGATTTTTTATACATTTATATAATATATTTTCAATTATACTTATATATTTTTTTGAAATATTTTATTTAAAAATATAGAAGATATACAACTACTATTTATTAGTAATCATGAAAGACAACTAATTATAGCCGGTTGTTATGGTTGAGCATGCTGACGAGACATACGCAAGCCAACTAGAATTCGTGGTAAGTGTAAACGCGTAGGAAGACGATTGATACTATCCCACCTGTTGAAGCCAAGAAATTTCTCAACCTCAGAAATCGGACTAGGCAACCTGAAGTTACTGGTCGGCCAGTCGGGAAGATGATCTCTGGTCAGGAAACAGGAACGAATTGCGCAAACAAGACCCCAGGTTGCTACGGCAGGAAGGTCCCACCACGTACCCAGTTGCTTAGGAGAAGCAACCCCTTCTCAACCAGATTGGCCGAGCTAGGTACGAAGGAGGCGAGCTTGAGCAATAATGAGTCAAGGGCAGTTGCTGGAACTCGCGAGGGCTCAGGCCGAGAATTGCTTGTCCCTTCCTTCGTACCCCTGGGGTCCTATTTATAGGGAAAACCAAAAGAGGGGGGGGGGGTCTTACTTATACCCCCACCCTGGCGAGTTGGCGACTTCCTTGGGGAGCTCGCCTGGAAGAGGCGAGTATCTGAACATAGTCGCCACCTGGAGAGTTGGCCTGGGGAGCTCGCCATACTCGCCCGAACATTCCGCGGCCCGGGGTGCTGGTATGGATCCCCACCTTGTCTTGTTGATTTTGACTTTTGATGTCCTGGCGGTGGTAGGGCCCACCCTCGTCGAATATGGGTTGTACACAATCCCCGCTCTTTTTGGGCGACGTAGGAGCCCAGAAAGAATCATCCAACGCTTATTCAGCGAGTACCTCTGCCGAGTATCTGGGCAGCTCGCATCGTCGCCTGCTGGTAGAGTAGTCTATAAATAGGGGGGGCTTCGTTTTTGAGACGGTCCCTGGAGCTCGCCGAAGATGTCGGATGCTGAGCAATTGTTGAAGGACAATCTCGCCGCCCTGTCTGGCCTCCTCGGCATAGCCAGGTCGAAAAGATCGCGCGAGGATGACCCTACTGCCTTGCCCCCGTCGAAGAAGAAGAAGACGAAAAAGGTCAAGCAGCCCGCCACTACGGTGGTCAGCTCGCCTCCTCTGCCGCATCAGGTCGCCGCGGCGACTGAAAATCCCGTAGTGTCGTCTAGCACCCAGAGGGTGTTGAACGACCTAGGGCTCGATGACCTCCCTGGGTCGACCCGAGGAAGCCCGCTAGAGAACCCGGGGGTGATCGAGGAGCTCGCGGCCGTGAAGGGGTCCGCGGCGTCTCAGGCCGAGGTCGTCACCGTGACAGGTTGCTACCTCAAACTCTTCCCTGCTGGGTTGTCGCTGCTCCTTTGCTAACTTCTTTTCTTATGCAGATTCTCCGATTGCCGCGGACGCGGCACTTGATGTCGTCCCCCTCAGCTCGGCGCCCTTACTCGCCCTAGCGGCCGACAGGCCGTCCAAGACCGCCTACACGGTCAGGATAGGCCTCGGCTCGGGGAAGGCGTCTGGGGCGGCATTGGTGAAGGGCCCCCCTCCTGCGAGTAAGGAGCGGCCGGCGAAAGCCACTCCTGCCGAGTCATCTGGGCCGGCGCGCGAGGTTCCTCCGGCGAGTACGGCGGCTGGTGTTGTTGCGAGCGGCGGGAAGATACCCCCGGTGAGCGCTCCATTGCCGCCGCCACCGCCCGCGGTCGCCACTCCTGGCCAGACGCCGAGCACCGGCTTGCCCCCTCCGCCACCTCTGTCCGCCCTGCCGAAGGACCATCCGCGACCTCCTCCGCCTCCTGCGCCGAGGGCTCCACACCACTCTGCGAGCTCATCTCAAGCTCCGCCGCTGGTGAAGAAGCCGGAGAGGCCGCGGCCACCCTACTTTCCTCCGCGGGTTGGAGACCCTGACTACGTCGGCCAAGGGTCTGGAGGGCGCGGGCAGGGCAGACCTGCCGATCTTCCGAGTAGCTCTTCGGGGAGGCGAGATACCTCCGGGCGACCTCCTTCGCCGCGCCGATCCCGATCTCCTCGCCGTGGTGAGCCTCCTACTTCTTTAACTACCGCTCTGCTTTTTCTGACCTGATGACCCATCTTCCTGCCTCGTCAGATCGCCCGGCGACCTCTGGGGCGACTTTCCTCGACGCTATCGGGCTGTCCGGGAGCGAGTATCGCCAGGCCGCCATTCGCGCCCACATGGAGCTGGAGAGCAAGTTTGACCAGCTCGCTATCTGTGATTCTCACCGACGCATCTCGGCTCTGGAGGCGAGGATGGCCAAGGTCGAAGGGCTCCAGTCGACCTTGGAAAACTATGAAGCTCGCTTTCACGTGGTCAAAGAGAATGACCGCCAGCTGCAGCTGAACAACCACCGTCTGCAGCTGGTGCTTGACGAGCTGGCCGGCATCCGGGCGAGCATGGGGTCTGCTGGACGTCTGGCGAGGATGGAGGAGCAGCTCAGGCTCGGCGATGATGCGACAGCGCTGGCGACGGAGCATTACCGGCGTGCACACGAGATCGGCTGGGCTGGGCGACATCCGCACCCTCCTGAGCGGCCGAGGGCGCCATAATTTTTCTTTGTTTTTTCGAATGTAACTCGCCTCGCGCGACTTGTACTTCCGGACATCTATTTCTAATTTGATTAATTCGTGTGTGCGAATATTCTCGCCTCTGTGTGCGCGCTTTATTTCTCGATGTGCCGAGCTTTAGTTCACCTGATTGTCGCAGGTTGATCTTCATCGCGCGAGTTCGTTAGATACTCGCTGAGACGGCTGACCCCCCCCCCCCCCGGGCTTGTCATATCTATAAATAGGAGGGGTAGGTGGGTCATAAAGCGTATTGCTGTAGCGACCTTCTTTCCTCCTGCCGAGTATCTGAACAATCAACTCGCCGCTCTCATTGCTTTCGGATCTCGCCAACATGGTCGGTGACGACGCCAGCGCTCGCCGACAGGCCCACGCAATTAACTTCGCAGACGCGGCTTTTAAGAAGTCCATAACCACCGAGAAGGAACTGGCGACCTTCAAGGAACGCTCCCTGCCTGAAGGATACTCGGCCAGACTCCCCACTCGCAGCGAGCGCCTCAATACCCATATTGAGGGTTCGCTTGTAATGTCGCTGCGACACTTTGACGCAGGCCTCCGGCTGCCCTTCTGGCCGGAGTTCTGCGAGATCCTGCGCTACTTTGGGATCGTCCCCGCGCAGATCAATCCCAACGGCGTGGCGATCATCGTGGGATTCCTATGCTTCCTTCGGGAAGAGAGGATCGCTTTCGACCTCTCCGTCTTCCGCCGTATCTTCGCCTTTGCGGCGACCTCGGAGGGGGTCATCTTTTTTAGCAGCCATGTCTGCACCTTGGTTGGGATCGCGAATAAGGTCCATCGCTGGAGCGAGCAGCTGATCGTCGTTCATGGCGACTTCGGCGGTATTCTCGGCAGGCCGCACCAACCAGCCGATGTCGCCTTTCTTCCTCCCATCCTCGAAGGAGCTCGCGAGCAGCTCTTCGAATACTTTCGCGGTCGGCGTTTTGACGTCATTTTCTGGCGACTAAACGTCAACGTGCTCGAGCCAGTTCACCCTAACGAAAGTAAGCCGAACTCGAAATGCGGCCAGGTTACTCGCTCGCCCTTTTGCCGCTGAAGCTAACCTTGTCGTGCGTTTTACAGTTTCCAACGAGCTTCCGGAGAAGCCGCTTCCTTTGGCGAAGGAAGTCGCTGCCACGCAGTCGGATGCTCGCCCTCCTGCCGACGTTGGGGAGAAGGCGGTTAAGGGAAAGTCGCGGGCCAGCTCGCAGGGTCCCGCGAGGAAGAGGGCGAAGACCTCGTCGCCACGATCCGTCGATTGCCGATCGCCGACGGGCGCCCAGTCGCCCCATTTCCACCCCAACTACGGCCTCGGGCAGGGGGTGGTGGACGCCTTCGGTCGCGCGCTCGTGACCTGGTCGGCGGGGGAAAACTCGGTGTCGCTGAGCACCAACCTCCCGTCCTAGTCGACTGACTGGGAGGACAATGGGGAGGCGTTCGCCGTCCTCCACGCCATCTACGGTCGGGCCGACGCGGAGTCCGTCATGGAGCTGACCCCGACGGAGCTCGCCCATCAGTCGGCCTGCGCGCTCGCGCGGTCTGCCGAGTTGGGGCATTACTCGGCGAGGAAGCTGTTGGAGATGACCGACGCCCTCAAGGTCGTTTCTAAGAAGGCCATCGACCTCGGCATGCAGTCAGTCCGCTGGAAGGACTTCGAGGTGAGCTGTCCTTGGGTGGGTTGCTCGATTTGTGTCGTTGATAGGTTCTGACGTTGGTCATCTCGCAGGCTGCCGAGATAGAAGCGGCGAAGAAGCTCTCCGAGTGCGAGGAGAAGCTCGCCGCCTCCCAGGCCGAGCTGGAGGCGGCCCAAACTCGCGCTGCGGTGATGGAGACGAGGCTGGTCGCTGCCGAAGGACGGCTTAGCTCCTCAACCCCGCTACCCGAGGACCCGGCGCGAGTGGTGAAGCAATCTCGCGTCCTCTGGGAGGAGAGATCCTCTGTTCGCCACGAGATTGCGCGGGCGGCGGGGAACGTCATACTCGCGCGCCTTAGGCTCGGGGGTCAGCTCGTCGAGGGGGAGAAGCCACTCACTGTCGACGAGCTCATTCCCGAGCTGCTCGCTGAGGGGACTGTCCCGCCGTATAGCGCGTCGTCGCCGACCAACTCCAGTGATTCTGACAGCAGCGGAAGCGGCAGCTGCAGCGGTAGCGGAAGCAGCAGCGGCAGCGGAAGCAGCAGCGGCGAGAGCGCAGAGAGCGACGACTTTGCAGATATCGGCGATATTGGGGATGACGAATATCGGCCTGATACTGGCGACGACGAGTCCTAGTTGCTCGCCGATATTCTTTTTGTAAACCAAATTTTTGACTTAATGATTTATACAAAGTTTTGGTTTTTCCTCTGACTGGATGTTACTCGCTAGGCTCATAGGCTCGGGGAGGGACGCTCGCTAGGTCGCAGGGGGATGGTCCCGACATCACCCATCCGCTCGTCGGGACCCACTTGCCCCTGCACCTGGATACTCGTGGACCTGCTGAGATAACCGCGCGGGTGGCGTGTGGGACATACTCGCACCCCCCCGGGGGTCGCTTACTCGCGCGATTCCAGCTCGCCTCCCCGCATGGGATCTGCTCGCCTACTCGCACGAAATCAGCTCGCCTGCTCGCGCGAGGTCTGCTCGCCTGCTCGCGCATGACGAAAATTGAATCGGGCTTAGTCGTCGAACATAGCCTGCGGGCCCCTCATTCTCGTCATCGAGGATATCGGCCGATTCCCGAGGAGAGGAGCTCGTAGGGATACCGGTCTTACGACGCTGTTCAACTCGAAGTCTTGAATTACAATCGAGGAGATCGGCCGATTCCCGAGGAGAGGAGCTCGTGGGGATACCGGTCTTACGACGCTGCTCAACTCGAAGTCTTGAATTACAATCGAGGAGATCGGCCGATTCCCGAGGAGAGGAGCTCGTGGGGATACCGGTCTTACGACGCTGCTCAACTCGAAGTCTTGAATTACAATCGAGGAGATCGGCCGATTCCCGAGGAGAGGAGCTCGTGGGGATACCGGTCTTACGACGCTGCTCAACTCGAAGTCTTGAATTACAATCGAGGAGATCGGCCGATTCCCGATGAGAGGAGCTCGTGGGGATACCGGTCTTACGACGCTGCTCAACTCGAAGTCTTGAATTACAATCGAGGAGATCGGCCGATTCCCGAGGAGAGGAGCTCGTGGGGATACCGGTCTTACGACGCTGCTCAACTCGAAGTCTTGAATTACAATCGAGGAGATCGGCCGATTCCCGAGGAGAGGAGCTCGTGGGGATACCGGTCTTACGACGCTGCTCAACTCGAAGTCTTGAATTACAATCGAGGAGATCGGCCGATTCCCGAGGAGAGGAGCTCGTGGGGATACCGGTCTTACGACGCTGCTCAACTCGAAGTCTTGAATAAAATCCTGCGTCCTTACACATTTTGGAGATTAGTCCCAGAGATATCTTGGCAAGAAAGAAACTCCCCCCGGAGGGACGCTCTTGATCCTTCCGAATCGGGGGATTGATGTCCAGACCCGTCCCTCAGAATTCCCCTAGTTGGAAAAGAGATGCATTCGGGGAGACCTAGGCCGACATGCAAGGGGGGAGCTGATCTCGGCCGACAATGCAGAGGCTCGGTCTTACAAGAGCGCTTAAAGTCCCGAAACCTCGTCCCATCATCTCAATTAGGCTATTCAATGAGAACGGGTTGGAGTCCCGCATCCCGATTTGGCAGTGAAGGCCGCTTATAGGTACGATTAGGATGGGGGTGGTGTTCATCGAGGGTCCTTTTCGAACGCGCTCGGAATTCACACACCTCCCTCCGGGCTCGTCCATACCCTGTCTTTGGCAGGTTCTTCTTCCGGGTGTTTTACGAGGCCGGCCTCCCCTCGAGTCCGGGAGATCAGGGTGCAGATCTGTTCCTCGCAGGTCCTCCAGACGGAAGAGAGATGCACTCGGGGAGACATAGGCCGACATGCAAGGGGGGAGCTGACCTCAGCCGACAATGCAGAGGCTCGGTCTTACAAGAGCGCTTAAAATCCTGAAGCATCGTCCCATCATCCGTACTGGGCTATATATGAGAAACAAACCGACCGTTGCCTCCCGAGGTCGGCTACGAGGCGGACCATGGAAACACTCAGAAACCTTGAGGTACATTTAACACAAAAAGATGAAATCCCGCATCCTTTGTTTGTTAAGAGTGTTTACAGAAACAGATACATGAGTTACCGCTACGGGTAAAATCTTTTCAAATCATCCCCGCTCCAGGTTCCAGGCAGCTGCTCTCCCGCTTGGTCTTGTAGGTAATAGCCTCCTGTGGTCAAGGCTTCCTGGACGATGAAAGGTCCTTCCCAGTTGGGATGGAGCTTGCCCACGGCAGCTCCCCGCCCAGCGGCGTCCACCTTCTTCATGACCAAGTCCCCCGCGAGGAATTTCTTCAAGCGGACGTTTTTGTCGAAGTGTCTCGCCATGCGCCTCTTGGTTTCTTCCTGGCGCATGGAGGCTAAGTCCCGAAGCTCTTCCACATAATCTAGGGAGAGCCTCTGAGCCTCTTCATTCTCTAACCGCCATTCCTCGCTTCCGTCTTCGGCCGCGATGACCCTCGGACTATGCACCTCAAATTCGACCGGGATGAGCGCCTCGGACCCGTGTGACAGTTTGAAGGGTGTTTCCCCTGTGGCTGAGTTCGGGGTGGTCCCGAGGGCCCAGAGGACGGAAGGGAGCTGTTCGGCCCAATTCCCCTTGAGATTGGTGATCTTCTTCTTCAGCAGGTTGATGATGAGCTTGTTCGCGGCTTCTACTTGCCCATTGCTCCGAGGGTGATGTACCGAGGCGAACCGAAGGTCAATTCCCAACTGTTTACAAAAGTCCCCCAGTTCCAGGCTGGCGAACTGCGGCCCATTGTCGGTGATGATGGCCAGAGGGATCCCGAACCTGCATGCGATCTCCCCCCAGATGAAGTTCTTGATGATTTGAGACGTGGTCCTGGCCAGAGCCTTAGCCTCGATCCACTTCGTGAAGTAGTCAACCATTACCAGAACGAACTTCCTTTGCCCGCTAGCTTGAGGGAACGGGCTGATCAAATCCATTCCCCAAATTGCGAAGGGCCACGGAGCGGTAATCGAGCGAAGTTGCTGAGCCGGCTGGAGCACGAGGGGCGCGAAGAGTTGACATTGGGAGCATTTTCTGGAGTAGGCCTCTGCGTCCTTTCGGATGGTCGGCCAGAAGTAGCCGTGCCTCAGAATCCTTTGCTCCAGGGTGCGGGTCCCGGAGTGACTGCCGCACTCTCCTGAGTGAATCTCCTCGAGGACCCGGGGAATCTCGAGTTCTGACAAGCATCGGGCCAGAGGGCCTGAAATGGTTTTGCGATAGAGTTCGCCGTCCTGCAGCAAGTAGTACGCGGCCTTATACCGGAACTTTCTTTGATCTTGCCCGTCAGATGGTAGTCGGCCTGTCGCCAGGAACGCGATGAACGGATCTCTCCACGAGGCCCGCTGATCGATCTCCATCAACTCGCCTTCTTCGATGGATGGTCGAAACAACTCGATGGCGGTTCCCCCAGCCCGAGGGCCGTATTTCGCAAGATTGTCTGCCTCGGAGTTGCGTTCTCGGGGCACGTGCTCAACGTGAAAGGATCGGAACCCCCCGATCAGGCCTTTGACCTTAACCAGATATTGCTGCAAGATGGGATCTCGGACTTCGAACTCTCCCCGAATCTGAGATGCCGCCACCATGGAATCGGTAAAAGCCCTGATATCTCTGATTGCCAGTTCCTTGGCGAGTCGCAAGCCAGCCACCATGGCTTCGTACTCCACCTGATTGTTAGTGAACGGAAAATGGATCTTGACGGCTTGCTCAATCCTGGTCCCCTGAGGACTAACCAGCACCACCCCGGCTCCTATGGAGTGCCTTCCTGACGCGCCATCTACGAACATCTTCCAAGGGACCGGCCGAGAGACATCCGTGTCTGCCTCGACCTCGGCCGAGAAGTCGGCCAGGAAATCCGCCACGGCTTGTGCTTTGATCGCGACCCTTGGGGGGTAGGAGATGTCGAACTCGCTCAGTTCCACAGCCCACTTGGCGAGCCTGCCGGAGTGCTCCACTCCGTCCAAGATACTCCTCAAGGGGTGGTCGGAGACTACTTTGATAGAGTGGGCTTGGAAATATGGACGGAGTCGCCTGGCCGAAACTACCAGGGCAAAGACTACCTTCTCCAGGATGGGGTACCGCGTTTCGGCTTGCCTTAGCACCCGGCTCACGTAGTAGATTGGAAGCTGCTTCTTTCCCTCCTCTCGGACCAACACCGAGCTGACTGCTTCAGCCCCTACCCCTAGGTAGAGCAAGAGATCCTCGCCGCCCTGCGGACCCTGAAGGAGAGGAGCTCGAGTCAGCTGTTGTTTGAGCTTCATGAAGGCCTCCTCGCACTCCGGGGTCCACTCGAATTTCTGGTTCCCCCGAAGGGCTTTGAAGAATGGGGAGCACTTCTCTCCGGCCTTGGAGAGAAACCGGCTAAGACCTGCCAGCCTTCCGGTTAACCTTTGAACTTCCTTGGAATCCCTCGGGGATGCCATCTCCACGATGGCCTTTACCTTGTCGGGGTTAGGCTCCACCCCTAGGGGAGTAAGGAGGTGCCCTAGGAACTTCCCCCTTCCCGCGCCGAAAACACACTTGGCCGGGTTGAGCCGCATCTTGTACCTCCTCAGGGTGGCGAAGGTCTCTGTCAGATCCGCCACGTGCTCTGAGGCGCTCTTACTCTTAACGAGCAGGTCATCCACGTAGACTTCCAGATTCCGCCCTTTTTGCTCTCTAAAGACGTGATCCATCATTCTTTGATATGTCGCGCCGGCGTTCTTGAGCCCGAAGGGCATCATCTTGTAGCTATAGCATCCGTCGCTGGTGATGAAGGAAACGTCGCGACAATCGGGGGGATGCATCCGGATCTGATGGTATCCTGAAAAAGCATCAAGGAAACTCATCACAGGAAACCCGACGGCGGAATCAACCAGCGCGTCGATCTGAGGCAGGGGATAACAATCCTTCGGGCAAGCTTTATTCAACAATGAAAAGTCGATACATAACCTCCAGCCCCCTCCGAACTTCTTTACCATTACAACATTGGAGACCCAGCCTAGATACTGGATCTCCGAAACAAAACCTGCTTCCAGCAGCTTCCCTACTTCCTCCCGAATGGGTCCCGCTAGAGTGGCAGCGCTCTTCCTTTGCTTCTGACGGACTGGGGCCGTCGCTGGATCCAGGTTGAGGCGATGACAGGCAACATCATCAATCCCTGGCATCTCGGCGGCGCTCCAAGTGAAGACGTCCGCGTTTTCCTGCAGGCAGGCAGCTATCTCCACCTTCCCTTCCGGGGGTAAGGCTCCTCTGATCTTCAGCAGCTCCGGCTCTCCTCTCAGGGAGATCACCTCTATTTCTTCCAGCTCCTCAGCAGCTTGCAGGCCCTCTTCCTGCTCCATCATCCTTTCCAACCTTTCTGCGTCGCCCATCCAGCTGATGGTGCTGACCGCGTTCAGGTAGCATTCCCTGGAGGCCCTGGGATCTCCCCTGATCCTGACTTGGACGTCGTCTCTGCAATACTTCAGGCATTGATGATATGACGAGGGGACGGCTTTGAAGTAGTTGATGAGGGGCCGTCCGAAGATGGCGTTGTAGCCGCTGGGTGCGTCGACGATGACGAAGCGGCATCGGATCGAAGTTCCCTCGAGGGTGACTAGCAACTCAACTCCTCCTTCCACCTCTTTCTTCTCCCTGGAGAAGCCGAAGAGAGGCCCATCCGCTGCCTGAACCCGGGACGCTTCCACCTGAAGGCCGACGAAGGTTCTCTTGAAGATGACATTCACCGAGCTCCCGTTATCCGCGAGGATTCGGTCGACGGTGAAGTCCTCGATTGCTGCTTGAATCACCAGGGCGTCATGAAAGGGGTTCTCGTTCCAGAGCATGTCTTCCTCCGAGAAGGTGATCTCGTTCAAGGGAGGGGGGGTCTGAGACGTCGAGGCGATGCTCCTTTGGTAGATTTGGTGGAGACTTCCCTTGCGGGAAGCTCCTAGCCCAGCCCCTCCGTTGATTACTCCGACGTGTCCGCCTCCTGGACCGGGAATGACATTCCCCCTTCCTCCCTGGTCGATCCTGTCCTCGTTTCTCCTCCTCTGCGGTACCTGGTAAGCCACTTGCCCAACCTGGGCCTCCTGCTGCGGCTGCTCCCTTTCGACCGCCGTTGCTTCCATCCTCCTCCTTGTTTCCCAGAACTCGGGGCAAGCCAAGGTTCCATGCCCCTCCACTCGATGGATATCGCAGTAGAGGGGAATCGCCACTTCCTACTGCCTTTCCTGCCTCCTCTCCTGCTGCCTCTCCTTCCGCCGGCGCTTAGCGGCTCGCTGCGCGATGGCCATGGTCTCCCTTCTTCCTCCTCCCTGCTCCCGAGGGTTGTAAGCCCTCCTTTCCTCCTGACGGATGGGCCGCCTCCACTGGGGGCGATCCCTCGGGTACTGGAATCTTCTCTCCTCGCTCCTCGCCTCTCGACCTCCGACTGGCCTCCTATCCTCCTGCCTTCGAGGCCTCTCCCGCCTCTCCTGCCTCTCCTGCCTCTCCACCTTTCCGATCTCCCTTCCCCTTTCTCCCTTCTCCTCTTTTCCCTGCAGCCTCTCCTGCTTCCTGCCGTTGCGCCCCTCCGGCGCCCTCTCCCTCTCCAGCAGTCTTCCCTTGTCTTGCCCAAGCGGTCGGTCTCCGTCGAGCCGTGCCAGGAACTCCTTGTTCCTCTCCTCTCCCTGGATGAACACATTGGCTCTCTCCACCATCTCCTCGAACGATTTGGGCGGCCTATGCCCCAACTCCATGTTGAACAGGCCCTGCTTCAACCCAAACTTGAGGGCCACCATCAAGGTGAACTCGTCTACCTCTTCCACCTCCAATACTTCCTCCTGGAATCGATCGATGTATCGGCCCAAACTCTCGTGCTGCCCCTGCACAATCTTGAAGAGGGCGGTTGCCTCCTTCTTCCTCCGCTTGGACGTCGCAAACCTTGCTAATAGGCCCCTTCGCAGATCTGAGAAGCAGTAAACTGACCCGGCTGGCAGCTGGTGGAACCAATCTCTCGCGCTACCCTTGAAGGTAATGAAGAAGAGTCGGCACTTGAGAGCATCGGACATGTTGCGAATGGAGACCACATCCTCAAACCACTGAAGATGTCCCACCAGGTCGTCCTTGCCGGAGTAGTACGAGAGGACTGGCTCTCTGAAGTTGTCGGGGACGAGGGCTGCGAGGATCTCGTCGCAAAAGGGGCTCCTCCCTTCCTGGCGGCGGCGAGTATCCTCCCCGCTCGAGCAGTCATACTCGCTCCATCGGCGAGTGTCTCCATACCTTGCCGAGAGTTCTGGATCTCGAAACCGGATTCCCTGAATACTCGCCGGGTGATGTCGCGGCGGGATCACCTGTTCTCCACTCGCCCAAGCGGGCTCCTTCCCTGCTCGCCGAGTTGGTATCTCCTCGCCCGGGGGTGTCCGGCGGCGGGGAGAAGTCGCCGTCACCTCAGGCGGATTGGACAACCCGTCGAGTATCGCCTTCTCCACTCTCCTCGCGAACTCTGCAAAAGCTGCCACTGTCACATACTCGCTACCTTGCCCCGGGATTCCAGCTCCCCCCGAGTTATCTCCCAACTCGCCCCGGTCTCCACCATCGGCCATCTTCCAACCACGACTTTCTTCTTCGGTCGCTATCCACGCTCACCGCACCAAGTGTTGAAGCCAAGAAATTTCTCAACCTCAGAAATCGGACTAGGCAACCTGAAGTTACTGGTCGGCCAGTCGGTAAGATGATCTCTGGTCAGGAAACAGGAACGAATTGCGCAAACAAGACCCCAGGTTGCTACGGCAGGAAGGTCCCACCACGTACCCAGTTGCTTAGGAGAAGCAACCCCTTCTCAACCAGATTGGCCAAGCTAGGTACGAAGGAGGCGAGCTTGAGCAATAATGAGTCAAGGGCAGTTGCTGGAACTCGCGAGGGCTCAGGCCGAGAATTGCTTGTCCCTTCCTTCGTACCCCTGGGGTCCTATTTATAGGGAAAACCAAAAGAGGGGGGGGGGGGGTCTTACTTATACCCCCACCCTGGCGAGTTGGCGACTTCCTTGGGGAGCTCGCCTGGAAGAGACGAGTATCTGAACATAGTCGCCACCTGGCGAGTTGGCCTGGGGAGCTCGCCATACTCGCCTGAACATTCCGCGGCCCGGGGTGCTGGTATGGATCCCCACCTTGTCTTGTTGATTTTGACTTTTGATATCCTGGCGGTGGTAGGGCCCACCCTCGTCGAATATGGGTTGTACACCACCAATCGTTGAAAAGACCGTCGAGAAGTGCGCAACATAATTATTTCTATTTTGATGTTGTTTTGAGTTTTACTGTTTGCAGTCCGCTTTTATTTCATTTTGCCAAGTTTGATTTTGATTTTACTTAGAACCGATTGGAACCGGACCGAACCGCATGGAACCGGACCGAACCGTTAGTGGCTGGTTTGGTTTTGGTTCTTGTTGAACCGTAACCGGAACCGTTGACACGACGGTTCCAAAAATTAAGCTGGAACCGGAACTGGAACCGGTCAAACTAAATAAGGTTTTGGTTCTAATTTGAAGAACCATTATCTTAGTGGTTTAGTTTATGGTTTTAGTAGAACCGGAACCGAACCGGAACCGTGACAGCTCTAGTCCCAACCCATTTGGGTGAGAATTGGCCCCATCATGCCCCAAAGATTCCTTGCCCTAATTTTCTCTTAAAAGACCAAACTTAGGTCACCCAAAATCCTATTAAAATCAAACCCAAATGGGCTGAAATTTTTATTAGAGCTAAATAATAACCCTATAAATCAGCCACAAAAATTTTGGAGACTTTTGAGGTCATTTGACCCTCCAATTAAATCCTATATGTATTATTAAATTTTTACAAAAACTATAGAAACATTATATCCAAAAATTCCCATTTTTAGATATGTTATTAATTTAGCTAAGAATGGCCCCCACCCAAAATTTCAAGTCATTTGGATTGCTGGATTGTTGGGGGCACTCAATTTATTCTCTGATCAACCTTATGTATAGATCTCACCAAAAGGTGTGTTGTGGTCTAACTTGAACTCCAAATTTGTTCAAACCAATTTTAAAATAAAATAGACTCCTAGATCTACCATTTTCATGTTAAAAAATTCTCCTGAATCAGCCTCTAAGTATTTTTAATATTTAATTCAAAACCACCCTAAAACTGTGATAGAAATGAAATAACATTAAATATATAAAATCAACCCAGCACGAATCCTAAAGCGCCTAACCGATGGAATCCGGTTGTCTTCAACCTCCAGCCGACGGCTCAGATCAATCCGTTCTGGGCTGACTTGCGGGTTGATTTCCTGACCACCAAGTCCCTTCCCCGACTGGCCATCGCCACCACCACCTTCGTGGAGGTGGTGGCTACCCCCAGCCGGCAGCACGGCCGCCGTAGACAACTATTCCGACGAACCCGAGAGGGAGAATTCCACCAAAATTCCAAAATTTCAAGTCTTAGATCGGGCTCAATTGAGCCCGATCCTTGCCCTAATCAATTCCTAAGATCTACTCATGAAGAGAGAAGAGGAGGAGGACCTTCTTGGAGGGCTGAAGGCGGTTCGATCTCCGAGTTGCCATTGCCATCGGTGAAGCTTTTCGAGCTCTGCAACAGTACAACCAAGTACCTCGAATCCTTCAGGTAAAGTGTGGAAACGTCCCTCCTGAGTCCAGGGATGCTTTTAAGATGGTCAGATTGGGATGGGAGGGGGTGTAACCCCCATGGCCATGAATGGCCATTAAGGGCCAATTTCGGTTTCACTCCTATTGATGGGCTGAGCCACCCCTCTGGCCGAGAAACTACTGGAAATCCTTTCCCTTCCTCAGAGTAACTGAACCCAATCTTAATGGGTGGCCCTTGGCTGCCCTAAGCCATGAATGGCCTTCTCCATCTTCTCTCTCTCTCCTCCATTAATGTAGTTTTCTCTCTCCTGCCCATCCTAACTGAAATTTTCCCCTCCTTCAGCCTATTAGCACCCCACTAATCATAATAATGACATGGTTAGGTCAGCCCAAGTGGGGGAAGTTGGTTTGAGCTTGAGTTAGCCCATTTGGGCTAGTTTGACTCTACCCTTGTATAGAGTTGACTTTGGTCAACATGACCATTTAGGTTGATTCCAATGGGTCCTTAGTGACCCATTGACCTCCCCCAAGGTCTAGGTAGGGTTGGGTAGGGCTTACTTGGCACGTTGAGGGTCATTGACCCCTTAATAAGGGCACCTTGACCATTTTCGGGTTTGAGTTGACTTGGGTCAACTCAAGCTTGGGGTTAACCCCAATGAGCCCCTTGATAACTCATTGACCCCACTTTAGGTCTATAGGGACCTTGATAGGATTAGTTGAGTTTACTAAGGGCACCCTGTCCTCCTTTAGGCCATTTGCCCAATGTAGGCCTAAGGTTGTCCTTGGTCAATTTGACCACCTGGAGTTGACTCCTATGAGCCTTTAGGGTTTTGTTGGGCCTTTCCAAGGGCTGGTGAGGTCTTGGAATTAAGATGAGATCACTTGATCATCCTACCCTAGGGTTTGGTAATCTACTATTTGCAGACCAAAGTGACTTCAACTATGCTCCTAAGTCCACTTATTTTTCCTAGGTTCTCTAGGGTTTTATCATGACCTGGTCATGAAAAACCACTCCTAGGGGGGTCTAGTTGTCTGAGGGATATTACACAAACATCCTCTATCATCGAGCTGAGCCCTGTGATCGAAGACCTGAAAATCTGCTTTCCAAACTGGGCTTCACGATCGTCGAACTGAGATGGTTGAACGTCGCTCTCAGTCCTGAAAGTAGATCAGAGATCGTCGACCTGAGTTCAGCAATCGTCGATCTCAGTATTTAGAGATTTAACTCTGAGATCGTCAAGCGCAGAACGAAGATCGTCGAGCTCTCTTCAGAGATCGTCGAACGACTTTTTACTCAGAAAAATTTCTGCCTTGTTTACTCTCTATTGTCTTCTAAGTCTCGGATGCCTTGGTATTGTCTCACTGAGTTGTTGACCTGACTGACACCTAAGACACAAGACGAGACCCTGACTATACAATGTGGGTCTGACTTAGCCTAGATTAGTGAATCTAGCCCAAATCCAAACTAGGGATCCAACAATCTCCCCCTATTTGGGTGAGGTCACTAAACAACAATAAAGGAAAACAACAGGAAAACTAAACAACTATATCTATCATGAAATATATGAAAAGATCAACAGATATTTACAAAGATAAATACAGACACAAAAAGAAAATAGTTACTAAGACTTGTTTGAAGCTGGCTTAGCAAATTCAATTCTTCCTTTTGGATCTACTGCTTGCTGTCTTGTCATTTTCAAGTCTGCTTCACCAAAAACTTTAATTGTAGCTGCTCTGGGAACAACTGCCTCAGGATTTACCTGCATATAGGCATTAACATCAAAGATATTCTTATCAATATTAAATTATTCCAGCTCTTTCTCCCAATATTTAGACATAGTTGAAAATTGAGAAGGATCAGTTCCTTCTTTTCTAGCTTTGTTTATTTGGGAGAGACCAATCAATTCATGAAACCTAGCCATCCTGAAGTTAGGATCGAGCTCAGGTTCATACTGAGATGATTCTTCTATAGAGTCATGAGAGGTCTTATGAAGCTTTCTATGCTCGATTGATTGTTCTTGGAATTTTGTTTCTGTTGTTATATGTTGAGAATGACTGTCATGAAGGTTTGAAGGTGGTCTGACTTGACTGAATTTTCCAGGAATTCTGAATCTCCTGCTAGAATCTGAAATATCTTCTCTGTCAGCCTTATCATACTGTCTACCTCTCCTTCTTGAATAGCCCCTTGAAAAAGACCTGGATGGTCTGCTGTGAGAGTGAGGAGCATAAGAAGTCTGCTGATGGGAGGAGGTAGCAGTCTTAGAAGTAATATTTCCACTAGCACCTGCTAAAGGAGGAGGAGGAGGAGGTGGATCCTTCCTGAAAACTTTGATAGGAGAGGATCCAGTCTTTCTCCTTTTCTTTTGAGCCTTCATCTCATTCTTGGAAAATCTCATCCAGTGAGGAGTAGTTGATGTGAGAGTAATATTGTGCCTGATGAAGTAAGGAATGTCATCTTGAGAATTAGACTTAGGCACTTCCTTCACTTGAGCTTTTTTTTTCTTGGACAGTTTCTTCTTCTTGCTGACATCTGGATCTGAGTCTGAATCTGAATCACTATTAGATGAGCCTGGTGGATTATTATACATATCATGAATCTCTTTAATAACTGAAAGTTCTTCAACAGCATCAGCAGCCATAATTTCATCCAAACTTGGGATTGGAGAAGTAGAACAAGCATAGGTTGGAGGAGAGAAGGCCTTGGGCTCAGGACTCTCAACCTCTAACATATTGATCAGCTCAGGTACTGGAACTGCAGAAGGAGCTGTAGAAGGCTCAGGCTCAAAAGCTGCCAAGATCTTAGGCACTGGAGCAGCAATACTCTAAAGAAGCTGAAGTAAAAGATCTTTGCTCACAGGAGCAGTATAATATACTATATCTGAGAAAAAAGGAAAAGCAGCAGGGGGAAGACAATCTCTATACAAAAGATCAAAAGAGCTTAGAACTTAAGTCAGTTCAAAAGCTAGAGAGATGAAGCAATCTCCATGAAGGATGTCTAAGGATCCTTTAGAAATTTCAAAGTCATCTTCCAAAAATGCAATAACTTCTGTATCAGGAATATCAATATCTGCATTCTCTATAACTACCAAAACTGTATCTACAATCATCTCTGTATCTACAGCTGTCAAACTTGTGTCTGCCTCTACCAAAACTGTGTCTGTCTCTACTGTTGCAACTGCTGGAGGAGGAGGGACTTCTTCACTGGACATCTCCCCCTACCTGGTAGCAGTAATTTCTGCTGCCAGGCCCCTAGATGAAGAAGGGCCAGAGAAAGAGGCAACAAAGGAATTAAAAGAAACTAGTAGAGGTGCAATGGCATCCTCTATAATGGCTTTGATGGTAGGGGTGAGGAGGGCGATGAGAGCAGATGGAGTAGATGATGTAGATGGAAGAGAGGAAGTGGAATGACCACAAGATGTGTAGATGTTGGAGATGGTAGATTGAGTGGTGGATTCAGGGATAAACACTTGTTTTGGATGGGGGAAAACATGAGGTGAGGGTTCATGAATTGGTGAAGGAGTTGGTGAAGTGAAATGAAGATCAAAAGTTGGTGAGGTTTGGATTGATATATTGATGGAGGGGATCTCTTCTAGATAATGTGGTGGAGGAGACAAAGGAGTAGGGGTTCCTGGAGGAGGGCTCTGAGGTGGAGTTGGTTGATGTGACAAAGGGGAATTTGGTCTAGCTGGGGAAGGAGGGATCTCTGGCTCATCTTCTTTAGGGTGAGGAGTGACTAGAGCAGTCCTTGTGTCCTCAAAAATCCTGTGGGTAGAGGGAGCCCTGGAGGGCTTTAAGATAGTCCTCTCCCACTTTCCAAAGAGAGCTGGGGTCAGCCTCTTAGAAGCATTGATTAATGTTGTTGGGGAAGTCAACGACTCAGGACATTTTTTAGTGAGAAAAATTCCTAAAATTCTGCCAAGAGAGACCTCTCTCTTATTTGCTTTCTTCCTGAATAACTCAAACAAAACTTCTGCCCAATTCACTGATTTCTAATTAACCAAAGCACTCATCAAAAGAAATCGGTGCCTGGAAATATTATCATGGGCAGTGTGCTTCCCAAGCACCACTTTTCCCACAATATCTGCAAAGAACTTATATTGAGGAGACAAGTTCTTTTTTAGAAGCTTGCTAGGGTTTGCCTTAGCATGACCCATTTTTGCAAGCATGGAAGCAAATTCCTCTTTATCCAAATCAATATCATCTTCTCCATTAATGAAACCGAAAATTTCTGTAAGAACGACAGGGGTTAGATGTACCTCCTATCAAGAAATAGTTCATGTCATCGTCTGTCTGTCTGAAGAAGAGGTATAAGCCCATTCTTTAATTTCTGATACTGGTAACTTCATCCTGGTCGTCAAAAACTTCTGTAGCTTTGGTAAATCAAATAGCTTCAACACATCCTAAAACATCTGATCACTATGCTTGAATGAGTCCAGATCAATATCAAAACCTGAATCAAACTTCATGTTGGACACAATCGCCACTGGAATTGCCATTGGAGAGTTCCTGCAGAGAAAACGAAGATCAAGTACAGAAGGGAAATGGAAAGCGCGAGACTATTTCCATCTAAACCCTAGTTTATAAGGTTTAAGAAAACGAAGAGACGGAGTTAGCCAAGCGTATTAACTACTAAAAATGACTTCAAAACCAAGGTTGGCGAAGTATTTTAATATAAAATGAGTTCGGTAACCTCAGATCGAAGAGAAAGAATAAATCGTCGATCTCAGGTCGACGATAAATTCTCTGAATCAAAAATCATCGATCTCTGTTCGACGATAATTATTTCACTAAGAAGTGATCATCGATCTCCATTCGACGTTCAACTTCACGAAACGTTAGTAGATCGTCGATCTCCATTCGACGATCTGTCAACAAATCGTCGAGCTCAGACAGAAAGTCAAATAATCTCATCTCCATTAATCATACCTAGCTGATTCATGAAGAATAGATGTTTCTTTTCATCCAAAGGTTTGGTGAAAATATCTGCCCTTTGCAAATCAGTAGGGATGAAGGTGAGATTGATTTTCTTTTTGTCTACACACTCCCTAATGAAATGATGCCTTACATCTATATGCTTAGTCCTAGAATGATGGACTAGATTCTATGCTATAGAAATAGCACTAGTACTATCACAAAATATAGTTGAATTATTTAAGTTGTATCCATAGTCTAGTAGCTGATTTTGTATCCATAGCATCTGAGAATAGCAACTGCCAACTGCTATGTACTCAACTTCTGCAGTTGATGTAGACACAGATGTTTGTTTTTTACAAAACAAAGAGACAAGCCTAGCACCCAGGAACTGGCATGTTCCAGAGGTACTTTTCCTGTCTACTTTACATCCAACAAAGTCAGCATCTGAGCATCCAGTCAACTCAAATTCTAACTCAGCAGGATACCAGAGTCATAGATTTGGGCAACTCTTTATATATCTCAAAATCCTTTTTAATAAAATAAGGTGAGATTCTTTAGGGTTCACTTGGAACCTAGCACAAAGACATGTGGCAAACATTATATCTGGCCTACTTGCTGAGAGATATAACAGGGATCCAACAATGACCCTATATAAATTCTGATCAACAGGTTTCCCATACTCATCAGAATCAATCACAACATTGGCAACCATGGCTGTTTTCTTAGTTGAGGCACTAGTCATCCCAAACCTTTTAATCAGCTCCTTAGCATACTTGGATTGGGATAGGAAAATGCCATCAGGTGCCTACTTGACTTGGAGACCAAGGAAGTAGGAGAGCTCACCCATACTACTCATCTCAAACTTTGAATGCATAAGGTTGGAAAACATCTTGCATAGTTTGGGATTTGTATAGCCAAATATTATGTCATCTACATATATTTGTACTAACAATATTTTATCATGATGATGTTTAACAAATAAAGGCATATCTACTATGCCTCTAGAGAATATATGTTCTAACAAGAAGCTAGATAGGGTCTCATACCATGCTCTTGGAGCTTGTTTAAGACCATAAAGAGCTTTATGCAACCTATAAACAAAAGAAGGTTGAGTTGGAGAGATAAAACCTGGTGGTTGTTCAACATAGACTTCTTCTTTCAGTTCTCTATTCAGAAAGGCACTTTTAACATCCATTTGATATACTTTAAATTTTTGAGAAGCAGCATAGGACAAGAATATCCTGATAGCCTCTAACCTTGCAACTGGAGCAAAAGTTTGATCATAATCAATGCCTTCTTCCTGCTTATACCCTTGAGCAATAAGCCTTGCCTTGTTCCTTATGATTGCTCCTTGTGCATTCATCTTGTTTTTGAACACCCATTTTGTTCCAATTACTAGGTAGTTCTCTGGTATTGGGACCAGTTCCCAAACTCTACACCTCTTAAATTGGTTGAGCTCCTCTTGCATTGTAAGGACCCAGTGGAGATCTTGCTCTGCATCTTGAATGGATTGAGATTCAACTTGAGAAATGAAGCAGGCATGCATCAAATCCTGGTGGAGCTGATGTCTAGTCCGCACACCTGCTGATATATCTCCAATCACTTGAGATATAGGATGATCTCTAAGTGTGACTAAATCAGCAGGAGGAGTTGGTTGCTCAACAGCTGGTGGAACTAATTCCTCTTGTGGAATTATTTCAGCTGCTGGGACACTATCAGTTGGCTCACTGATATATTCATCACTGCCTTCAGCTATTTGTGGAGATGATGGTGTAATAACCTCAGGAGAGAATGTCACAGCATCCAAATTCTCACACAAAGTAGGTATCTGCAAGTTCTGACTGGTAGAAGTATTCTTCTCCTTATAAAACATGTTAGTTTCATCAAAGGATACATGTACAAACTCTTCAATTTTCAAGGTAGATTTATTATAGACCCTATAAGCCTTGCTTACTTGGAAATATCCTAGAAAAATTCTCATTTCAGACTTGGCTTCAAACTTTCTAGTGTATTTTCTGTTTTTTAATATGAATATAACAAACACAACCAAATACTCTAAAATAGTCTACTTTAGGTTTCTTCCCTTTGAGTAGCTCATAGGGGGACTTAGCCTTTAGGTTATGTATTAAACTTCTATTCAGGACATGGTTAGCTGTGCTCACTCCTCTGCCCAAAAGGAAAGGGGCAAGTATGCATCAGCAAGCAATGTACCTGCAGCTTCAATCAGGGTTCTATTTTTCCTTTCAGCTACCCCATTTTGTTGAGGAGTTCTAGGAGCAAAAATACATTGCCTGATACCTTCCTTATCATAGAACTCTTACATAAGAAGAGACTCAAACTCAGTACCATGATCAGTTCTGATCAATACAACTTGAGTAGAGAACTCACTCTGTATGCACTTGAGAAAATCTGTAAGAACCTTGAAGTTATCTGACTTATTTTTCAAGAAGAACACTCAAGTGAACCTGGAGAAGTCATCTACAATAACTAAGGTGTAAGACTTCCCTCCTAGGCTTTATACAGCAATGGGTCCAAAAAGATCCATGTGAAGCAAATACAAAATCCTAAGTGAGTCACTCTTATTAATGGATTTGAAAATATTTTTAGTTTGCTTGCCTAGTTGACAATCCCTGCACAGGCTTTCCTTCTTATAGGGGTAAGAAGACAATCCTCTTACAAAGTTGTCCTTAGATAGCCTAGCAATGTATTTTAGATTTACATGTCCTAGTATCCTATGCCATAATTCATTTTGATTACATGATTGGTTAAATAAGCAAATTTCATTTGTGGCTGAATTTAAGTTAACAATATAAATGTTGCCTACTCTAGAACCAGAGAAAACTACTATGCTGTCAGGTGAAGAAATAATGCAAGAGGACTGATTAAAAGTTACCTAAAATCCTTCATCACAAAGCTGACTAATGGAGATCAAGTTATGCTTCAATCCAATTACATATGCAACCTTCCTGAATGTGACAGCACATATTCTGATTTCTCAATAGCCTTCAGTCTGGCCAAAGTTGGAGTCACCAAAAATAATCTTAAGTCCTAGCTTTGACTTATAGTTGAATAAGTTGTCCTTCCATCCTGTCATGTGCTTTGAGCACCCACTGTCCAGATACCATTGCTGGTTGTATGGTGGACAGTTCTTCACCTGTAACAATCAAAAGATTAATTGTTCTTGACCCAGGTTACCTTGGGTCCTTTGTTTTCTTGATAAGAAAAACTAAAGATAACAGATATGGTTGGCTGAGATTTATAGCCTAGTGGATGGTATCTCCTAAGTGGAATTTCCCAAAGGGTGAAAGGATTAATTGATTGTCTTTTCTGATTAGGGTTTCTGTTACAGTTAAAGGTTTTATTAATTCTCACTGGGTTCGACGATTGGAAGTGAGATCGTCGATCTGAGTTCAACGACATCGGTATAGATCGTCGATCTCTACTCAGAGAAGGATAGTATTCATTCTCTGTGCCCCACGTTCGTCGATCTCTACTCAATGATCCATACAGAAGTCATCGATCGCAGTAAGATGATTGATTATAGTAGACATTTTCATTCAAAGATCGTCGACCTGGGTTCGACGATTTGCTCAAATTTCGTCGATCTGAGTTCGACTAAAGCTGTTGAACATTGTTTTTGTTTTGTTTTTGTCTATTTCTATTTTTCTGTTTGTTAGGTTTTTCTTATTTACAGTTGAGGGTTTCTCATAGATTAGTTCTTTACCTTTTTCAGAGATTAATTTTACTGGGGTCCTTAGTGCATTTTTTTGGACCAGTGGGGGTTGGCTTGATGAAGCACCCAAGCCCAGTTTGCCTGTGAGTCTGGCATTAACAGTGCTTGTAATGTCCATCAACTTGAGGCTTCTCCCATTAAGAGATTCTTCAAGTTGCCTTGCTCAGCTAGTTCAATTTTCAGTTTAATTATCTGTTCATTTGCAAGAGTAATTTCATCTTTTAATTTATGGTTTTCTGCAACTAAACTACTTTGATCATTCAATTTCTCTTTAAGTTGTTTGATTTCCTTTTCTGAACTAATTAGGTCCATGCACATAGTTTTGAATTCATGTACAAAATCTTTAGAATTGAAGTCAAAAGAAGAGAGTACCTGATCCACTTCTAAAAGTGATTGTTCATCATCTGATGAATCTTCTCCTAAATGAGTGTTGAAAGCATCAATTGTCAATAGACAAACTTCCTTTGCCTTTGCTTTCTCCTCATCTTCATCACTGGAGCTAGAGGATGACAAATCCTCTTCAGTATCACTCCAAGTTTTTGATACAAAGCTTTCTCTTTCCTCTTATGCTTGCTTGAGGAAGGCTTACTGTATTTTTGTCTTCTGGAGTCCTTGTCCTTTCTTTTCTCCTTCTTTGGATTCTCTGGACACTCAGAGATGTAGTGTCCAGGTTTCCTGCAACCAAAACAAATAACCTTTTTAGTTGGTGTTTTGTCATACCTGGGTTTATCTTTTTGTCTGGATGACTTCTTCCTGAAGTCTCTTTTTCCCATCTTGTAGAATCTCTTTGCTAAGAGACTCAATAACTCTTCATTAATAGCAGGAGTTGTTGTTTCTTTTGTAGCCTTAAAAGCAATGTTCTTCTCTTTCCTGACCGGAATAGAGACCTTCTGCTCTGCCTCCCTAGTCTTTGTCAAGTGCTCAAAGGATTTGAGCTTTCCCAGAAGTGTTTTTGTGGAAATTTCTTAAATACTTCTGGCATCTTTGATAGGCCAGATTCTTGTGTCCCAAGAGATGGGAAAACACATCAATATTTTCTTATTGATCTCTGTCAGTGAAATGTCCTTGTCCAATGTTCTTAGTTCACTGATGATGGCACTCAGTCTGCCATACATTTCTTCAACTGATTCAGCATCTTCCTTCCTAAAGTTCTCATACTTAGAGATAAGAAGGGATCTTCTATCTTTTCTTTCTTCCACTGAACCTGCCACCATTTGGTTCAAATAATCCCAGATGGCCTTTGCTGATGTGCAGTCAGCAACCTTTTGGAAATGTCATCTGACATAGTCTGGGCCAGATGTTCATGGCCTTAGCATCTGCAATTTTTGCTTTCTTTTGAGCATCAGTCCAAGTTGGTGGTGGTACTGCGTGAGTGTCAGTAGATGTAGAAGCAGCTTCAGTTGGTTGAGGGGGACCTGTCAAAATTGAGTTAAAAATATCTTCATCAATTGAGTTCATGTAAAGTCTTATTCTTGCCTTTCAGATACTGAACTTATTTAAGTTACAGACTGGAGGTATGGTGCTTGCATAATCCTTGTTTTGTTCCATGTGATAAATGAATAGCTAAGGAAAAGAAAATCTGAATAAGCAGGGATCTTGATTCAAGTGTTAGCTTGTACAACCAAAGAACCACAAACCTCTGATACCAATTGAAAGGAGGGAGTTATTCAGATCTACTCTAGAGGTGGGGTGAATAGAGTGTTTAAAAACTTTTGGCTAATTTAAAGCTATTCTATTAGAGTACTGAAAAATGATACCAATAAATATATAAGCAGAAGGACAACTAGAGAACTATTCCAAATATCACAGAAACTAGCAAGAGTAAAGAGAAAGGGTGCAACCAGACGACACAAGAAATTATAGTGGTTCCCCAAATCTGGGTACATCCACTCTTCTACCACCCTAGTTGGAATTAGTCTCAGGTTTTTGTTCAGATAACTGCCACCAAATAATATCTATTTCAAGGGAGATATTGCAACCTTTCTGGCTTTTGATCAGGTGCCGGAAAACCAACTTGGAAGTCTTTTGATCAGGTGACCTCACAACCAGGAATTACTTTTGAAGGGAGTAAAAACCCTTTACACAGAGGGGGAAAGGAAAAAATGAGTTGTCTTCTCTTTTCTCAAGCAAATGAGAGAAGACTTGAGAGTGATCCTGATGGAGTCAAGGCTTGTCCTGTGATTTGAATGGTTCAGGAGGTCAGAGCCTTGTATAGGGTGTAGGATTTGAAAAGCAGAAAGTTGAGACTGATTGAGGATGATTGTCTCCACAAGCTTCCTGAATGAATTCTTGTTGTTAGAACTGAGAGCTGTTGTTCTTCTTTTTCTTGCAGCCTTGTTATCTCTTTCAGAAATCTATTAACTGCATTAAGAAGAAGTAAGTAATAATATTTTTCTCTCGGTCTTTTATTCTCTGAGTCCCTTTGAATAATTTCAAACTGAATTTGAAAATCATCCACACACTGATTGACTGCCGGAATCATGGGAACTTGTGCAACGGCTATAAGGGAATTAATTCGTTTCCTTAACTGTCCCGAGAAAGGCTGTATAATAACTCTGTGAAAACCAGCAATTAATGCTTGCCAAGGAACGGCTATATTCAATGAATATATGCATTAATCACTCATATTCATATAAGCAAAAGAATAAAAAGTCAATAAGAAAAACAATAACTGTAGGGAATAAAATGATGATCTGGCAGAAATCGTCGATCTGGTCCTGAGATCGTCGAGCTCAAACATCCTTTATTGTTGAGCTGAGCCTTATGATCGTAGACCTGAAAATCTGCTTTCCAAACTGGGCTTCACTATATTCGAACAGAGATGGTTGAAAGTCGATCTCAATCTTTAAAGTAGATTAGAGATCGTCGACCTAAGTTCAGCAATTGTCGATCTCAGTATTTAGAGATTTAACTCTGAGATCGTCGAGCGTAGAACAAAGATCGTCGAGCTCTCTTCAAAGATCGTCAAATGACTTTTTACTCATAAAAATTTCTGCCTTGTTTACTCTCTGCTGTCTTCTAAGTCTCTGATGCCTTGGTCTTGCCTTACTGAGTTGTTGACCTGATTGACACCTAGGACACTAGACTAGACCCTGACTATACAATGTGGGTCTGACTTAGCCTAGATTAGTGCACCTAGCCCAAATCCAAACTAGGAATCCAACAATATATTCCATCAGATTTGTTCTTATTCTATTCATATGTCTGGAGCATCCACTATCCAAGTACCAGATTTGTCTGGAGCTTGGACATTCCTGCAAAATAAGAAATTACTTTTCCTTAGGACCCCAAATAGTCGTGGGCCCTAGGTTCTTGTTAGCTGTGACTCTATCAAAGCCACCAGTTGATCTCTTGAAAGGAATTGTCTTCAGACTATGAGGCACTGTTAGATTGAACCAGCAATCTAGGGCAAAGTGTTCTATATTTCCACAGCACCAACATTTAAATCTATCATATCTCCTTTTATGAGGAACAAAAGAATCTTTGCGATGACACCCCTTTGGAAAGGAGTTAACACTTTTGGCTTTATCTTGATTGTGAACACAAGATGGGTCTTGTCTCACAGCCTTAAGATGTTTTCTTGTATTATTTGATTGTACAGCTGATTGTGGAATGGTCTGACCCTTTGATCCCTTTTGCTTTTTGCCCCTCCTTCTCTTGAGTTTAATAAACCCAAACCACCTCTTGGTTTTCCTGAGAAGGTGTCTATAATAGGCAAAATAGTCTTAGGTTTTGAGAACTGCTCAACCAATTTCCTTTCATTTAGGAGTTTGGTTTCTAGCTCCTTAATGATTGCATCCTTTTTCTTAATTTTATTTATTTGGTCATCAATGATCTTCGTTAACTTTATTAACTTAGACCCCTGAAGACCAAGTTTCTGAGTAACCATCTTGTGATGATACTCAAGACTTTTTAGTGATGCAATTTCTATAACTTGTTCTTTAACAAGCTTCTTTCTTTTGACTAAAGTATCTAGTAGTTTACCAAACCTAAGTATGAGTTGCTTCTGTTCAGTCCCTGAGTTGATCTCATGTGGATCAACCAGTAATTCAACTGAGTTTGCCTCATCTCCAGTCTCATAGACATAAGTCTTAGTGCAGGAAGAGTTATCATAAATTACCTGAGAATTCTCACAGTTGTGAGTTCCAGTTTCTGGATCATCAACTATTGCCATCAGATTGATTTCCATGTCTTCTTCAGAGTCACCATAGGATAATAAAGTTGTGGAGTTATTTCCTTTGTAGATGGCTCTTCTGATGAACTCCTCCTCATATGAATACAACCCCACATGTTCTTCTTCTGACTCAGTTGAATTAGAATAACTGTCAGACAAGGTCTTTGTCTTCTTAGCCATCAGACCTTTTTCTGATTTCTTATCCTTGAAGAACGTCCTTTCTTTTGAATTTCTGTTCTCCTTTCTCTTTACTGTGTAATCAGCAATGACATGCCCATGCCTGTTACAACAAAACAAATAGTATCAGTCTTAGATTGTTTGTTCTGATTGGAGTCATACCTGATCACAGATTTTTCTCTGTGTTTGTTTTTGCTTTTGTGATAACTAGAACCAGAAGGTTTCCTATTACTCCACTATTTTCTTATTATTAACATCTTCTTGAACTGCCTTATAAATAAGGTAAGTTCATCATCTAATATCTCTTCTGAAGATGAGCAAGGTCCAGTGTTATTTGTCTCTTCATCTCTTCTAGGTGATGATGAAATTTCCCTTCTAGTTTTCTTGGAAGAGTCAGCTTTGAAGGCCAATGATTTTGATTGGGATGATTGTCTGGTAGTTTCTGCTTCAGTTTTTCTTGAATTGAGTTGAAGCTCATGTCATATTAATTTCCCAAATAAGTCTTGGGGAAGCAGATTTCTCAGATTTCCCATTTCCCTTACTGCACAAATCTTGATATCCCATTCTTTATTTAGGGATCTCAGGAACTTGTCATTCAGTTCATAGTTTGAGAAGTTTCTCCAATAGTTTCTCAAGTCATTGACTATTCTAAAGAACTTTTCATATGTTTGTTCAATAGAATCTGTCTTCCCTTGACTAAATGCCTCATATTGCTGGTTAAGGAGTGATCTTCTGTCATCTCTCACCTTTGATGTACCTTCCATATACACTATCAAGGTATCCCAAATTTCCTTAGAAGAATTACAGTGCACCAGATTCTGAAATATGGAGTTTTCAATAGCACTCACTATTATGTTCTGTGCTCTTTTGTCCAAGTAGCAAGTATGACCTCATCCTTTATCATTTCTGACAATGTCTTTGGAGTTTGAATATTTACATCTAGGACAGATGATTTCATGGGCACATAGGGTCCATCTTGAATTATAACAAAGATTCTTGGGTCTGAAGCTTCCATGAACAGTCTTACTCTTTGTTTCCATATAACAAAATTATCCTTAGTGCAGATGGGTAATTTCATGGAACAGAGTTCTCTGTTTGATTCAGAAGCCATAGGTCAGATAACCTTCAACTACCCTTAGGATCTTTTCTAGACTGTTAGGTCTATCTTTGGATAAACTCCCTCTGATACCACTTGAAAGTCAAGCCTATGAGTAAAAAGTTACCTGGGGGGGTGAATAGGTGACCTATTAAAATTCTTTGAAGTTCTTTAAACTTTAGCAATGTGCCCTAATGCAATTCAGAATATAATTTGTACCCAGCATAAATAATAGAACAACAAGAACTGATCACAACATTCACAGCAAAGAACACAGCACACAGCACAAGGGACACAATAAGTTTATAGCAGTTCCCCTATCTAGGGTACATCCACTTTCCCCCTTCTTCCTCGCTAGCAATGTGTTAGATAAGATTATAGCTCCTCCTTCACAACTCGGATCCATAGATCCTAAAAGGCTTAGTTTCTCTCCAATAAATCTACACTAAGACCCACTGGTCCTACCTCAGAGATCTCCTTAATCTCCTATCTCATCCTTTATAGATTAGGCCTACAATCTCAGTGATTTATCCCAAATCACCTACCTCAGATTCACCCAGAATCCTACCTCAGCCTTTATAGATTAGGTATATAAAACTCAGAGAATAAGATCTCCTACCTACTCAGATCTCTAGGAGATCTTACAATGAAATTTGATAAAACAAATTATAGAAAAACAGAAAATATGTTATCTGTTGGATCTGTGTGTACAGATCTTTTCACTCAGCTTAAGTTTGATTTCTTCTTGATAGATCAGCAGGCTGAATTGAATTTCTTCTAAATCAGCAACTTCTTGATGAAGATCAGATCGAGTAGTTTGAAGATGCTGATGAACAGATCACTTAATCCCCAGATCAACCTAAGAAAAGGGATCTGAAGACTTTCTTGAAGATCAACTTCTTCTTCTCTTTCTACTTCTTGATTTGCCTTTTAGAATAGAGAGAGACTGATGAATAGAATAGAATCGGTATCATCATCTGAAGGCAGCACCTCCTATTTATAAAAATCTCAGATGGCTTGGACTGGTATTGATGAGATCAGCAACTGCCAGCAAATCCTTCCTTGAACTATCTTTATAGAAGTGAAGCCTTCCCGTGTCGACCAGAATGATCTGAACAGTCTTGACCTGATTGATGTTGACTCAGCACATTCTGCCATATAAGCGTTGAAGTAGACAAGTTGTCTCGAAATCTGTGTTGAGACATCTTTGATAGACCCAACACCTCCATACTTAGAATAGTTTTCATCTCAGAACAGAAAGTGTTGAGATAGTATAGTTGTGTCGACACATCTGTTATTTGTGTCAACACATCTGTTATCTGTGTCGACACATCTTAGTTCTGCCTTGTGTCGAGATAGTTAGGTAGTCTTGACACACTCTGTCTTCTGTGTAGACTACTGATCTGCCTTGTGTCAACACAGAAGTATTGTCTCGACACATCTTCTGTTATCTGTATTGACTACTGATCTGCCTTGTGTCGACACAGAAGTATTGTCTCGACACATCTTCTGTTCTCTGTGTTGACTACTGATCTGCCTTGTGTCGACACAGAAGTATTGGCTTGACACATCTTCTATTCTCTGTATTTACTACTGATCTGCCTTGTGTCGACATAGAAGTATTGTCTCGACACATGCTGTCTCAACATTTTGACTTAGAATAATTTCTTTAACTTTGAACCTACACATGTAAACTGAGCATACATCAAATACACCTTTGGGTATATCATTTGAGTTGTCAAGGGGACTTCTCAAGATCAGGTATATTGTTCCCAATGTACCCAACAGAGGGTGAGATGAGAAGGTTGCAGGGATTAAGCTTACCTTCCCTCAAAAGCATCGGGAGGAGGGAGTCGAGGCCCCTCCTCAGGAAGGATACCTCAAGGTTCTTGTGCAGAAAGAACTGGTGTAGGGTAGAGTCATGGCCCGTCATAGTCGGGGGCGGTATGTCTCTTCGGTCTGCTGGACTAGCGAGTAGTGGATGTTTCCCAAGTTCTTCTTGACGAAGAAAAACTTAGTAACCCAGTGGTGGTTCTTTTGTTAGCAGTCTCGCAAACCTTAAGACGCGAGCTGGAGAATAACATGACACCATCACTATTGGCCCAGTAAATGAATAAATTTTGTAAGAATGCAAGGTTCAATTCGATTTGCTCTTTGCAAAGGAAGGACGTGAATGCAACTAACATCGCAATCGCATTAGGGTTCAGCTACGCGGGAATGGCCCCGAAGTACTTGAGAACCGGACACACTTCTGGCCACGAGGAGAGGCGCAACCCTACGTCAAAATGCGATACGAGGAAAGTGAGTTCATCGTCAAGAAAGGTATTGGTAACCTCGCCTTTCTTGGGGCAATGCGCGACGTACCCGGGCGTGACGTAATCGGCCACGAATGAGAGGTACTCTGCTTCAGTCAAGTTTTCATCAAAGAATGGTTATTCGGCAAACTGCCTTGCGCACTTCGATCTACTATCAGCATCTACATTCCCCTACCCATTTAAGCGAAGCGAGAAATGCGAGTGTTGGAAAGCGAGAAGTGTTGAATAAGAAGATACGAAGTCGCGAAGGCAATAAATGTGGTAGATTGGGAAAGAGGGTGGGGGCCTATTTATAGAAAAAGGTTGTGCGACATAGGGATGGGTCGAGGGTGTGCGTGTAGCCATCTTGCGACCACTCACCTATCCTGATGCCTTCCCCACGAGACCTCTCTTACCTGCTAGCAAGTCAATTGATCATTTTCATCACAAAAAAATGAGAAAATTATAGCTTCGCATTTACGTGAAGCAAGTATACACTTTTTTTAGACAAAATAAGTTCTCGACAAGTACATAAATGAAAGAAAAAAATAAAAACATCATAAACAATCTGAATTTCAACAGAAAAGAGAGCAGAATGCGAGAAAGACAGTATAAGGAGGAGGAGGAGAGTGGGTTTTGATATGCTCAGAACTGGAGTCATTTCCACCTTTCTCGGCCTCGCACCCCTGCCCACGGCGGTCTGCGAGGGTAGTTGAACTCGCAGACGGCTTTGAGATCCAGATGCACAAGGCGCATATTTTATTCGATTCGATCAATGAGTGCTTCGAGGGATGTCATATCACCGCCTTCTCCTCGTCTCGCCTCATCGACAAACCTCACGTAGCCCTGGTCGAGGTCGAACAGTCGCCGCTCGCTGATGATCCTCTCCTCCTAGAGCTCGCGCAACATGAATCTATATGTCTGTAAGACCTCAGTCATTGCCTCTGAAAGATAAATATATATGTAGTTAATCACCTAGAGGGGGTGAATATGTATCTTTTAAATTTCTTAGTCACTTAGATTAACTGTTCAGCAGAATCTTAAACATAAACATTCACAAGTACATAACACAAGCAATCCACAGAGTAAACAAGAATTTTATAGTGGTTTCCCTATCTAGGGTACATCCACTTCCCACTTCTTCCTCAATAGCAATGTGCTAGATAAGGTTATATCTCCTCCTCTTCAATTAAGATCAAAAGATCTTACAGGCTCAGTTTCTGTTAAGAAACCTATAACTCAGACCCACTTGTCCTACCTCAGACATCCACCTAATCTCCTACCTCAGGTCCCTCAAGAACCCTACCTCAGCCTTTATAACACAGGCTTACACCTCAGTGATCTCACACAAATCATCTACCTCAGGTCTCTCAAGAACCCTACCTCAGCCTTTATAAATCAGGCTTACAGATCAGAGATTAAATCTTCCACCCACTCAGATCTCAAAGAAATCTTACAAAATTAAGAGGTAAATAATTTCAGAAAACAACAATTTTGTGATCTGACTTATATGAGAATTCAGATTCTTCAATTCAGCAGCAAAGAATTAATTCTTGATGAACAGACTGGCTGAAAAGATACTTATCTAGATCTGCAATCTTCTTGATGATGATCGGCTTGATTTCCTTGAAGAACTTGTAGAACTGATTCACCTTAATCCTCTGATCAACTTATTGAAAGGATCAGAAGATTTTCTTGAAGACCTTCGTCTTCCTTCTTCTTCTTGGGGTTGTCGTCCTCCCCTGACTTGGGAAGAAATTAGAATGAGAGAATTGATTTGTTGAATTGTTGATTCTGTGAAGACAACCCCTCTATATATAGCCTTCACGGATTGCTGGCTTCTGATTGATGACATCAGCATGTGACATCATACTTCAAATTTTCCTTCAAACTGATTCTGATTAGATATCACGTTATTGTAGCTGATGTGAAATTTCTGACTTGACTTGACACTTCTGTATTGACTCTGTACATCTTCAGAATCATAAGTGTCGAGAAGTCCAAAGTGTCTCGACACGATATTACTTAGTGTTCTTAGAAGGTGTCGAGACATCTTAGAAGTCTCGACACAATATTACTTAGTAGAATTTTCAGTCTGAACTTGAAGGTGTCGAGACAGTTGATTTGTCTCGACACAACTGTCGACTGTGTCGACATCTTTAAATCTGCACTGTGTCGAGACAATTGAATTGTCTTAACACTACATTCTGCTGGGTGTCGACACTTGTTTTAATTCTTCACTGTGTCGAGACAGTTATATTATCTCGACATTACTGTCTTAAAGTGTCGAGATATCTGACTTATCTCGACACATTTGTCTTTATCTTCAAAGTGTCGAGATAACAGAATTGTCTCGACACAACTATCGTGATCTTCAAAGTGTCGAGATAACTGTCTTGTCTCGACAGAGCGGACTTGATTTTCAAGGTGTCGAGATAACTGACTTTTCTTGACACTGCTCATGCAAAGGTGTCGACATAATTGAAGTGTTTCGACACTTTTGTACTTAGTCAGCCATTTCTCTGCACTGCAACTTGATAGGCGTTGACTGTCCTGACTTCACTCAACACTTTTAGTTGTATGATGTTGAGTGAACTTGCTTCACTCGATGCTTTTGGACTTATGCAATTTTCTTCACTTTCCAGCCAGATTCTTTGAGTCCACCTGTCAATATGACTTGGACCACCTGTCCAATCAATATGACATGGGCTAACCTGCATGTATGAACTGAAACATACATCAAATACAAACTTGTGTATATCATTGAGTTGAAAGGGCTTCTTAAAATCAAGTACATTATTTTCATTGTACCCAACAATCCCCCTCTATTTGTAGAAGTCATAACCTCAATTCAATGATATACTCCACAATCCCAAAATATGATAATTTAGATGTACATGAAAAATGCTGAACAAAATTATAAAGTGAACAACAATAATAACACAGATATAATAAAGTGCAACCAAACTTTTTCATTACAATATGTTAAAAGATTACACCTTTTGGTTTTTTTTATAATGTTCTTAAAACAAAATTACATATAATTCATAGAAAAAGAAATAATATTCTAAGATTGTTCTGGCTCTTTGATGACAATGACTTTTCCTGATTGTATTTTAGCTTTGACTTCAGGCACCTTGCCATCAATCACTTTCTTGCCCTTGACATCTTTAGCCTTAGAGATTTCTTCTTCCTTTAGCCTTTGTCTTTCAGCATAATGATATGGCTTGGGGAAGTATTTGTTGGGTTCTATAAAATCAGCTGGGATCTTCCCTGCCTTTAGATCTTTTCTGAATTTTTGGATGATCTCCTACTGCTTTATATGCTTGACCTATTCCTGTTCTGAATATCATTTTCCCCTGTCAGCTGTATTGTTATTGACTGCTTTCCATACAGTGAGTATAATGGATCTAGAAGTTGGACTATAATGCTCAAAATCTGGCTTTGCTTCAGCCTGCTCCCTGAATTTTGTCTTAGATAATTGAGCTTCCTTCTCATTGAGTAATGTAGAAGCATTCATCTCCACCTCCTCACATACTATATTCTGAATCTGTGGTGGAGGACTGTACATGGACTGTACTGCAGTCTGAATGTCCTCAAAATGAGCTGGTTGGCAGTCAAACTCAGCAGTTTGATCTTCATTATACCTTAAGGGAGGAAAGCCTAGAGTTTCTCTGATGCTATTGGAGTTCCAAATAGTATGCTCAAAGCTTGACTTTATCATTACTCTCTCCCCCTTTATGATTTCTCTTTCTACATGATCCCTTAAGTCATTCTTATGAAATCTGACCTGACCCTCAAAATGAGTAATCTCTGAGGACAAATGATTCTTTGCTTTGAGCAAGTGGTCATCCAGTTCTTTGCAAGAATTCTTGATATCCTGAGTCACAGAGGCTGAGTGAGTAGATAGATGAGTTTCAATATCCTTGGAGGTAGAGGCTATCTTGGTCTCTAAAGCTGTAGTTTGCTCAGTTATCTTGACCAGTATAGTATCATGCATTATTATCATGTTTTCATTCATTATAGTCTGATTTTCAAGGACATAGCCTTGTTTAACAGCTATTTAATCTTTAGTTTTTTTTATTCATGTTGTTGTTTAGTAATGTACACTACATCATTAGCTCTTCTTTAGAAGAAATCAATCATATCCTTCTTCAATAGATTTACCTCAAATCTAATGGATTTGATTTCTTGTGCAAGCTGAAATTGCAATTCCTTATTGCTTTCATCTATATATCTTTCCAGTTGATTCCTTTGTTGATCTAGCATTATATGCATTTGAACTAGAAGTGAGCTTAAATCCATAACAGGAGTAAGTGTTGTACCAGACTAAATGATCTTCTTATAGCTTCTACTCCTTTTTTGAGTTCAGTTAAATTTCTTTTCTTTATCTGAGAGACTTCTTCCTCCTCAAATTCTGAAGAACTAACTACTTCAACAGATGTAGGTGTTTTAGCTCTTTCAGTATTTGGGGCCAGATCTGTTATCTCCCCCCTCAACTCTTGCACCTTCTTCACCAAGATCTATGGCATAAGGAACAGGAGCCTCTGGAAGAGCAGTCATCTCCCCCTGGATATCTATATCTTTATCCTGAAAGATTTCTTCCTCCATCTCCTTAGAGACTGCCTCCTCAATCTCCTTATTAGGCATTTCCTGTTCAGGAATCTCTACTTATTCCAGAACAGTGTCTAGCTCTTGTACTACTTCCATTACTATTGTATTTACAGTATCCAAATCTATATCTGGGATAAAATTGAGGTTCTCCCCCTCACTTGGATCCCTAACTGAGATTGTCTCCCCCTGTATTTGATCACCAATTCCAAGAGATTTTTCAGGTGTCGTATCATTCTGTTTCTCTGAGCCGAAACTTCCCTGATCTACAGATTCATTGGAAGATTCTTCTTCCACAACCACTAATTTCTTCTTTTTTTCTCCTTCTCCTTCTCCACTATAGGTGTTTCCTTAGATAGTACTATATCCCACCTTGCTAGTATCCTCATGTCCATTCTTCTCATGTGATTGATCTTAGATCCAATCTTGAGATTGAGATTGTTAAGAATGACTTGTACCAAGTAGAGGCTTATAATTATGCCCATATTAGGGCTTCTTGATGCTTTCTGCAATTTTTTCAAAGACTATTTTGCTCCAGTTAGTCTTGACTTTGAAGATTATTCTAGTCATTATCTCAAACATATATGCAGAAATTCTATCATGTGCTCCTGTTTTGCACAACACCTTCACTATAATCTCAGATAAGAATTTGCCCTGGGTATTCATACCCTTCTTGATCAGGGTGCTTCCAATCTTTGTGGTTGGATCCAATCCACACCACTCCAAAGATTCTGCAGTCTTGGCAGAATTTAGGCTATCTTCTTGATCAATCCTTGGCAATTGAAATATCTTGGCCAATTTTCTGGTTGTGATTTTGACCTTTGCTCTATTCACTTTGAACTTAATCTTTTCTGAGTTTGAATCGAGTTGAGCATTAGAGAAGAATTCTGAAACTTCAAGTTTCCAGAAATTTTACGGTTCTGAAAGCAGATATTCCAATCCGTCTTCAGTGATTAGGGCTATGACATTCTTAATTTCTTCAGACGTCGATTCGAATCCATTGCGAACAAGTTTATAACCTTCAAAGATGTTATCGTCATTCTTGGGTGTCATGAGAGTGGAGAGAAATGGTTGGCGAGGGTCGGCTGATCTAGGTTCTAGGGCTCGACACTCAGTAATCAACAGTTCACAAAATCAAGAAAGTGTAGTCGACTTCTACTCTCAACCCTATTTATAGGCTAATCTTTCCTGAAGATGAAAGGATGCGCTGCATTTAGACTATTCCAAATTTTTAGGTAAATATCTAGTGACGAAATAGAGAAAAATTGTCTACCGAGAAGTATCGACACAAGTCAACACATGGATAATATCTCTCGACACATACCTTAGGGTCTCGACACCCTTGATGTCTTGACACTTACTTTGGTGTCTTGACACATTGCAGTATATAGTGTCGACATAATTTCCGGTGTCTCGACACATTACAGTATACAGTGTCGACACATTTTCTGGTTTCTCGACACTTTCTTTGATGTCTCGACACATTCTCTAGTGTCTCGACTCAACTTTTGACTTAGTCAATATTTTGTTTTCTAAACTATAGATACTTGACATTTTTGAGGTCTATTCTTGATATTTAGGGAAGCAAACTTAAATACTAACTAATATATTTTATTCTTATTTTTATCAGTTTTTATATATATATATATATGCATAAATTATTTAAGATTCAACATGCCAAGTTCAAACTTAAAGAAATTAAATTTCTCTTCATCTAGGGGCTTGGTGAAAATATCAGCAATTTGTTAATTTGTAGGAACAAATTCTAGATTAATATCTCCATTTTCTACATGCTCCATAATAAAGTGATATCTAATTTCAATATGTATAGTTCTACTATGTGACACAGGATTGTTTGCAATTGAAATGACACTAGTAGAATCACAATATAATGGAATTTTACTTAGCAATTGTGCAATTATGCACATCAACTTCAAGCTAAAATGTACTTAGATTCAGCAGTAGATATTGCTACACTTGTTTGCTTTTGCTGCTCCATGACACCAGCCTTCTTCCAAAGAATTGACATGAACCTAAAGTGCTTTTCCTGTCTTCTTTACAACCTGCATAATCTGCATCTGAAAAGCCTGTTAGTTCAAAATCACTATTCCTGGGATATCATAGGCCAAGATTAGGTGTGTCCTTTAGATATCTCAATATTTTTTTGACTGTTGTATAGTGAGACTCCTTAGGGCAAGCTTGATACCTAGCACAGACACAAGTAACATACATTTTGTCTAGTCTACTGGCTGTTAGATAGAGCAGTGACTTAACTATGCCCCTACACAAGGTGATATCAACTGGCTTGCCAACACCATCCTTGTCTAAAGACATACTGAACCCCGTAAGAGTTCTCATGGAAGTGGCTATTTCCATGCCATACTTCTTGATTAACTCCTTAGTGAACTTAAACTGACTAATGAAAAGTCCATCTATAGTTTGCTTAACTTGGAGACCCAAGAAAAACTTGAGTTCACCCATACTACTCATCTCAAACTTACCTTGCATAAGTTTGACAAACTTAATGCAAAGTGACTCATCAGTAGAACCAAATATAATTTCATCTATATATATTTGTACTAAGATGGTCTTGCCTTTGACTTCCCTTAAGAATAGTGTTTTGCCTATTTTCCCCCTTGAGAATTTATTCTCAAGAAGGAATTTAGACAGAGTCTCATACCATGCCCTTGGGGCTTGTTTTAGTCCATAAAGAGCTCTTAATAAAAGATAAACAAGATTAGGATGAGTAGAATCAACTAAACCTGATGGTTGCTCAACATAGACCCTTTCTTTGAGGTTACCATTAAGGAAGGTTGACTTCACATCCATTTGGTAAACCTTGAATCCTGTGTAGGCTACATATGTCATGAAGAGTCTAATAGCTTCCAATCTAGCCACTGGTGCAAATGTTTGATCAAATTCTATACCCTTTTCTTATCTATAGCCCTTTACAACCAGTCTAGCCTTGTTTCTGACTATAACACAATTCTTATCCAGTTTGTTCCTATAGATCCACTTGGTTTCTATTATGTTACAGTCATCTGGTTTGGGAACCAACTTCCAGACTTTACATCTCTTGAACCGATTCAATTCTTCCTGCATAGCCCCTATCCAAAATGGGTCTATATTGGCTTCTTCAAACTTCTTTGGTTCTGTTTGAGACAGAAAACTTGAGTACATTACATTGTTGTGCTATCTACTTCTTGTGGTCACTCCATGAGCTGCATCTCCAATGATCAGTTCCCTTGGATGATCCCTTAGATGTCTGACATAGACTAGTAACGTGACCTTTTCTATTTGAACAACTTTATCTTATTGCTGAGTCTCTTCTTCTGATTGTCTCTGTACAAGCTCTTCCTCAATAATTTTGACTCCATCTTGTATACTTTGGCTTGCTGGAACTAAGTCTTCTATTGATAGCTCTTTTAGCTTCAAGTTTTCTCCTGTTGTGCTTGATGTACCTGGCTTATCATTATAATAACTTTCATCAAATACAACATAAACAAACTCCTCTACAACTTGATCCCTCAAGTTGTAGACCCTATAGGCCTTACTGTGGTTACTATAACCAACAAATATGCCTTCATAGGACTTCTCAACATTAGTTATGTATGTTTTCCAATAATTTAGGATAAAACACCTACATCCAAAGATTCTAAAGTAGGCCAAGTTTGGTTTTCTGCCCTTCATTAGTTCATAAGGAGTCTTATTCAGTCTTTTGTTGATTGAAGCTCTATTAAGAACATGATATGTTGTGTTAATAGATTCAGCCCAGAAATATTCTGGGAGAGAAGAATCACTCTGCAGGGTTCTTCCAGCTTCAATGGGAGTTTTGTTCTTTCTCTCAGTAATTCCATTTTGTTGGGGTGTTCTTGGAGAGGAAAACTCTTGTTGAATCTCAAGTTCTTCACAAAATTTTGTCATGCATTCAGATTGAACTTAGTTCCATGATCACTTCTGATTCTGACCACAGAACTGTTCAATTCATTCTGTATTTGTTTGATAAATGTCTTGAAGATATCAGAAGTTTCAGACTTTTTCCTTAAAAGGAAAACACAAGTAAATTTTAAATAGTCATCAACAATCACAAAGGTGTAAACTTTCCTTCCTAGACTATGAACTGACATAGGATCAAACAAGTCCATATGCAAGATGTATAAACACCTCATAGAGTCTTTGGTTTCAATGCTTTTGAATGAAGCTTTGGTCTGCTTGCCTTTTGACATGTAGAGTAAATGCTCTCCTTAGAGCATTTAATGTTAGGACTATTCCTAACTAGCTCTTTACTGAAAAGCTTGCCAATGACCTTATAATTCAAATGAGTTGTCCTCTTGTGGCATTTGATACAGTGTAAGGCTTTCTCATTTGCAACTAGGCATATGGGTGAGTATGACTTTAGACAAAGAAAATTTAAACAATACACATTCCCACATCTAGTGCCTATCAAGATGACCTCTTGGTTACTTGACTTTTTTATGAGGCACTCATCCTTGTTGAATGAAATGTCATAGCCAAGATCACAAAGTTTTCTTATGCTTATAAGGTTGTGTTGCAACCCTTCTACATAAGCTACTTTAGTGAAAGTGACTAAGCCATTTGAGATTTTACCATAACCTCTGGTAATCCCTTTATCAGCTCCACCAAAGATCACCTTTGGTCCATTCTTCACTGGAACAAATTCCCTCAAGTTGCTCCTTGTTCCAATAATGTGTCTAGAACATCCACTATCCAAGTACCAGATGGGCCTATCTCTGTGCTTGGACATACCTACAAAATAAGAATTTATTTATCCTTAGGAACCCAAATTGTCTTGGGTCCTAGGTGCATGTTAGTTGAGGCTCCATTGAGACCACCTAAAAAATTCTTAATTGGATACACTTTCTGCCCATGAGACACAGTGTGATTGAACCAACAGTCCAGGGCAAAGTGTCCAATCCTTCCACAACACTAGCACTCATATCTAGTGTACCTCCTCTTTGGAGGAACATAAGAACTTTATGTTGACATTCTTTAGGACATGAATCAACAATCTTGACAGTTGCATTTTGACTGGGAGAAAAATGGTTGTTTTGTCTATGTCATAACAATCCTCCTCAGAGCAAGTACATGAGGAATTGCTTTCCTATTCACATATGAGTTTGGTCCAACTGGTCCAAACTTTTGGATTTCTTTTCCCTTAGTCCGAAACACAGGTTGTGGCATGACTGGACCCTTTTGTCCTATCAGCTTTTTGCCTCTTCTTCTCTTAGGTTTGACATAATCAAATCCACTTCCAGGAGTTCCTAAGAAGGTATCTATAATGGGGAGCATAATTTTAGGTTTAAAAAATAGTTGAACAAGTCTTTTCTCATTCAGGAGTTTTAGTTCTAACTCCTGAATGGTTGCATCCTTTTGTTTTAGCAACATGATTTGATAATCAATGATCTTAGTTAGCTTATCCAACTTTGAACTTTGAAGACCAATCTTCTGAGTAGCCATCTCATGATGGTACTTAAGACCTCTTAGTGATGCAATCTCAATTGTTTGTTCTTTGACAAGCTTTTTGCTCTATACAAGAGCCTCTAACAGTTTTCTAAATTTAACTGCGAGCTACTGCAGTTCAGTCTCAGAGTTGGACTTATGTGACTCAAAATTTGAGTTACATGAGTCTGACTCATCCCCAGTCTCATAAATAGAAGTTTTAGAACAAATAGAATTGTCATAGATTACCTGAGTATCCTGACAGTCAAGAATTTCTATTTCTGGATCATCAGACCGTGCCATCAAGTTAATCTCCATATCATCTTTAGAGTCACCATGGTGTGATGAAGTTGTGGAGTTATTTCCCTTGTATATGGCATCTCTGACGAATTCCTCTTCATAGGAGAACAATCCAATGTGTGCATGTTCTTCTTCTGATTCAGTTGAACCAGTATCACTATCAGATAAAGTCTTTGGCTTATTTACAATCAGACCCTTTTCTGATTTCTTGTCTTTATAGAACTTTTTTTCCTTGGACTTCCTATTCTTCTTTCTTTTTATTGGACAGTCAGTAATGACATGTCCAGGCATGTTACATCAATAACAAATAATGTCAATCTTAATTTGTTTATTCTGGTTTATATCATACCTGACCATAGATTTGTTTCTGTGTTTGTCTTTATTTTTGCTGGAACTTGGACCAGATGATGTCTTCCTGTTTCATTGCTTCCTTCTTCTCATAATCTTCTTGAATTGCATGGTGAACATTGTCAATTCTCCATCTGACAATTCTTTTGATGAAGAACTAGTCCCAGTGCTAACTGTATCTTCATCCCTTCTTGGTGATGATGTAATTTCTCTTCTAGCCTTCTTTGAAGTGTCAGTTTTGAAAGCCATAGATCTGTTCTGATTTGAACTTCTGGCAGATTCATCTTCAGCTTTTCTAGAATTTAACTGAAGCTCATGTGACAACAGCTTCCCATACAAGTCCTGGGGTAACATGTTCCTAAGATTGCCCATTTCTCTTACAACACAAATCTTTATGTCTCATTCTTTGATAAGGGAGCTCAGAAACTTGTCATTTAACTCATAATTTGAAAATTCTCCATCATAATTCTGTAAGTAATTGACTATTCTAAAGAACTTTTCATAACAAAGTTCTATAGAATTAGTCTTCCCTTGTCTGAATGCCTCATACTGTTGGTTGAGTAGAGACTTTCTATCATCTTTGACTTCTTATGTGCCTTCCATATAGACTATTAGAGTGTCCCACTTCTCCTTGGATGTTTTGCAGTGTACTAAGTTCTGAAAGGTTGAATTATTTATTGCACTGACAATTATATTTTGTGCTTTTTTTATCCATAATGGCAAGAACCACTTCATCCTTTGTTATCTCAGACAGTTTCTTAGGGGTTTGCACATTTGCATCTAAGACATATACTTTTATGGGAATATATGGTCCTTCTTGTACTGTGACAAAGATTCTTGGATCTGATGCCTCCATAAACAATCTCACCATTTGCTTCCAAATAGCAAAGTTATCCTTTGTACATATAGGAAGCTTCATATAACTGAGTTCTCTGTGAGATTTAGAAGCCATTAGATCTGATATGTTTCAACCACCCTTGGGATTTTTTTGACTGTTAGGTCTTTCTTTGAATAACCTCCCTCTGATACCACTTGAAAGATAAATCTATGGATAGTTAATCACCTAGAGGGGGTGAATAGGTGTCTTTTACATTTCTTAGTCACTTAGATTTACTATTCAACACAATCTTAAACATAAACATTCACAAGTACACAACACAAGCAATCCACAGAGTACACATAAATTTTATAGTGGTTACCCTATCTAGGGTACATCCACTTTCCCCCTCACTAGTAATGTGCTTGATAAGGTTATATCCCATCCTCTTCAACTCAGATCAAAAGATCTTACATGCTCAGTTTCTGTTAAGAAACCTACAACTCAGACCCACTTGTCCTACCTCATAGATCAACCCAATCTCCTACCTCAGGTCCCTCAAGAACCCTACCTCAGCCTTTATAATATGGGCTTACACCTCAGTGATCCCACACAAATCACCTATCTCAGGACCCTTCAGAACCCCACCTCAGCCTTTATAAATCAGGCTTACAACTCAGATATTAAATCTTCTACCCACTCAGATCTCAAAGAGATCTTACAAAATTAAGAGGTAAATAATTTCAGAAAATAATAATTTTGTTATCTGACTTATCTGAGAATTCAGATTCTTCAATTCAGCCGCAAAAAATTAATTCTTGATGAACAGACTGACTGAAAAGATACTTCTCTAGATCTGCAATTTTCTTGACGATGATCGGCTTGATTTCCTTGAAGAACTTGTAGAACAGATCTACATTAATCCTCGGATCAACTTGTTGAAAGGATCATAAGATTTTCTTGAAGACCTTCGTCTTCTTTCTTTTTCTTGGGGTTGTCGTCCTCCCTTGACTTGGAAGAAATTAGAATGAGAGAATTGATTTGTTGAATTGTTGATTCTGTGAAGAAAACCCCTCTATATATAGCCTTCACGGATTACTGGCTTCTGATTGATGATATCAGTATGTGACATCATACTTCAAATTTTCCTTCAAATTGATTTGATGAGATATCACGTTACTGTAGCTGATGTGATATTTCTGAATTGACTTGACACTTCTGTATTAACTCTGTACATCTTCAGAATCATAAGTGTCGAGAAGTCCAAAGTGTCTCGACACAATATTAATTAGTGTTCTTAAAAGGTGTCGAGACATCTTAGCAGTCTCGACACAATATTACTTAGTAGAATTTTCAGTCTGAACTTGAAGGTGTCGAGACAGTTGACTTGTCTCGACACAACTGTCGACTGTATCGACATCTTTAAATCTGCACTGTGTCGAGACAGTTGAATTGTCTCGACACTACTGTCTGCCGGGTGTCGACACTTATTTTTATTCTTCACTGTGTCGAGATAGTTGAATTGTCTCGACACTATTGTCTGTCGAGTGTTGACACTTTAAGTCTGCACTTCAGTTCTACATTGTGTCGAGACAGTTGTATTGTCTCGACACTACTGTCTTAAAGTGTCGAGATATCTGACTTGTCTCGACACATCTGTCTTGATCTTCAAAGTGTCGAGACAACGGAATTGTCTCGACACAGCTGTCTTGATCTTCAAAGTGTCGAGATAACTGACTTGTCTCGACACAACTGATTTGATCTTCAAGGCGTCGAGATAAATGGCGTGTCTCGACACTGCTCCTGCAAAGGTGTCGATATAGTTGAAGTGTGTCGACACTTTTGTACTTAGCCATTTCTCTGCACTGTAACTTCCTAGGCGTTGACTGTCTTGACTTCACTGAGCACTTTTAGCTGTATGGCGTTGAGTGAACATGCTTCACTCGATGCTTTTGGACTTTGGCAATTTTCTTCACTTTCTAGTCAGCTTTTTTGAGTCCACCTGTCAATATGACTTGGACCACCTGTCCAATTAATATGACATAGGCTAACCTGCATGCATGAACTGAAACATGCATCAAATACAAACTTGTGTATACCATTGAGTTGAAAGAGCTTCTTTAAATAAAGTACATTGTTTCCAATGTACCCAACAGCCTCTTTATCTCCACAATATCACTTTGATCGCCCAGGAAGTCGTCGACCATATCCGGGGAAGGAGGTGGGGAGAAGACTCCTGCATCAGGAGATGTCCGGGCCTCGTAGAACTTTATAAAATTGGCATTTCCATTTTGGGGCCTATAGATAGACCCTCAGACCCTCCTTCATTTCCATTTTGGGGCTCCCAGGATTTTCTCCTATGTTATCCTCTCTCTCCACTTCTCCTCCCCTTCTCTCTCCACTTCTCCAGTTTCCTCCTTCATGCCCCCGCACGCTTCCTCCTTGCGCGCTTCCACGAGTGGCGCTTTCTTGTACGTCGTCTCCTCGCGCTCTGCTCTCAAGACCGCTCCAGACGCGCTGTCGTGCGCTCGGCTCTCAAGATCGCTCCAAGCACATCGTCATGCGTTCTGCTCACAAGACTGCTCCAAGCGCGTCGTAGCGCGTTCCGTTCTCAAGACCACAACAAACGCTCAGCGCTCTCAACTCAAGAACATGTATATCAGCCGCCAGCGAGGCCAGCGCTCTAGAATCCTCTAAGCACAATAGGAGACAAGTCGCAGGGTTAAAGATGCACAAAACACATCGTTCAAGGCCCCAAGCAGCAGTCAAAAATTCCAGAGCATCGAGAGTGTAAAGCTTCATACTGTAGTAAGTGATAAACTTAGCTCCGTGAGTGGTGGTCTGTCACCCTCCCGACCCTCTATCTCCAAACAATTATAACGAGTAGCGGTCTGTCGCCCTCGCTTTCTTCAAAAGACCTGTAACACGACAACGAATAGTGGAAGTTTTGTCGGCACCGATCCGACCACGTGATTTTTCACCCAGTTGACGAGTTTTCCATGTTAAAAATTGTCTTTGATCCTTTACTTTTTTTGTGATTGTTTGCGTGCTCGACCGCTCTATGAGCTAAGACGGTCCAATTCAGTTCGGTCTAACAGGAGTTTTGAGTTGTCTGCAACAAGCCGGGTGTTGTACCTTAGAGGAGTGAGCATCGATTGAAAGTCCTGCCGGAGGGTGGTGCAACTTTTTTAGGACAGTGACCACACGTCTTATTCAAGCTCTATTTTAAAACTATGTACTATTCTGTTTTATTTCACTTTTTTTAGGTTTACAAATTCTTCTAATCTTGTTATTTAAGATATGTTTTACTATTATTATTATTAACAGTTTTCAAAATGAAAAAATATATAATATTTTGAAAAATATATATAAATTATTCTTACACACAGGACCCATATTTGATTTGTTTTTTCTTTTCAATCTTCTCAGATATCTCTCAGTTCTCCTTTGATTTTTGATTTCCCTTAGGTTTTGACACATTATTTTTTATATCAAGCTATAATTTCGTTCAGATTTTTGTTTTGATTTTGTTTTTCGTTTCTCATTATGAATCGTCTCCACTTTCTCTAATTTTTTCTCTGATTTTTCTCTGATTTTAGAATTTGTGTTGTCTGATTTTCGAGTTGTGTTTAAAAACAGGCTACGGAAAGTCAAATATTAGGTTGCGATTAACGTTTTAAATTTCCGTATTGGGGTTTGTATTGGAGTGCGGCAAGCCAAAATAAAATTTGAATAACAATCACCTATAATAACAATAATAATAATACAAAGTCTCTTTTTAATAAAATATAAATTAATATGATGATATACTTCCCAGGTTCCCATAAGATACCAAATTAGATTATTATTTTTAACAAAAGTTCTGCTGTGACGGCCTGTGCGTGGAGCTCCAAGTAGTTACCATATTGTCATGGTTGAAGTTTTCTTATGTTTATTAATTTAGGCATTGTATGGGGGCCTGGGGGGCGGATTTCTCGCTGAGAAAAATCGCGTGGAGATGATCGCGACCGTGGTCGCTTCCACAACCGTGGTCGCTTCCATGTGGTGGAAATCCATGGATTTCCTAGCAGGGGTGGATCCCTGCCGCTTGGCCGCCCCCGCGACAGCTGCGGATCCGCCCCGCCTAACATATTCTTAGTCTCAGTTTGGACTTTGACGCAGTGTTTTTGCTTTGATGAATTTGGGCCAAAAAGTCACCAACATAGATCAAATAGATGTTTGAAATGACAACAATTATGACCGTCACCAACATAGAATGAATATTTGGCATGACAACAATTATGTCGATCATCAGGAAAATAAAAATAGTTTTGAATAAAAAAGTGGATGAAGTTCATTGGGTGAGGTCGACCGTTCACAAATGACGGTTCATAACTACCGTGTTCACGATCGCCACTGCTGTACCAAATAGAGCCTGAGTCGATTATTCCTTTTTTTCAAAATATTATTTTTTTATCGACTTTTTCGTGTAATTGGTCCTCATACTTTCATAAATATAAAGACCTTTAGAGGATAATATATATATTAATATATATATTTTTAACAACATTAAAGAATAGTAGAATTAATCTTAGTCATTCAAGTTGTACCATGCTTTTGATCTTTGCCATCCGATGAAGACAGAAAAATAAGAAGAGAAGAGCTAGGGGGAGAAAGAATTTTTATAGCCCTCCTAACCCTACATTTTGGGATAGGAGGGAGAGTGGAAGAGAAGAGAAAAGAGAAGAGAGATTGATTTTTTGGTGAAAATTTATATTTTTTTATAAAATAAAAATAGGAATATTGATTCATATTTTTGCGGTTATTTTAAGTACTCACATGTATATGTTTTGAATAAAAGTGCTCGGATGAGGGTGCAACCCGCTCGAATGCAGGCGCAACCCGCTCAGAGTCAGCGAGCACGGGCGAAGCCCGTGCGGAGCTGCTTGTATATATATACTAATATACTTTTTAAATTCCCCTCCCATTTATTGTAATTTTCCAATTTTTTAAAATAAGCTTTGTGGCGTGTCACCCGGTTTTTCCCCAGTCTGGAGAAATTGGACCACCCTAGCTCGGAATTGGACCGGGGGCGTGAACAGTCAAAATAAACAGCAGCAAATGACAAATGACTTTTTTTTTAGATGAAAAACCCGGAAATTGTGAAAAACCACGAGGGTGGATCTGTGACGAGACAAAATTCACTAGTTCTTTTGAGTTTATAGAGATTGAGATTTGATCTCGGGGGCGATACGTTGTTTCTCCGTTATAATTGCAAAATAAAAAAATAAGAGAATAGAACTAAGTTCTTGGAGACTCGATGGAAGCGCGCTGGTCTTGGAAATTTAGCCATGTCCACGGAACCTCGATGAAAGCGTTCCGGCCTGGAAATTCTGCTTAAGTCCACGGAACCTTGGTAGAAACATTCCGACCTTGAAATTTGGCCAAGTCCACGGAGCCTTTGCGCAAAAAGATGAGCAGAGCGGATTTCTAAGCAGATGATCGGTCTAAGTCCACGGTCTCGCTAGAAAATCTCAGAGCTGTCTCTTGCCTTTGGAGTTACTTGTCATCAAATGAAGGTCTGATGGTCTATTTATAGTTTTCTGATGATTACGTCGGTAATTGCACCGGGGCAAAAATTTTGCTGACGAATGACATCACTCCATTTCGATCACCTGGATCACATTTTAGCAAAACGACGGAAGTGCCTCCTAGGCGGCTCAGGCAGGGTGCCCAGAAGTGGCAGCCGGAGGTCAGGCTGGTCGCGCGCACCCGTGCGGTCTGGCTGTGTGTGCGCGAGTTTTGGGCCCTCCTTTCGGGCGCTTCTTGGACTCGGGGGAGTTTAGCTCTGTGCGTGCATCTTGTTCGGCTTTTCCCATGCATCCTTGGTTCTGGTCGTCCCGGTTGGACCCAAAAATTTCAAGGGTGACCCCATCAATTGCCCACAAATTTTCATGGGTCGTGAACCGCAAAGCGATGAGTCCGAAAATTTCTAAGCTTGACTGTCTGATGCTTGTGGTTCCCTTCAGGCATCTGTTTTGCATGGTGAATACCCCACTGCCGTCAGTAGGTGGGTGATCTCGATAGTTGCTGAACCACCCCTTATTATTTCATGTATAAGGCGACTTAGTGTTGGGCTTCAGGGGAACAACGGTTCATCCAAGTGAAGATGGCGTGGAACTTTTGTTCGTGCCTTTAGGAGAACCAGAGCTTGTTCGAACGAAGGTAGAGAGGAACCATTATTTGTTCGCGCCTTAGGAGGACCGGGGTCTGTCAGAGTGGAGGTGGCAAGGAACCTTTATTCGTTCGTTCCTTAGGGGGATCGAGGTCCGTTCGGGTGGAGGTGGCAAAGAACTTTGGTTCATTCGCACCTTAGGAGGACTAGGGTCCGTTCGGGTGGAGGTGGCGAAGAACCTTTGTTCGTTCGTGCCTTAGGTGGATCGAAGTCCGTCCGGGTGTAGGTGGCAAAGAACCTTTGTTCCTTCGCACCTTAGGAGGACCGGGGTCCGTCTAGGTGGAGGTGGTGAAGAACCTCTGTTAATTCGTGCATGAGGAGGACCAGAGTCTGTCCGGTTGGAGGTGGCAAAGATCCTCAGGAGGATCGGGGTCCCTCCGGGTGAAGATGACGAAGAATCTTTGTTCGTTCGCGCCTCAAGAGAACTGGGGTCCATCCGGGTGGAGGTGACGAAAACCTTTATTTTTCGCACTTCAGGAGGACCGGGGTCCCTCCGGGTGAAGATGACGAAGAATCTTTGTTCGTTCGCGCCTCAAGAGAACCGGGGTCCGTCCGGGTGGAGGTGACGAAGAACCTTTATTTGTTCGCACTTCAGGAGGACCAGGGTCCGTCCGGGTAGAGATGACGAAGAACCTCAGGAGGTGGCAAAGATCCTCAGGAGGATCGGGGTCCCTCAGGGTGAAGACGACGAAGAATCTTTGTTCGTTTGCGCCTCAAGAGAATCGGGGTCCGTCCGGGTGGAGGTGCCGAAGAACCTTTATTCGTTCGCACCTCAGGAGGATCGGGGTCCCTCCGGGTGAAGATGACGAAGAATCTTTGTTCGTTCGCGCCTCAAGAGAACCGGGGTCCGTCCGGGTGGAGGTGACGAAGAACCTTTATTTGTTCGCACTTCAGGAGGACCAGGGTCCGTCCGGGTGGAGATGACGAAGAACCTTTATTTGTTCGCACTTCAGGAGGACCAGTGTCTGTCCGGGTGGAGATGACGAAGAACCTTTATTTGTTCGCACTTCAGGAGGACCAGTGTCTGTCCGGGTGGAGATGACAAATAACCTTATTTTGTTCGCGCTCTAGGAGGACTGAGGTTCGTCCGGGTGAAGGTGGCGAAGAACCTTTGTTCATTCGTGGCTCAGGAATACCGAGGTACATTCAAGTGGAGATGGCAAAAAGCCTTTATTCCTTCGTGATGAGGGAGCAGGGCCACACAGATTTGTAGGTGTCGGACCTCTACTAGGCCCGCTAGTAGTTGCTCATTTTCGAGGTAGGCAATGATGGGATCCATCCAGCAGGGCTCCCCTTTCGCGATGATGGAGATTTCCCAGGGGCCTGAGATACTGGGGATGAGTAAGTCCTCGACTCGGCGACGCCAAGTTGGGTACCATGTAGTAAATTCGGCGAGCTTGGATAACGCGTCTGCCCTAGTGTTCTGCTCACAAGGAATGCAGAGGATCTGGTGAGATTTGATTCTTCTGGGGAGGGATTTGCCCAGTTGGAGGCATTACACGAATTGCACATTTTTATCCTCGTAGTTCCACTCGACCTGCAAGACTACAAGCTTAGAGTCAGTGTTGATGGTCAAGCTCTCTACCCCGTAGTCAATGGCTAGGCGGAGGACAATGATCAGGGCTTCATATTCCACGACGTTGTTGGTGGCGGGGAATTTCAGTCGGAGCCTGTACTCCAGAGTGGCTCCCTCGGGACCTGTTAGCAGCAATCTTGTGTCTGCCCCCATGGTGCCTGAATCCTTGTCGACGTGCAAGGTCCACTATGTCGGAGTCGTGCTATCAAAGCTGGGTGTTTCTTCTGGCGGGATTGTGCATTCTACAATGAGCTCTGCAAGGACTTTGGACTTGATGGAGAGCCTAGGCAAGAACTGGATATCAAATTCTCCCAGCACCACGACCCATTTGACCAGCCTTCCCAACACCTTGGGATTTTGCAGGATTGCTCAGAGCGGTAGCTGCGTAAGCATCTTGATCGTGTGAGCATGGAAGTAGGGCCAGCGTTTTCTAGCAGAGAATACCAGTGTTGTTTTGTCAACCGTGTGATGTCTGTTCTTGGTGTTAGACAAGACCTTGTTGAGGTAGTATACCGGGTGCTGGATCCCCCCTTCGTCCTTGACCAAGACCGAATTGAGTGTGTGTGGTGAGACAGTTAAGTACAAAAAAGAGCTTCCCTTTCGATGGGTTTTGAGAGTAATGGGGGAGTGGCGAAGTATTGCTTGAGATGCTTGAAGGAAGTTTGGCACTCATCTACCCATTGGAATCCGACAAGACATGACTTGCAAAGTTCTTTAAAGAAAGGGAGGTATTTATCCCCCATCCGAGCCAAAAAGTGGGAGAGTGCGTCTATTATTCTGTTGAGATGGTGGATTTCCTTGACGATGTGTAGGGGAGACATGTCTTCCAATGCCCTAATCTTCTCCGGGTTGGCCTCTATCCCTCGCTGCGTTACCATGAAGACTATAAACTTCCCTGCCGTAACTCTGAACGCGCATTTGGTGGGATTTAGGTGTAGTTGGAAGCGGCTGGGGAGCTGGAAGAATTTGTCTAGGTCCTCATGGTGATGGCCCTGCCATATGCTCTTTACTAGCATGTCCTCGACGTAGGCCTCCTTGGATTGTTCGATGAGGCTCTTGAACACCTGATTCAACAGCCTTTAGTGGGTATCCTCAACGTTCTTTAGTTTGAATGACATTACTTTATATCAGTACACCCCTTTATCTGTGCAAAAGGTGGTGTGCTCCTCATTTGTCGGGTTCATCCGGATCTGATTTTATGCTGAGTATGCGTCCATGAAGCCGAGGAGTTCGTGCACGGCTATTGCGTCCACGAGCTGATTGATGCGAGGGAGAGGGAAGTTGTTCTTTGGACATGCTTGGTTGAGATTGTTATAGTCGAAACACATCCTCCACTTCCCTGAGACCTTTTTTACCGTGACCACGTTGGCGAGCCAAGAGGGGTATGTTGCTTCCCGGATGAATTGTGTCGCCAAAAGCTTATCTACCTCCTCCCCGATGGCGTGGAGCCTTTTAGGATCGAAGTTGCTCTTTTTTTGTACCACCGGTCAGCATGTCAGGTTGATGTTCAGTGAGTGATTATTTGAGGGTCTACTCATGGGATATCCTCAGGAATTTATGCAAATATATCATGTTGGCATAAGAAGTTCATGTATTCCCACTACTCTTCTAGGGACAGGAGCGACACATTAGTATTGTACAAGCGGGGTCCCTTGCGCGAGCAGGATTTCAATCAGACCTTCCACTGGCGTTGCCCTTTGTATCGTGGCTTCATCCCGTAGGTCAAAGTTTTCAATGTGTTGGGCTGCCCCCAGCGGCAGCTGAGATTGGTTGAGATAGCATTTTTTCGTCATTGCCTGCTCTCCTCGAACAACGCCTACGCCTTCGGGTGTTAAGAACTTCATTACTAGATGCAGTATGGAGGGAATCACTCTGAACGTGGTTTGCAGTGGTTTGCCAAAGATGGCGTTGTAGGCGGACTCACATTCCACGACCAGGAAATGAGTGTTGTGTGTTGCTTGCCATGGGCACTCTCCCATGGTCACTGGGAGGAAGATCACTCTGCACACGAGGACTGACTGATTGTTGAATCCATAGATGGGTCCACTTGCGGGCAATGGGATTCTTCACGGATCCCCATGCTCTGAAACACAGACATGAATAGGACGTCGACCGAGCTTCTGTTGTCAATAAGAATCCTTTTGACCTTAAGGCAGGGATCTCCTATCCATGCGTTGATGACAAGGGGGTCCCGATGTGGCTTGTACACCCCCACCATGTCTTCGTCCCCGAAACGAATAGTGATATCCTTGCGTGCCCTCTTGTCGGGGTGCTCTCCTTTGTGTCGTGCTATGGCGAAAACTTGCCTAGCCAAGGCAGGGGGGAGGGGGAGGTGCGACAATTGTCTCCACCCCCATGCCTAAGATTGTGACCCCTTGTCTCATGGTACGTGGCGTGTACTGAAGTGTGTACCAAGTGAGAGGCCTTCTCTTGCGTTGCAGCCGGTTTGAGGTGTTTGCGTGCGCCAAGCGCTGCTTTTAAGGAGTTGCAGAATTTGGGAACACTTTCTCACAGACGGCGTCAAATTGTTGTGGGTCGCCCAGTGTTTCCCTGGTCTGGAGAAATCGGACCGCCCTAACTCGGAATTGGACTGAGCGCACGAACAGTCAAAGTAAACAACAACAGATGACAAAAGGCTTTTTTGACACCAAAAACCCGAAAAGGGTGAAAAATCACGTGACTGCACTTGTGTCAAGCAAAAATTCACTAATTCCTTTGAGTTTATAGGGATTGAGATTTGATCTCAGAGGACGACAGACCGTTTCTCCGTTGCAATTGCAAAGTAAAAGAAAATAAGGGAATGAAACTAAGTCCTTGAAGTCTCGATGAAAGCGCTCTGATTTTGGAAATTTTGCTAAGTCCACGGAACCTCGATGGAAGCGTTACAGCTTGGAAATTTGGCTAAGTACACGAAACCTTGGTGGAAGCGTTCTGGCAAGAAAATTTGGCTAGGTCCACAGAGCCTTTGCACAACAAGAGGAGCAGAGCAGATTCCTAAGTAGAGGATCAGCCTAAGTCAACGTTCTCACCGGAAAACTTCAGAGTTCTCTCTTGCCTCTAAAGTTGTTTGTCCACAAATGGAAGCATGGATGCCTATTTATAGTTTTATGGAAGGTGACGTCGTTGATTGCGTCGGGGACGAATTTGTGCTGACGAATGACTTCTCTTCATTTCGATCAGCTAGATCATCAATTTTAACAAAATGACGGAAGTGTCCCCGGGCGGTTCGGGAGGTTCGGGCCGGGTGCCCGGAGGTGGGGGTGGCCGGTGGAGGCCGACGGAGGCCGGATGTGGCGGCGGAGGCTGGAGACGGTCGGGGTTTGCGGCCACGCGCACAGGACACGGGGCGCGGCCGCACGGGCGTGCCGCGCGGGGCACGGCCTCGCGGGCTGGCCGCTCGGGGCGCGACCGTGCGGGGCCGGGCGTGCGCAGGCCGCGCGAGATGCGGCGGGGCGCTTGCTTGCTGCGTACGTACTGGCCGCGCGCGCCCGCGCGGTCCGGCCGTGCGTGCGCGGGTTTTGGGCCCTCCTTTCGGGCGCTTCTAGGACTCGGGGGAGTTTGGCTCTGCACGTGCGTCTTGTTCGGCTGGGTCGGCTTTTCTCATGCGTCCTTGGTTCAGGTCATCCCGATTGGATCCAAAAATTCTAGGGGTGACCCCATCAAGCTTAATTATCTGGGTCTTTTATTTTATTTTAACAATGTGTCCTCCCTTCAAATTGGGAAAAATTTTCGTGAAGGCGATGACCAACAAGAGTAGTATTGACGCGTGATACCACGGGACTATGTGCACTGTGCGTGTTATGGGAAGACAAGTATTTGGTGTGACATTCTTTTAATTAATTTGGTCTTTCATTTTTAATTTTCATATTCGAATAATACCAAAAATTACAGACCGGCACTCTATGCCCTAGACCAAGACAAAGCCCGGTGCATGACTCATTGACTCTTAGTTCATTGACTCTTAGTTTTATAATATGTGAGTTTTTTTCTTTAAAAAACATTAAACATCTATATTTTAAACATCTTATGTTTTAAACTAAGATAATTTTTACATTTTATTAGTATAAAAATTGTTGCGGATCGCTGAAGGCTCTGGTAGATCGGACTAAATTGAACCGCCTTAGCCTAGAAACGATCGAGCGTGCAAACAGCCGCAAAAAATAGATTGCTGAAAAGACAATTTTTAACGTGGAAAACCCGTTAATTTGTTGAAAAACCATGTGATCGGATGTGTGCCGACCAAACTTCTACTATTTGTTGGTTATTGTACATAACTTTTAAGAGAATCGAGGGCGACATGCCGTCCCTCGTTACATTTACTGGAGAAAGAGAGAAAGCAAAGCTCGGTGGGTGACAGGCCACCGCTCACGGAGCTGAGTATTTCTTCGTATGTTGTGGGGAGCAATGTGCTCGTTGTACTCTGGAGCTCTCTATTAGTGCTTGGAGGCGGGAGCGACGTTCCTCGCACGCCCTAGTATCTGCGGCTTTTTTGCGTGAGCGATGAACTCTGAGGGCCTTATCCTTTGTGGCTTGACTCCTATTGCATTTAGAGGAGTCTAGAGTGATTGACTTGTTGTTGACTGATGACCCCGCTGCTGAGTTAAGGGGGTTGAGAGTACTGCGGTCTTACTTCTGCTCTCAGTGTAGGGCTAACGAACTTGGGAGTGTTGACGGTCTTGGTCTTCTGACGCTGAGGAGGTTTGCAGTTTGCTCAGTCGCCACGCAGACGACCGAAGGCAGAAGGCAATTATTGATCTTCTTGCGACCTTTGAAGTGTTCGATGAATCTCGCGGGCGGCTCCGACTGTCAAGACAAACTTCAGTTGTCAAGACGGACTTCTACGGACAAGACAAATTTCGACGGTCAAAACGGACTTTGGCGGACAGGACGGACTTTGGCGGACAAGACGGACTTTGGCCGTCAAGGCGGACATCGACGATCTGAAGTTGGTCTTGTAAACTGCTAACGTTGAAGTGTGCTTTCAGAGGTTGTCTGGAGAGCCAAGCGTACCAAATGCGGGCTTAGAACAAAGCACATGGAGAGACACTTGGACGGAGTATGCGGGGGCGCACTTAGAGAGGAGCGTGCATGGGTGCATTTGGAGCGGAGCGCGCGGTGGTCCACTTGAATGGAGTGCCCAAGGAAGCGACACACGTATGGACCCGCAAAGAAGGGGTGCACACGGGAGTGCGCGAGGAAAAGGTACGATCGAGAGTGCGCAGGGAGGAGACACACGTAAGAGCGTGCAAGGAAGCGCGCAAGAAAGAAGCGCGCACAAGGAGGAGACGCGCGTAAGAGCACGTAAGGAGGAGGTGCACGCAAGAACGCGCAAGGACGAGGGGCGCAAGAAAGAAGCGTGCACAAGAGTGCACAAGGAAGATGCGCGTGTAAGAGTTCGCAAGGAAGCGGCGCACGCTAGAGGAACAAGGAAGCGACACACACGAGAGTGAGCAAGGGGGAGAAATTGATGAGAGGCTTGTAGGAGGAAAGAAAGAGAGAGAAAGTCGTAGGAGAAAATGAAGAGAGAGAGAGAGAGAGTCGTAGGAGAAAATGGAGAGAGAGAGAGAGTCGTAGGAGAAAATTCGGGGAGGAAAAAAAGATGGAAATGAAGGAAGGTCTTGTGGTCCAATTTATAGTTTTTGAGAGTGATGTTTTCGTAAATAAGTGGTGGTTACGATGCTTATACAGTTATGCACACACCGTAACAAATTTATGTGTTATGCGAACACCCGTTTGTATAGTTTTGAGGCGATATGCACTCATATGAAGGATATGGTTATGCGTACACTATAACTATCTTATTTGCTATATACAGACCGTCTTGAATGATTTTACTATTTGCACCTCATGATAGTGGATTTTACTATTTGCACCTGCATGATGACGAATTTTATTATTTGCACCTTATGATGAAAAATTTTACTATTTGTACCCAATGATGATGAATTTTATTATTTGCACCCAATGATGGAGAATTTTATTATTTGCACTGATGATGAGGAATTTTATTTTTTACACTCTTATGATGCAAGATTTTACTATTTGCAATCCATGTTGTGGAATTTTACTAATTGCACCAAATGAAGGAGAATTTACTATTTGTACTCCATGATGGAGAATTTTATTATTTGCACCACATGATGAAAAATTTTACTCTTTGTACCCAATGATGGAAAATTTTACCATTTTCACCCAATGAAGGGGAATTTTTCTATTTGCACCCTCCCGATGGATGGTGTGGTTAGCATACACGCGCGCGAGCGCCTTGACGACTGTTTGTAAGATAAAAAAGACTCGGAATCGCGTGAGACTAGGCCTTTTGGAACTGTGTTGGCAGTCGGTTGAGGTCACGTCAAATTAGTTTTACTAAACCAATTTTGGGGAACCCTGCCAATTACCCCCCAAGTCCCCGGAGTGCAGAGCCAGAGTGAAGGAAGGGTGGAGACTTTTTGTAGAGTTGCGCGCGTGATAACTTATGGAGATCGTGGCGGAGATGGTCATCATGGCAGAGACGCGGAAGGTAGGCAAGCCACCGAGCGGAGGACTTGGTTGTGGTGGTGTGTGCATGGAAAAATGCATAGGATGTGTGAAGGGTGAAACATGTAAGGGGCATTGCACACTAGGAGTGAGTGCACAATTGGTGCAATGCATGCGAAGCGCGCGCTAAGCGTAATGTGAATGAGGCGTATAGTGCACAATTGTGGGGTATGTGCAATGCATGCATTGAGCGTGATGTGTGTGATGCGTGTCGTGTGCGCACATGGTGCAATGTGTGTAATGTGCGTGTAGGGAGTGATGCGTGCATTATGTGCGAGGAGGGATGCGTGTGATGTTGTACTAGGTACGTTGTAAGCATTTGACATTTTATGTTTGCGAAGACTTGAGCGAATGTATGACCTTCCAAGTAGTGAAGCATTGTCTACATGGGAGGTTGATGCCATTGTTAGAACTCAGTTCGGGCAGTTAGCCATTCTAACCGCAGCGGCCTGTCTGGTCGGCCTTATGGTGGTTTGGCACAACGAGCTGTTGAATTGGATGTCCAACGGACTGGTTTGAGATCGCAGTTATTCCTTGGTTGTTTAGTCGCAACGGTCTAGTGAAACCACAGCTGCCTGTATGAAGCCGCATCAGTGATCTGCAGGAGGTTGCAACTCTTGTTTTAGTGTTAGCCGCAGCAGTCTGGTTGTAGCCGCCCCTGTGCATGATGGTTTGCCACGTCAGCGGTCAGGTGGCAGCCTGCAGTTTGTAGTCAGGAGGATTGCAAAAGCTTCGGTTTGATGGGTAGCCGCACTGCGGTCTAGTGGCAACTCGCAGGTGCGGCCTAGCGACTTGTATGACGGTCTTCTCTAGTGGACGCAAGTTATATTATTGTATTTTATGTAGTGTGCGGTTTGTGTATGTCAAACCGCACAAGCCGCCCGACTTAAGTTTAGTCTCACATTGTGTATTATACTCTCTCATCTCCCCAATTTTCTATAAATAAGGGGGCATACTTATGTAATGATTACTTTTTAGAGCAATAAAATTTGCGGTTATTTACCTCTTGTCTGATTTTCATCTTATATTTTCACTTGGTATCATAGGAAAACCGGTCCTTTGCTCCAAAATTGTTGCTCCGTGCTTTTTACGGTTTGTCCTTTGGAACCGCACGGGTTTGTTTTTTGGCCCTCCCTTCTTTCGGCTTCATCTGGTTTCTTCCCTCCCTTTCTTTCTTTCTGGTCACGCGGTTTCCGCTTTGTTCGCGCGCTCTCTTGCTCTTCTTTCCTTTCATGCGACTTCACCGCCTTTGGGTCGTAGCTTCTTTCTGCTGCTGGTGTGTTCACACCGAGACCGGGCGGCTTGTTATTCCTGTTCGCGCGGGTTCTTCTCTGGCTGTCTGTCCGCGCGGTTTTCTTCTTGACTGAGCGACTTGCTTTTTTCTTCATGGGCACTATGTCATCTTCTGTTACTTTCTCTGTGTCTCTCTCTCATTCTTCTACTTCTTTCTCTACTTCGGGTAATTTGGGTACTGTGTCTAAGCTTACGAGCCCAAACTATCCTGACTGGAGTGTGTCTTTTGTCTTCCTTTTACATTCTCAGCGTAAGCGCTCTCACTTGACTGATGATCCTCCTTCTGTTGGCTCTGCTGCTTATGATGATTGAGATGCTTTTGATGCCTTGGTCCGTACTTGGTTGGCTAACAGTTTGTCTGATGAGTGTCTTTCTGTCATTCGACATGATCAAACAGTCAAAGCTGCGTGGAATCATCTGGCTACTTTATATTCTAAAGGGGCCCAGACTTCGCGTATTTATACTCTTTACGCTGATCTCTTTGCTCATCCTGTTATGACCCCTGCCGCTGCTTATCAGGAGGTCCAAAGTCTTGGGGCTGAACTTCTTCAATACATTCCCTTCTATTGATCTTGATGAGCAACAAAAATTTATTCAGGAGCTCCTTGTGGTTTGCTACTTGCTTCGTCTCCCTGACTCCTATGACATGATTCGTCAGCAGATTTTCGAAGAGGCGAAAACTTCGACTCTCGATGCTACTGCTGCTCGTATTTCTGCTGTTACTACTCTACTTCAGTATCCTTTGCTTCCCTCTCCCTCTCCTGATATAGTTGCTCATCCAGCTCGTCACGATAATTCTGGTGGTCGGGGTGGTCGTACTGGCAATCGTGGTTATTCGAAATCTCTCTGTTCTCAAGTGGCAATACTTGCCACTTGATTGTTCATTGTTGGGTCAAACACCCTCATCTTCATCCTGCTTCTACTGATTCTGCCAAGAAGTCTACTACTTCTCTTGCTACTTCTGGTGCTGCTCAATTAGATACCACGGGTAGGTGACTTATTGACTCCGGTGCTACCAATTATATGACAGGGAATTCTCGGCTTTTTTCTTCTCTTACTAAGAGTAACCACTTGCCTCCTGTTCTAATTGCTGATGGTTCTCCATCCCTGGTTCACTGGTCTTGCACTGTGCATGTTAATCCTTCTCTTCAGCTTCGGGACGCTCTCTATGTCCCCAACTTTCAATGCAATCTTCTTTCTATTACTGCTCTTTGTAAGCAGTTGGGCTGTGAAGCGATATTTACTGCTTCTACTTGTGATTTTCAGGTTCCTCAGTCCAAGAAGATGGTAGCTATTAGGACTGAGAATGGCAGTTTGTTCTATCTTGATACTTCTTCTGCCTTTTTTGCCTCCTCTTCTCTACTTCAGTAGCATCTTCGGTTTGGCCATCCTCCTCCTCGGATCCTCTATCAGCTTCTTCCTGATTTACCTCGGGGAGATTATTCTCTTCCTTGTGAAGCATGTCAGTTTGGGAAACATCATCGTTCTACTTTTCCTGCAAGCAAAGGACGTAGTTCTTATCGTCTGTTTGATATTGTCCATTCTGATATATAAGGCCCTACTCCTACTCAAACTATTGGTAGGGGTAGTTTATATTTTGTGACATTTATTGATGATTTTTCCCGTTGTACATGGTTATATTTGTTGCGCGAACGTTATGAACTTTATTCCATTTTCAATGCTTTTTACAATGAGATTCATACACATTTTGATACTTCTATTAAAATCCTTAGATCTGATAATGCTAAGGAATATCTTAGTCATCAATTTACATAATTTTGTATGGATCATTATATTGTTTATCAAACCACTTCCCCTTATACATCGCAACAATATGATATTGTTGAACGAAAGAATCGTCATCTGCTAGATATGGCTCGGAGTCTTCTTACTCATATGCATGTTCCCAAGTCTTATTAGGGGCATGTGATTTCTTCTCTCTTATTTTCTTATTAATCGTGTTTCGTCCTCTATTATCGGTGGGAAAACTCCCTTTTCTATCCTGCATCCTGATGCGAACCCTTTTCCTTTCTCTCCTCGTGTCTTTGGGTGCACTGCTTTTGTTCATTCTCCTCCTCCTGGTCGTGACAAATTGTCACCACGCTCGATTAAATATATCTTTCTGGGATATTGTTCGACTCAGAAAGGATACAGGTGTTATGATCCTGTTCTCTGCCGACAGTATGTTTCTGCCGATGTCACTTTCTTTGAGAATGTTCCATTCTTTTCCCCTTCCTCTGTTATTTCTTCTTCTGATGATTCAGTTCCTTCTCCTCTTATTTCTGCACATTGTCCTGAGCCTACTATTTCTTCTTCTTTTTATAACTCTCCTGCTTTACCTGCTTCCTCTGTTGAGTCGCTGCCCCCAGTTCCTAATTTGCCTGCCTCTCCTTCGGATGGACCTAAGCAAGTAGACTAGACTGATCTTGATCTTCCAATTGCTCTCAGGAAAGGTGTTCGTTAGTGCATTCAATATCTTCTTACTGGTGTGGTATCTTACACCAGCCTTTCTCCTCGGGCTCAAAGTTTTGCTTTTGCCCTTTAGACAATGTTATTACTGCGTCTTATCGTAATGCTCTGACTATTCCACATTGGAAAGCTACTATGGATGAGGAGATGAAAACTCTGACTGAACGAGGTACTTGGTCCCTTGTTCCTACTCCTCCTGGTGTTGATGTGGTTGGCTGTCGTTGGGTCTTTGTTATTAAGTACTTTCTGATGGTACAATTGATCGTTACAAAGCCCGTCTTGTGGCCAAAGGATTTACACAAATTTATGGTGTGGATTTTTTGGATACATTCTCTCCTATTGCCCGGATTACTATGATCCGTGTTCTCTTTTCTGTGGCTGTGAACCGAGATTGGGAAATATCTCAGTTAGATGTCAAGAATGCCTTTCTTTATGGGGATTTGAACGAGACAATTTATATAGAGCAACCTTCTGGGTATGTTGCTCAGGGGGAGTCTCAGATGTGTAAGTTGTAGAAAGCCATCTATGATCTTGAATAGAGTCCAAGAGCCTGATTTGAAAAGTTTAACGAGGTTATTTCTATTGCTGGGTTTGTTTGAAGTGTTGCAGATCACTCTTTGTTTATTCAGAAAACCTCGTCTGGACTGGTAAATTCTTGCAGTATATGTGGATGATATCCTTCTTACTGGGGATGATAGGAAAGACATTAATATGACAAGGCAGCATCTGCTTCGGCATTTTGTTACGAAGGATATGAGGTCTCCTAAGTACTTTTTGGGGATTGAGATATCTTGAAAACCTAGATCTATCGTTCTTTCACAGAGAAAGTATGCTCTGGATTTTTTACAAGAGACAAGTCTTCTTGGAGCTAAACCTGTTCGATCTCCTATGGCTGTTGGAGATGACAAATGTTGGAGTGAGTCTTCTCCTCTCCTTGAAGATAACACTAGGTATAGACGTCTTGTTGGTAAACTCATATAGTTGACTGTTACAAGACCATACATCTGCTATACGGTTTGGAAAGTAAGTCAGTTTATGCAAGCTCCCAGGGAGTGTCATATGCAGTTATGTAACACCCCGAAACTCAAAAGAGGGACGGGTGATGTTTTAAGCCCAGTTTGGTTTTTGGAGTAGGTGTCACGGGCGTGTCACGGGCGTGTCACGGGCGTGTCACGGGCGTGTTCGGCCTCGGGCCGTGCGGTCGATGCTGTGGCGGTCGACGCTAGTCGAGTTGTAGAACACGGCCTAGGACACGGGCGTGTCCCAGGCCGTGTCACTCCAGGGATTCTGCAAGTGTGGTACACGGGCCGTGACACGGGCACAAACACGGGCGTGTCAAATTTGACACGGGCGTGTCTAATGCCGTGTCACAAGGCCGTGTACCTCTCTCACTACGAAATGGTGGTCGAGTGCACACGGGGGGCGTGACACGGGTCCCGACACGGGCGTGTCGCAGGTGACACGGGCGTGTCGCAGGTGACACGGGCGTGTCGGAGGCCGTATCAAAGGCCGTGTGCTGGTTTTTCGACTCGATCGAGACGGCGAATGGGTGACACGGCCAGGCACACGGCCGTGTTGCAACCCGTGTTCGGTCCAGATTTTCTAATTTGGGTTCCGATCGTGGCCGTTCGTTCTTTTCTTTGGAAGATCCAACGGTGGGGGGCCTCCCTGGGCGGTTTAAGGCCGGGAATAGGGTTCCAAACCCTCATTCCCCACTTTCTTTTATCTCTCTAAGTTCTAGAGAGAAGGGAGAGCAAGGAGGCCAAGTTCCGGCCGCCGGCGAAGCTTCGGAGGTCCGTTTCGCGAGCGGAGTTCAGATCCGCGAAGGTGGGAGCGTTGCGGTGGTTTTCAACCGAGCAAATCTTCTCCATGGCTAGGATGAGGGGACGGAAGGTAACAACGCTTATCCTCTCAGTTTTTAGGATTTAGGATGCATGAATAGCATCCCCTTCCTTTCGTATTTTTAGCACCGAATCTCTCAAATGAGAGGGATTCGTGTAGCCTAGGCTCAAGAGGACCTCCGGGTTGAGTATGCTCATCCCGGCATACTTTGCATTAGAGATCCGCTCCGTTAGTGGATTAGGCATTGTGGGTGAAGCCGTGGTCGCGATTGTTGGTCCGACCCGGTGATGTTGCATAGCGAGTTTCGGGGTTTCGATAGAAATCCGCAGCGGCAATACGCCGTTGTATGTATGCGTTTTCCCCCTCATATTTGAGTGAGTACTCGTAGTCGGAACCGGACGAGGTTAGCTTCGCTTTGTGCGGTAGATGGTTTCCTTGGAGCACGGAAAGACACGGTGCGAGTGGCGATTGGGGTGGGGAAACCTTTGTTTGTGCTGTGCTAAGGCGCGCCTATGTCTCCGTGGTCGGCTGGCTATCCCGTGGCGCGCAAGTCATGTGGGGGAAGTGTCCCGGCGAGACTAGCCCCTTTTGTGGACTGATGAGAATGTCGAGCGGAGGACAAGCCCGGGCAATGTGGCCATGAGCGGGTGGGGTCCAGCAAGGCTTCTTAGAATCGGTCAGTGTGAGACGGAACCCTGACGTGCGAAGTCAGAATGTGCGGGCAAGCCCCGGGGTATATGACCCTTGTGCGGGTGGGGCCTTTGCAAGGTTCCGTGTGACGGCGTGTGTGCCGTTAGGGACATGATGGTTCCCTTGTGTTTGCGGCTTTAAGCCAATGGGGAAACGGAAGTACCCAGTGTTTGATGTTGTGCTAGATGCATACGAACTAGGGTGCCTTGGGTGAAACCCGGGTTGCATTCATGCTGCATAGTAGGCCCTTTCACTTTGTACAAAACATAGAGAACATGTATGCTGTATGAGACATCCAAGCCTGTTTTACCGCTTTATTACATATACTCTTTTGGTATACGAAGTGCTAACTTGCAGGTGGAGTGGTACCCCGGGGTCCGTTAGGGACGGCCGGGAGGAGATGTGTTTGTTATACAGTAGAGGTCAGCCTTTGCTGACCCACGTTACTTCAAAACCTTACAGGGCAAGGATCGCATGCAGGAGCTAGCGCGCCGGGCGAAAAGCCCTAAGCCTCATGAAGTGTTGTTGTGCTTGGTTTTTCCTTTCGTGTTTGCTACCCTTGTTATGTTTATGTCCGGCTTGCATGCCGAGGTAGCCTAGGAGTGCTTGGCATATTTATATTTTTTGGACTATTATTGTGTAAGGCCTTAAGACCATTTGATACTCTATCATTAGTGGATAACTTCTATCGATTTGTTCTGTTTCCGCTGTGTTTGTCTGGAGTTTTGAGATTGGGTAGTTTTTATATCATCTTTTAATACTGAAGCTGTGGCGTCCGTATGTTGTGGGGCCCCGGCCGGACCCATATTATATGGTCCTTACAGGGGAGGTGTTACAATTTGGTATCAGAGGGAGGTTCGTGTTCCAACGAGAAGTTTCCCGGTTGAAAGTATAAGTCGAGTTGCGTATAAGAAGTTATCCACATAGGAGTATCGCAGGACCATGAGTGTCCTGGTGTTCGAGTCTTGCGATTAGAGACTGATTTGTGTTTTCTTGCTTGTGTTTAGAGTGCAAGCAACGAGGCTGGGACCTCGAGGCCAAGAGAAGAGCTCTCGGCAAGTAGTGCGACTGCGCAAGGTCCGCTAGGGATGGGGGTCACACCGGCCGACTTCTGTCGTATGCTTGCAGAAGCGATGGTGGCGGCCCAAGCTGCAGCGACAGCACAGGTAGCAGCTTCCGTTGCTCAGGTAGCAACTCCTGCTACCCCGGACACGGCAGCGACTGTGCAGGTTGAGGAAGCCAGGCGGGCAGAGCCGCAGGCCGAGAGAGTGGTTGTCGGGCATGGGGACCGGCAAATGAAGTACTTTCTGAGTTTCCACCCTCCAACCTTCAAGGGAACCGGCACACCCACAGATGTAGAGGATTGGTGGGCTAGAATTCAGGAGCTTCTGAGGGAGGCAGAGGTGCCAGATGAGAAAAAGGCAGAGTTCGCAGCCTTTATGTTGGAGGGAGATGCCAAGTTATGGTGGGTGAGCCACAGTGGCCAGCAGTTTCTAGGACGCACACCGTCCATCGAGGAGTTTGGGAATGCCTTCCTGAAAAAGTACATACCCGCCTCAACGAGGTTAGCCCTCCAGAGGCAGTTCCTACATCTGGTGCAGCGAGACAAGTCAGTGGATGAGTATGTTCAGGAATTTACTCGCTTGGGTCGTTATGCAGGGACGACCATGGCAGACGATGAAAAGAGGGACAATCTCTTCTACCATGGATTGAGAGAGAACCTAAGACAACCCCTCATATCGATGAAACGTGCGGGTTTCAACGAATTGGTGGAGGCGGCCCGAATTTTGGAGAGTGACATGGAGCGATCCCAGCGTCGCAAGGGTTTCACACCCAAGCAGGGGGAGGAGAAGAAGCCTGCCCAGTCACATGGAAAGGCGGAAGGGAGCCGATGGAAGAAGAAGCCTTCCCCATATAAGTCGGGCGAGAAAAGTAATTGGACGTCCGGAGGGTCACGCTCTAAGGGCCCTCAGACGTGCTATAGTTGTGGCAAGCCGGGCCACATAGCAAGATTTTGTACCCAAGGGGGCACTGAGCAAGAGCCAAGGCAGGAGCAAACTGTGCGCTCCAGCCCCAGTGCCGCAGAGAAAGGGAAGATGGCGGAGTCGAGTGCTTCTCGGTTTCAACCAGTGCAGCCAAGGGCCTACAACCTTGGGCAACAAGAAGCAATCCGTCAACCCGATGTGGTGAAAGGTACGAGAGTTCAACCTGCACCTTAGATTCCTGTCTTTTAAGCCTTTATGTTTGTTGCATGTGTGTAGGCTTTGTAATGGTATCTGGGTACCCCGCTAGGGTACTCTTTGATACGGGAGCGTCGCACTCCTTCCTTGCGGAAGGCTTTATCCGGAGGATTGGAGTGGAGTCTTTCTCGACGGACTCCGAGTTGAAAGTGCGCATGCCCAATGGGTCATCTATGACTACCAGGGCTAGAGGCCGGATTTGTTGGAGTCTTGAGGGAGTCGACTTCTTATTGGTAGCGGCGATCTTGCCGTTGTCCGAGTTCGATGTGATTTTGGGGATGGATTGGCTAGCGGAGCAGCGTGCCAGTATCGACTGTTTGTCCAAGGTGGTAACCCTAAGGGGCGTGGGGCAAGCGGAAGTCAAGTTTGAAGGCCTGCATGGAGTGGCCTGTTCCCTAGTTTCATCACTTCAGTTAGTGCGAGCTGTTAACCAGGGAGGTGTAGCTCTAGTAGCGTTGTTGGAGGTTAGCCTCTCCAGGCTGTCTCTAGGAGAAGTGCCCTTGGTGGCAGAGTTTGGAGATGTATTTCCCGAGGAGTTACCGGGAGCACCTCCTCGGCGGGAGATTGATTTCTCCATCGAGTTGGTGCCCGAGGCTAGACCAGTGTCGCGTCCACCCTTCAGGATGGCACCAAAGGAGTTGGCCGAGCTCAAGGTTCAGTTGCAGGAGCTTTTGGAGCAAGGGTATATCAGGCCCAGCTCTTCACCGTGGAGTGCGCCGGTGTTATTCATAAAGAAGAAGGACGGTAGTATGCGTCTGTGCATAGACTACCGAGAGCTGAACAAATTGACTGTCAAGAATAAGTATCCGATCCCTCGGATAGACGATCTCTTCGACCAGTTGGTGGGGTCGGTGGTGTACTCCAAGTTGGACCTGAAGTCCGGATATTATCAGTTGCGGATTCGTGACGAGGACATACCCAAGACCGCATTTGGTACGAGGTATGGTCATTTTGAGTTCTCGGTGATGCCGTTCGGGCTAACGAACGCGTCGTCCGTGTTCATGGACTTGATGAACCGAGTGTTTCACGAATATTTGGACTGGTTCGTAGTCGTCTTTATCGATGACATTTTGGTGTATTCCAAGTCGGAAGCGGAGCACGAGTCGCACTTGCGAACAGTATTGCAAGTATTGAGAGAGAACCAGCTTTATGCGAAGTTCTCCAAGTGCGGGTACTGGTTGGAGAAAGTGGCATTTCTAGGCCATGTGATTAGTGGGGATGGGGTGGCGGTGGATCCAATGAAAGTAGAAGCCATCAGAGAGTGGCCAGTTTTGGGGACCGTGGCAGAAGTCCGAAGTTTTCTTGGACTAGCCGGGTACTACCGAAGGTTTGTGGAAAACTTTTCGCGAATAGCTCTACCCCTCACTTCACTTCTCGCAAGGATCAGAAATTTGTATGGACTCAAGAGTGCAACGAGGCGTTTGAAACCCTGAAGGAAAGGCTAATGACGGCGCCGATCCTAAGTCTGCCAAAGGGGACCGAAGGGTTCCAGATTTTCAGCGACGCATCCGGATGCGGTTTAGGGTGCGTGTTGGTGCAGCATGGTAGTGTGATAGCTTTTGGGTCGAGGCAGCTGAAGCCTCATGAGAGAAATTACCCCGTCCATGATTTGGAGTTGGCGGCGGTAACTTTGCGTTGAAGTTGTGGAGGCACTACGTTTATGGTGCAAAGGTGGAGATCTTCACGGACCACAAGAGTCTGGAGTATCTCCTAGATCAGAAGGACCTAAATATGCAGCAGCGTAGGTGGGTCGAGTTCCTGGGGGACTACGAGGTGGCGATTCAGTACATGATACGCCCAAAATAGGAATGCGTATTACCGCAAGTGTACGTGCCGTGTCAAGTAATAAATAGTAAGTAAAGATCGTTCCCTCGAGGAGATGGTGGACTCAGCGCTTGCAATTACTAGTGCTGCCTTTTCTTTAAAGTCAAGTGGAATAATATGATGTTTTGAAATACTAAAATTTTAAAGTAAAACTTCTAATTACTCGAAATAAACTATAGAACCGAGAGAATAATACTTTGTTATCAGAGACCAAAGATAATCTTGTATCGTGATTTCCTAAGTCTAGCGTGACAACTCTTGTAGATAGTTTTGCGATGATGAGTGGTGACACGTCTGGCAACGATTTTAGAATAGAAATCCGTACCTCTCGATATCGGAAGTCCCTAGTTCTCTATTACCCCGGAGGTGAAATAAGAACCGCTTAAAGATTGAAAATCAAAGTTACTAGTATCAAGGGGAAATCTCTTTCTCCCTTAAAATACTATACCGAATCCACGATATACTTACGCGACTCCTCTCTCGATTTATGAAGCGCAGTAAAAGGATAAAATCTCGGCCAAAGATTTCAAATTGAAGATCATGAATTAAGCACAAACATTCATCAATCATTCACAAATCCAGAAATTTAAGTAATTGTCATCACACTTGACGAAGTAATCTCACAATACAAGATTAAAACAAATTAGTTCATCACGATGGATGGAGCACACCAACAAACAAGAAAGATCTTACAGCGCATGATGGAGGAAAAGCAAAATAATGCAGGAATTCGCTCTCCGAAGTGTGCCGAACCAGTCCGTCTTCAAGATCCGGCGTGCCCTAATTCTTCTTCTCCAAGACAAGCCCCTTTTTCTTTCTCTCCCTCTTGTGTTCTGCCCTATTCTGGTCGAAATCCCCTCTAAAAACGTCAGCCCCCCTTTTGAAAAGGTGTGTCCTTTCATATTTGAAAAGGAGCAGTTTTTATTTTAAAAATCTGAATTTTCGGAACAGACGATGTTGCAACATCAAAATAGGCCGTTGCAACAACCTTTTTAGACAAAAATAAAAATTTCAGATTTTCTTCTCCAAATCAATTTCTTTGGTGTCACCTGCATGGAAACTATAGAATATGATCAAATAAGTAAAATATTCCTCAAATATAGATTTTAATCATATTCTTATCAATTAACTTCAATTTGCTCTCCTTTTTAATAAATATCAGAAGAAATAATGGGCTTAGATAACTTATATTGAGAAGTTATCACACCCCCACACTTGAACCGTTGCTAGCCCCTAGCAACGATAATGCTTGACACGATAGTTATCACACCCCCAATCATATGAATGGAGAAATTGTGGCACGATACAAATCCGGATGGTTCTCCTGCCTTAAACACTATAAGCTAAGTTTACTCAAAAATTTTGTTTTACTTAACTGATATGCTTACCAATCAATACGAGTTCAACCATTCATTAGTTAGATGAAAAATAAAGCTCAAGTAAGTCACTTAGTGTGGTGTATGGTTTTCTCGAAAATAAGTAATTTACTTCCAAGCAATACCTCTTATTGAACCCCTACATTTTTAGGAAAGGATGAGAGTAAGCTAAGTTGATGATTTAGTCATCACAAGAGATAGTAGTGCAATTGAAAATAGGATAGGAACAACCTTTGTTAGGAATTGCGGATCGAAGTTAATAGTACATCTATATTCCATAGCTAGTAATCATAATAATTCACCAAATTATGGGGTTTCTCGTCACACACATTTTTATAAATCATAGTTGGGATCATTCCAAATATAAGTGCACATACCTAGGCCACATATCACTATGATCTTAAACCATTCTTCTTTTCGTTGTTTTGTTTGTTTGTTTTTTTTTGTTGATCATAGTAGGGATCATTCCAAATATGTAGACATATATCCAGGCCGCATATCACTATGAATTTCATCTATTTTTTTATAATGAAACACCCATAACATGCTAACTTATTAAGATAAAACTAATGGAAACATAAGGAATGTTTAACATGTAATGAAGTGAATGAAAAGGTTCAAGCTCAAAAGTTTGGGTGGATGATCGAAATGGTGCGATTAGCTAAACTCATGCTTGGCTTATATCTTTCACTCTGCTCTCGTTCACCCCTCCTTGTTATTTTTAGAGGTCAATAACAAAGGATTGTACTGGAAGTAAACCAAAAATTTTGTGCATACCACATATGCTTAAGTGAGCTTTATACATATATATATATATATATATATATATATATATATATATATATATATATATATCATACTAACTTCGGATTTATTGAGTGAACTCCTAGGATTCGAAGCTATACCAATTGATTGTCATTGAAAAATCAGAATAACCTATTGTTTAAGTATTTCAGGCATCAAGACCATTAAATCCGTGAGCGATCAAAGTATCCTTACCCAATATGCAAGGGCTATACCATCACCCCCACACTTTATGTCGTTGCTAGGCCCTAGCAAATCTACTCCTTGAGTTATGAAAATCCTTGTATATATTTTTACTACTGAGCAAGTGCAAATAAAGTAGAAGAGACTTTGAAGTTCAAATTACTCCCCTGAAAGTGACTGTACAGGAAAGGTGTGCTCAGCACGGCCACAACTCCTTCAGATTTTTATTCCACCCCTTTATGTGACAAGTTCCATTGTTAACATTCCTGCAGTACCTGCAAACCAATTGTACTATGCCATATTCTAATTCAAGTGCACAATTAATAATGAAAGAGAAGATTGAATAGTTGTATTATGCAACCTATTTAAGTACCAGTTACACAACAGATGATAAGAAGGAGGACATAATAGTTCAGCAAATTTGACATCTCATAATATTCCAGCCCAAATAAAGTCAGAGCAAACACAATATAATTGCAGCGCTAAAAGATGTAATTTATGCAACCAAAAGTTATATAAAGCTCCAAAATAAACAGAAATGTATCATCAAAACGCATCACCTGCAATCATATCATATCATACCAGCACGATAGTTCTCAGAAATGCTAGGCTAATCAAAAGAGGCATAATAATAAGCTCACAAAAACTGAATGTAATGCGATTTTACTCGCCGGCTTCTTCGTCATCCTCCTCCTCCTCTTTCTTTTCTTGATCCGACTCAACGAACTCTGTGGGATCAAGGAGGCTCCGGTCAGCGTTTAAAAGATTCCCAAGCTCATCAAACTGCAACTGGTACTCAAACTGCGGCTCCGCAATTGGTAACTTTGCCTTCTGAAATAGTATGTCTTGTCTCCTTTGCATGTAGTCGAGCCTGGAGCGGAAGTAACAGTGCTGGCACCGGAGATAAGCCTTTATATACTCAACACTATCCATCACATCTTCCAAAGATGCGCCTTCGCCGCTTGGGATTTTCACCGTCTCGGGCCTGCCATCCGATGAAGAGGTGGGGTCTCTTCTGCCCCTCTTTTGTAGTGTATCGTCAAGTACTTGTCCCACTTTTATATTGACCTCCACCACGGTCTCGGTAATATGGTGCTTCAATTCCTTCACCAAATCATCCTCCTCATCCTGGACTCCAGCATTCCGACACAGGTCGGTCACAAGTGCAGGGAAGCACAGTTGTTTAAGCTTGTCCTCTTGGATCTTCTGCCTCAAATGTGTTGCAATGATTGACCCCAGGTCGAATTTTATTCCTTGTAAAATGCAATAGATCAAGGCTACTTTGTGAAGAGGCACACTATTCAGGTGTCGAGTTGGCAGGATGGTAGCATTGATAAATAAAAGCCACACTTTCGCCTTCCGATTCAAACATGTGGCCTTCATTGCCTTAGCCTTCTTGTTAATCCATTCTGGTTCCGGTGTACAGCAAACAACCGCTGCCATTTCCTGAGGTGTTACCCTAGTTAGCACAGTGGTGTAATCCTCTTCTCCTTCATCCTCTAACTCAAACATATCAGAAATCCGTTGCGGCGAAAACTCCACTGTTTTCCCGCGAACTGTCACGGCATCCCCCTCAGCATATCGAGCGTTCGCATAAAATTCGTAGGCTAGGGTTAGGTTGGCCTCAGACCGAGGGTGACAAAAAACCTCCCATTTTAGGGCTGCAATTTGCCCAACATACTCTAAGCTCCACTTTTTTTTTCCATTGAGAACCCCCTTTCGAAGATAAACGGTATTGATCTGATGACCTTAAACCGTTCCCATGCCTCATTATTCGGAAATTTCTTGCCCTCCTGAACGGGTTCCTTCCCTTTTCTCTTTCCTTTTCTTTTTGAAGACATGCCTAACACATATGGAATCGCTATAACAACGATAGCTAGGACTATTCATTCTTGATTGGATTGAGATACGAAGGCTAGATCGATTTACCTTAAGGTTTGGATTTGATACGAGCAACTACCGTCTTCTGCTCCGCAAGGATGATTCTTGCCACCACCGTAGATGCGCCGCCGTTCGCCTATTGATCTGCGCCCGCCGTTCGCCTATTGATCTGCGCCCGCCGCCGTTCGCCTGGAGCGGGATATAACCCTAATGAAGAATCGGGTTTTGGATGGGGAAGGGGGTGAACTTAAATATTAAGAAGGGCTGGGCCGGTCACATTAACCCTAATTAAGAAATAAACCGAAAAATTCAGAAGGGTTATGAATTAAACCCAATTTAAGAAATAAACCGGTCCAATTGGACCGGCCAGCACAGCAAATAAGCGGGCAAACAGAAAGTAGGAAACCGCAACATGGTTTTTTGGACGTTGCAACATCACTTTCTGGATCCAATTTTTGCGGTCCGGTTCAGTCGAACCGCACTGAACCCACCGCCTAATTCCTTCTTCACGCACAGACAGTAAGTGTGACGTTGCAACGTCACTTCTGCTATGTTGCAACAGCAACCCATTCTTGCTAGTTCTGATCTAATTTCCCAGAATTTTCTTTGCCACTCATGCGACTACGAATACACTCAACAAACATTACTAATTAACATATTAGTTAAATACGCACGCAAAAGAGATAAAAAATTAAACGATGGGTTGCCTCCCATCCAGCGCCTAATTTCAAGTCCCGGCAGGACGTTCATCCCTACGAATTTAACTTAACGTAATAAACGACGCTTGTCGTTCATTCCCGCCGCCTCGAAATAACTTTAATCGTTCTCCGTTGACCTTAAACTCTGTCCCATCCTTGTCGTTCTGAATCGTCACTGCACCATACGGATGCACCTTCTTAATCCTAAACGGACCCGACCAACGTGATTGAAGTTTTCCCGGAAACAATCTCAAACGGGAATTATATAATAAAACCAATTGATCTTCCTCAAATTTTTTTTTAACCAATCGTTGGTCGTGCCATTTCTTCGTTCTTTCTTTATAAATTCGCGCATTTTCGTAAGCATTCATCCGTATTTCTTCCAATTCATTGAGCTGCAAACATCTTTTCTTACCGGCCTCTTGAAAGTCATAATTTTTTTTTTATAGCCCAATAAGCACGATGCTCTAGCTCTAAAGGTAGATGACATGTCTTTCCGTAGACTAGTCTATACGGTGTGAGACCAATGGGCGTTTTGTAAGCAGTACGATATGCCCATAATGCGTCATTGAGTTTTTGCGACCAATCCTTACGATTTGTGCTAACCGTCTTTTCGAGTATTCTTTTGATCTCCCGATTGGACACCTCGGCTAGTCCATTTGTTTGGGGATGGTAGGCTAATGCAACTTTGTGCGTGATTCCATATTTTCGTAGCAAGGCCGCGAAGTGAGCATTACAAAAGTGGCTCCCCCCGTCACTAATAATAGCTCGTGGCATTCCAAATCGATTAAAAATGAAGTTTTTCAAGAAATGTAAAACGACCTTAGCATCATTTTCAGTTGTGGCTATCGCTTCCACCCACTTAGACACATAATCTACGGCCAATAATATATATAGATTTCCTTTTGAGTTAATAAATGGCCCCATGAAATCTATACCCCATACGTCAAACAATTCAACCTCAAGCATTGTATTCATGGGCATTGACTCATTCTTCCGTATATTCTCACTTCTTTGGCACCGATCACATTGTTGAACGAATTCCTTAGAGTCTCGGAATAAGGTGGGCCAAAAGAACCCAGTGTCTAACACTTTCATCGCCGTTCTTTGTCCCATAAAGTGCCCCCCATATGGAGAGCTATGACATTTTTCTAGTACAACTTTCATTTCCTCCTCAGGCACGCAACGCCTAATCACACCGTCAGCACCCGTCTTGAAAAGGAAAGGCTCATCCCACAGGTATGAGCGTACCTGATATAAAAATCTTTTTCTTTGCTGGTAATTTAACTCAGGGGGCATAATATTGCTAACTATATAATTTACATAGTCTGCATACCATGGTGCCGGCCTCTCAGATATTGCCAATAACCATTCATCGGGAAATCTCTCATCAATTTCAGTTTGTAACGTTGATTGCAAGTCCTCGATCCTAGAGAGATGATCAGCTACCGGGTTATCTGCACCCTTCCTATCCCTGATTTCTACATCAAATTCTTGTAGTAGAAGCACCCAACGAATCAGACGAGGCTTTGCATCTTTCTTATCCATGAGATAGCGAATGGCAGCATGATCTGTATAAACAATGACCCTCGTGCATAGGAGATACGACCTATACTTCTCAAATGCATAGACTACCGCTAGCAACTCTTTTTCCGTGGTGGTGTAATTAATTTGAGCATCCACCAAGGTTTTGCTAGCATAGGCTATGGTGCGGAAAACCTTCTCTCTCACCTGCCCTAAGACTACTCCCACCGCGTAATCACTTGCATCACACATCAACACAAATGGTTCTTCCCAATTTGGAGTTACCACTATAGGAGCCGAGATTAACCTATTCTTTAGTTCATCGAAGGCAAGTACACAAGCGTCGTCGAAATGAAATTTTACATCTTTTTCTAAAAGACCACTTATCGGCTTCGCTATCTTCGCAAAGTCTTTGATAAATCTCCTATAGAACCCAGCATGTCCTAGGAAGCTTCTCAACATTTTAACGTTTTTAGGTGGTGGTAGCTTTTCAATTACATCAATTTTAGCCCGGTCCACGCCCAAGCCTTTCTTTGACACATGATGTCCAAGTACTATTCCTTCCCTAACCATGAAATGACATTTTTCCCAATTAAGCACTAGGTTAGTTTCTACACACCTAACTAGGACTTTCTCCAAGCACTCTAAACATTCTCCAAATGTTTTTCCAAAGATGGAAAAGTCATCCATAAAGATCTCAATGCCGTGTTCCATAATATCAGAGAATATTGCGATCATGCATCTTTGGAACGTGGCCGGGGCATTACACAGACCGAAGGGCATCCTTCTAAAAGCAAAGGTTCCGTAGGGACAAGTAAAAGTCGTCTTTTCCTGATCTTCTGGATCTACAGTGATCTGATTGTAGCCTGAGTACCCATCTAGAAAGCAGAAAAAATCATTCCCTGCTAGTTTATCTAAGACTTGATCAATGAAGTGTAAGGGAAAATGGTCTTTTCTTGTGGCCTTATTCAGCTTCCGATAATCCATACAAATTCGCCACCCGGTGATCGTTCTAGTGGGAATCATTTCATTCTTTTCATTTCTTACCACCGTCAGTCCTCCCTTCTTGGGGACACACTGTACCGGTGAGACCCAAGAACTATCCGAAATGGGGTATATTATCCCAGCATCTAACCATTTGATAATCTCTTTCTTTACCACCTCTTTCATGGGTGGGTTCAGTCGACGCTGAGGCTCTATAGATCCTGCAAAAGGTTCTTCCAAAAGAATCTTGTGCATGCATAATGATGGACTTATGCCTCGAATATCTGCAATGGTCCACCCTATAGCCAACTTATAGTGCTTTAATAATTCTATCAGTTGTTTATGTTGGGTAGGGTGCAATTTCGAGTTGACAATGACTGGTAGGGTGTTGTTCTCTCCTAGGTACTCATACGCAAGATGTTCGGGTAGAGGCTTTAATTCTAATGTTGGTGGGTCAATGACGGATGGTTTGACCGCTAGAGACCTATCTAACATCTCAAGTGGTTCCGGTTCCCTTAACGCAGTGGCTCGCCTCTCAAAAACATGCAAACAATCAAGAACTTCATCTTCATCATCAATTAACTCTTCAATAGTCAAAAATCGGTTTAAAATATCATTTTGATTTTTAGATTTGTCCTTAGAATTAAATTCAAGGACCGATATACTATTCACTTCTTCCATATTATCCTCTTCTCTATGGGGGAATTTCATTGCCTTGAGAACGTTAAACGTTACATGCTCATCATTCACCCTCATAGTCAATTCACCTTTGTGAACGTCAATCAAGGTTCTTCCAGTTGCTAAAAATGGTCTTCCAACGATAATGGGAACCTCTCTATCCTCCTCCATATCCAGTACCACAAAATCTGCAGGAAAGATGAACTTATCTACCTTAACCAAAACATCTTCCACTACCCCTTTTGGAAATGCTAGTGTTCTATCAGCTAGTTGTAGGGTAATTGAGGTTTTCGATATTTCTCCCAACCCCAACTTCCTATATATTAATAAGGGCATTAAGTTGATGCTTGCTCCTAGATCACACAGAGCCTTTCCTTCGAAGCAATATCCGATGGAGCATGGTATCGTGAAACTTCCCGGATCTTTTAATTTACGAGGGAGTTGCTTCTGAAGAATTGCACTGCACTCTTGAGTGAGTGCTACAGTTTCATTGACTCCAAATTTTCTCTTCTTAGAGAGAATATCCTTCATGAACTTCACATAACTAGGCATCTGTTCTAGGGCTTCGGCAAAAGGGATATTTATTTGCAGTTTCTTAAAGATTTCTACAAATTTTTGGAATTGTTGATCTAACTTGCTTTTCCTTAATCTTTGTGGAAATGGTGGTGGGGGGTAGACGACCGTCTTCTCCTTACTTCTTCCTAGTTCACCGTTATGCTCTCTAGTCTTGTCTACTAACTTTTCTACCTCCTTCTCATTGCTCTCATCGTCTTGTTTTTTATCTTCATTATTAACACCAGGTCTATGATCTTCTAAATCATTTTCTTCAATGTTCTCATTAGCTGGTTTATTAGTCAAATCGCTTACAAGTTCTTTTCCGTTACGTAGGGTGACAGCCTTGCATTGTTGGTTGTCTCCCTTAGGATTTGGAGTGGTGTCAGATGGAAGTGTGCCCGGTGGTCTAAGACTCAAGGCGTTGGCAATTTGACCTAACTGGGATTCTATCATGCGTAATGACCCCTCTAGATTAGAAATACGTACATCTCTCTTTTGCATCGACTCCATAATCATCTCATCAGTCAGTTTCCTAGGAATACTAGGTTGATTAAAAGCATTATTATGTTGTGGATGTGGGTTGTTCAGATTCAATCCAGGTGGATGGTTTGCTCCCGCATTATTCTTCCAAGAGAAGTTTGGATGATTTCTCCACTCGGGATGGTAGTGGTTTGCAAAACCTGGTGGTACTTGCCTTGGTTGGCCTCCGATATAGTTCGTCTCCTCCGTTATTTGATTAAGTTGTTCAACCGTTAGGGGTGCATTAGGTGTAGAGATGGACAATAAATCTAACCTCTTATTAATTAGATTAAATTGGGATGACATTTGTGCAGCTAACGATGTAATCTGGTCCACTTGATGGACTCCAGCCGGTTGTATATTACCTTGTCTTTCATAAGCCTGATAATTATTAGAAGTAAGATCTTCTAATATTCCGTAGGCATCTTCGGGATATTTCTTCATTAAGAAACCTCATGTGGCTCCGTCAACTAAAATCATGGTTGCCGTTTGCAAACCATTGTAAAATATGGAGACTTGTTGGTGTTGGTGCAACTCGTGGTGTGGACATTTTCGTAACAACTCTTTAAAACGCTCCCACGCTTCATAAAGAGTCTCCCCAGGATTTTGCATGAAAGTAGTTATGTCCCTAATTAGTTTTGCAGTCTTCGAAGGTGGGAAATACTTATTTAGAAATTTTTCAACTAGTTGTTCCCATGTGGTGATAGAGTCATTGGGTAGTGAGTCTAACCAATCTTTCGCTCGTCCCTCTAACGAAAAGGGAAATAATCTCAACAAAATCGCATCTTCGGATGCTCCATTGAATTTGAACATGTCACAAATTGCTAAGAATGTACGTAGGTGAGAGTTCGCATCTTCGTGACTAAGGCCCCCAAATTTGTTATGTTGCACTTGTTGCATAATTAGTGGGTCCATTTTAAAGTTATTTGCCGCAATTGCGGGTCGCGCGATACTAAAGTGTAAACCTCCCCTTAAAGGTGTATTATAATCGCGACACGTCATTCGTGGCGCGGCGTCTTGACCATTATGGTCCACTTGTCCTTCATGATTATTTAAGTTCTCGTGATCGTTGTTATCCATCTCTTGATGAATAATATTCAGCGTTCTACAAAGTTTTCTGTTTTGCCTACACGCACGCTCTATTTCTGAATTGAAAGGCAAAAGTTCAGTAGTTCGATGCCTGGACATGCACAAACAGAATTTCAGATAGCAGTAAGACAAAAACAATACAAGATAACACAACAAAACAAGAACTTGAGCTCTAAATACTCAGGTTTAACTAATATCGCAAGAAATAAAACACTAAAGACGTCGCACCTCCCCGGCAACGGCGCCAAAAACTTGATACGCCCAAAATAGGAATGCGTATTACCGCAAGTGTACGTGCCGTGTCAAGTAATAAATAGTAAGTAAAGATCGTTCCCTCGAGGAGATGGTGGACTCAGTGCTTGCAATTACTAGTGCTGCCTTTTCTTTAAAGTCAAGTGGAATAATATGATGTTTCGAAATACTAAAATTTTAAAGTAAAACTTCTAATTACTCGAAATAAACTATAGAACCGAGAGAATAATACTTTGTTATCAGAGACCAAAGATAATCTTGTATCGTGATTTCCTAAGTCTAGCGTGACAACTCTTGTAGATAGTTTTGCGATGATGAGTGGTGACACGTCTGGCAACGATTTTAGAATAGAAATCCGTACCTCTCGATATCGGAAGTCCCTAGTTCTCTATTACCCCGGAGGTGAAATAAGAACCGCTTAAAGATTGAAAATCAAAGTTACTAGTATCAAGGGGAAATCTCTTTCTCCCTTAAAATACTATACCGAATCCACGATATACTTACGCGACTCCTCTCTCGATTTATGAAGCGCAGTAAAAGGATAAAATCTCGGCCAAAGATTTCAAATTGAAGATCATGAATTAAGCACAAACATTCATCAATCATTCACAAATCCAGAAATTTAGATAATTGTCATCACACTTGACGAAGTAATCTCACAATACAAGATTAAAACAAATTAGTTCATCACGATGGATGGAGCACACCAACAAACAAGAAAGATCTTACAGCGCATGATGGAGGAAAAGCAAAATAATGCAGGAATTCTCTCTCCGAAGTGTGCCGAACCAGTCCGTCTTCAAGATCCGGCGTGCCCTAATTCTTCTTCTTCAAGACAAGCCCCTTTTTCTTTCTCTCCCTCTTGTGTTCTGCCCTATTCTGGTCGAAATCCCCTCTAAAAACGTCAGCCCCCCTTTTGAAAAGGTGTGTCCTTTCATATTTGAAAAGGAGCAGTTTTTATTTTAAAAATCTGAATTTTCGGAACAGACGATGTTGCAACATCAAAATAGGCCGTTGCAACAACCTTTTTAGACAAAAATAAAAATTTCAGATTTTCTTCTCCAAATCAATTTCTTTGGTGTCACCTGCATGGAAACTATAGAATATGATCAAATAAGTAAAATATTCCTCAAATATAGATTTTAATCATATTCTTATCAATTAACTTCAATTTGCTCTCCTTTTTAATAAATATCAGAAGAAATAATGGGCTTAGATAATTTATATTGAGAAGTTATCAGTACACGCCAGGGAAAGCCAATGTGGTGGCAGATGCTTTGAGTAGGAAATACTCGGGGCAAGGAAATTGGATTGAAGCTCACGATGAGCGGTTAAGGCGGGACTGGGAGTCCCTTGGCTTGGAATGTGTGGCAAGAGGCGAGTCTAGCGTGGCTCGACTAAATTGGACTGAGATGCAGAGTGACTTATGCGATCGTATTCGAGAAGCGACCCGTGTAGATGCGAAGTTCCAACCTTTCGTGGAGGAAGCTCTAAAGGGTGAGGGTAGCGCCTGGGAGATGGTTGATGGGATTCTGAGGAAGGGCGGAAGGATTTGTGTACCGCAGTTCGGCAAGCTCCGCGAGGAGTTGATGTTTGAGGCCCACTTCACTAAGTACTCCATTCACCCGGGTAGTACAAAGATGTACTTGGACTTGAAGAAGTCCTATTGGTGGCCTGGGATGAAGCGGGACGTGGCTTCGTGTGTGAGTCGGTGCCAAACATGTGCCTTGGTGAAGGCCGAATGTCAGAAGCCGGGCGGGTTCTTGAAGCCTCTTCCAATCCCCGAATGGAAATTTGATGACATCTCCATGGATTTTGTGCATGGGTTGCCTAGATCGCAGCAGGGTAATGATGCCATTTGGGTGATTGTGGACCGCTTGACCAAAGTGGCACATTTCATCCCAAACCGGAAGGAGGACAGTGTGGAAAAGTTGGTGGAGTTGTACGTCCGCAATATTATACGACTCCATGGGATTCCGAAGAGTATAGTCAGCGACCGGGATGGACGTTTCACGTCTAAGGATTGGCGGTTGGTACAGAAGAGCTTGGGCACAAAACTCAAGTTCAGTACAGCTTTTCATCCTCAAACCGATGGGCAAACTGAGAGAACGAACCGTACTTTGGAAGATATGCTAAGGATGTGTACTCTCGACTTCGGCAAGAAGTGGGAGGATCACCTCTTCATGGTGGAGTTTGCGTATAACAATAGTTACCAGGCTAGTATCAAGATGGCGCCATACGAAGCTCTGTATGGGAGGCGGTGTCGAACACCGATGTCTTGGACAGAGGCGGGAGACACCAAGCTTTTGGTGAAAGAAGTGGTAGCCGATGCTAGTGAGCTAGTGCGGACCATCCAAGAGCGCACGAAGGTAGCTCAAGATCGGCAGTAGAAGTATTTCAATGCTCGCCACAGGCATGTGGAATTCGCTGTGGGCGACTGGGTGTATCTTAAGATCAAGCCGTTCAAAGGCGTTTCGCGAATTCGCCGACTCAAGAAGCTGAGTCCGAGATTTTTGGGACCATTCAAGGTCATTGAGTGAGTGGGAGAGGCAGCGTACCGGTTGGCGTTGTCCACAGAGCTAAATGGATTGCATGACGTTTTTCACGTCTCCGTCCTGAGGAAAGCGTTGTTAGAAGCCAGCGTGGTGATTGAGCCGACGACGGTGCCGGTAGAGGAAGACTTGGGGACGCGAGTTCGTCCAGTCGGGATAGAAGACTCAGAGGTTTGGCAATTGCGGAACAAAGAGGTCAGACTCGTAAAGGTCCGTTGGGACAACTGTGGTTGCGAGGAGCTCTCATGGGAGCAAGAGCAAGCCATGCTAGAGGAGTACCCCGAGCTTTTCTCCTCAGGTACTATTTAGTTTTGTTTACCTTCCAGTTTTAAATTTCGGGACGAAATTCTTTTAAGGGGGAGAGAGTTGTAACACCCCGAAACTCAAAAGAGGGACGGGTGATGTTTTAAGCCCAGTTTGGTTTTTGGAGCAGGTGTCACGGGCGTGTTACGGGCGTGTCACGGGCGTGTCATGGGCGTGTCACGGGCGTGACACAGGCGTGTTCGGCCTCGGGCCGTGTGGTCGACGCTGTGGCGGTCGACGCTAGTCGAGTTGTAGAACACGGCCTAAGACACGGGCGTGTCCCAGGCCGTGTCACTCCAGGGATTCTGCAAGTGTGGTACACGGGCCGTGACACAGGCACAAACACGGGCGTGTCAAATTTGACACGGGCGTGTCTGATGCCGTGTCACAAGGCCGTGTACCTCTCTGACTGCGAAATGGTGGTCGAGTGCACACGGGTGGCGTGACACGGGTCCCGACACGGGCGTGTCGCAGGTGACACGGGCGTGTCGGAGGCCGTGTCAAAGGCCGTGTGCTGGTTTTTCGACTCGATCGAGACGGCGAATGGGTGACACGGCCAGTCACACGGCCGTGTTGCAACCCGTGTTCGGTCCAGATTTTCTAATTTGGGTTCCGATCGTGGCCGTTCGTTCTTTTCTTTGGAAGATCCAACGGTGGGGGGCCTCCCTGGGCGGTTTAAGGCCGGGAATAGGGTTCCAAACCCTCATTCCCCACTTTCTTTTATCTCTCTAAGTTCTAGAGAGAAGGGAGAGCAAGGAGGCCAAGTTCCGGCCGCCGACGAAGCTTCGGAGGTCCGTTTCGCGAGCGGAGTTCAGATCCGCGAAGGTGGGAGCGTTGCGGTGGTTTTCAACCGAGCAAATCTTCTCCATGGCTAGGAAGAGGGGACAGAAGGTAACGACGCTTCTCCTCTCGGTTTTTAGGATTTAGGATGCATGAATAGCATCCCCTTCCTTTCGTATTTTGAGCACCGAATCTCTCAAATGAGAGGGATTCGTGTAGCCTAGGTTCAAGAGGACCTCCAGGTTGAGTATGCTCATCCCGGCATGCTTTGCATTAGAGATCCGCTCCGTTAGCGGATTAGGCATTGTGGGTGAAGCCATGGTCGCGATTGTTGGTCCGACCCGGTGATGTTGCATAGCGAGTTTCGGGGTTTCAATAGAAATCCGCAGCGGCAATACGTCGTTGTATGTATGCGTTTTCCCCCTCATATTTGAGTGAGTACTCGTAGTCGGAACCGGACGAGGTTAGCTCCGCTTTGTGCGGTAGATGGTTTCCTTGGAGCACGGGAAAGACACGGTGCGAGTGGCGATTGGGGTGGGGAAACCTTTGTTTGTGTTGTGCTAAGGTGCGACTATGTCTCCGTGGTCGGCTGGCTATCCCGTGGCGCGCAAGTCATGTGGGGGAAGTGTCCCGGCGAGACTAGCCCCTTTTGTGGACTGACGAGAATGTCGAGCGGAGGACAAGCCCGGGCAATGTGGCCATGAGCGGGTGGGGTCCAGCAAGGCTTCTTAGAATCGGTCAGTGTGAGACGGAACCCTGACGTGCGAAGTCAGAATGTGCGGGCAAGCCCCGAGGTATATGACCCTTGTGCGGGTGGGGCCTTTGCAAGGTTCCGTGTGACGGCGTGTGTGCCGTTAGGGACATGGTGGTTCCCTTGTGTTTGCGGCTTTAAGCCAATGGGGAAACGGAAGTACCCAGTGTTTGATGTTGTGCTAGATGCATACGAACTAGGGTGCCTTGGGTGAAACCCGGGTTGCATTCATGCTGCATAGTAGGCCCTTTCACTTTGTACAAAACATAGAGAACATGTATGTTGTATGAGACATCCAAGCCTGTTTTACCGCTTTATTACATATACTCTTTTGGTATACGAAGTGCTAACTTGCAGGTGGAGTGGTACCCCGGGATCCGTTAGGGACGGCCGGGAGGAGATGTGTTTGTTACACAGTAGAGGTCAGCCTTTGCTGACCCACGCTACTTCAAAACCTTACAGGGCAATGATCGCATGCAGGAGCTAGCGCGCCGGGCGAAAAGCCCTAAGCCTCATGAAGTGTTGCTGTGCTTGGTTTTTCCTTTCGTGTTTGCTACCCTTGTTATGTTTATGTCCGGCTTGCATGCCGAGGTAGCCTAGGAGTGCTTGTTACATTTATATTTTTTGGACTATTATTGTGTAAGGCCTTAAGGCCATTTGATACTCTATCATTAGTGGATAACTTCTGTCGGTTTGTTCTGTTTCCGCTGTGTTTGTCTGGAGTTTTGAGATTGGGTAGTTTTCATATCATCTTTTAATACTGAAGCTGTGGCGTCCGTATGTTGTGGGGCCCCGGCCGGACCCATATTATATGGTCCTTACAGGGGAGGTGTTACAAGTTAGCTCTGAAAATTCTCGAGTATGTGAAAGGTGTACCCGTGAAAGGGCTCTTGTTCATGAAAAGGGGACATTTAAAAGTATAGGCTTATTCTGACGCAAGCTACACAGATGATAAGGGCGACAGGAAGTCAACATCTGGTTTTTGCACCTTTGTTGGAGGAAATCTAATCAGTTGGAAGAGCAAGAAGCAGGTTGTAGTTGTCAGATCAAGTGCAGAAGCAGAGTATAGAAGTATGGCTCTGACTGCTTGAGAGTTGAAGTGGCTTCGGACTCTCTTAGTGGATATGGGAGAGTTTTATGATCACCCCCTACCGATGTTCTGTGACAATAAAGTAGCTATATACATTTCGAAGAATCGATCTTTCACGAGAGAACGAAGCATATCGAGGTTGATTGCCACTTTATTAGATAAGAGATTTTGAAGAATCGGATATGCACTCTATTCGTTACTTCTGATAAAGAGCTGACAGATTTCTTCACGAAACCAGTTACTTCGTTCACAGAGGTTTGTGGCAAGCTGGGCATGGTTGACATATATGCTCCAGCTTGAGGGGAGTGTTAGAACTCAGTTCGGGCAGTTAGCCATTCTAGCCGCAGCGGCCTGTCTGGTCGGCCTTATGGCAGTTTCACACAACGAGCTATTAAGTTGGATGTCCAGCGGACTGGTTTGAGACCACAGTTATTCTTTGGTTGTTTAGTCACAGCGGTCTAGTGAAACCACATCTGCCTGTATGAAGTCGCATCAGTGATCTGCAGGAGGTTGCAGCTATGGTTTTAGTGTTAGCTGCAACGGTCTGGTTGTAGCCGCCTCTGTGCATGATGGTTTGCCATGTCAGCGGTCAGGTGACAGCCTACAGTTTGTAGTGAGGAGGATTACAAAAGCTTCAGTTTGATGGGTAGCCGCACTGCGGTCTGGTGGTAACCCTTAGGTGCGGCCTGGCGACTTATATGGCGATCTTCTCTAGTGGCCGCAAGTTGTATTATTATATTTTATGTAGTGTGCGGTTTGTGTATGTCAAACCGCACAAGCCGCCCGACTTAAGTTTAGTCCAACATCGTGTATTCTTCTCTCTCACCTCCCCCGTTTTCTAGAAATAAGGGGGCATATTTATGTAATGATTACTTTTTTAGAGCAATAAAATTTACGGTTATTTACCTCTTGTCCGATTTTCTTCTTATATTTTCACTTCCATATCGCTCCTTGTCAAATTGTGGAGCAGGTTGATGTTTAAGGGGGATGCATGGTAAGGAATACTCGTAAGATTGGAGGTGAAGATCACCATACGTCGACACGGACGCGTTGTTGTGGTGTAGCTGAGTTTTATACTAGAGACCTCTTCGAGGATGGGAGCGGGGCCTCTTATATAGATGAGGTGTAGCTCCACCATTATCTTTCCTTTGTACAGTTGTGTTATGTAGTGGCTTTGTACCTCGTTTGCGCATCCTCGACCACAACTTGTGCTTGCTTGATTGTTTGGTAGCCGCTCAATCATTGAGCATTTGTTTGTGAGAGCAAAACATTTGTGGTGTTGGAACCAACGTTTTGCGGGGGCAATTATTTTTTGCATCTTTGATATTGGCGGTTAAAGGATGAGATCCAGACGATATTGTGAACTACTACCAGGGCGAAGGGAGGACGCTTCTAGCCAGGTAATGAAAGGTCCGGCTTAATGAGCTGGGGGATGTCGATGAAGGTTATGGTGAAGGGCAGACCTTCGAACCGCTAACGAACATAAGGGGGTAGGCCCTGATAGTGCTGCGAACTACTATGACGAATAAGGGAAAAACTTTTGATCGACAGTAGTGAGAGGTCACTGGGACGTGGTCCTGGATGAACACTAAAGTATGGATGCTTCGAACAACTGACCAATACAAAGGGGGTATGCCCTTGCGACGTCGCGATCTATCGGGGCAGATAAGGGAAAAACCTTTGATTGTCGGCAGTGGGAGGTCGCTGGGGTTGGGAGCCCTGAGAGACGGTGAAGGGCAAACCTTCAAACCACTAGCGAATGCAAGGGGGCAGGTCCTGACGACGCCGCGACCTAGGGTAGTGGATAAGCGCAAAACATTTGATCTGTAGTAGTGATAGGTCGCTGGGATGTGGTCCCGGAGAAACAGTGAAGTTCAGAAGCTTCGAACTACTAGCGAACGCAAGGGGCCAGGCTCTGGCGTCTCCGCGACCTACTACAACGGATAAGGGAGAAACCTTTGATCAGCGGTAGTGGTAGGTCGCTGGGGCTGGGAGTCCTAGGATACGGTGAAGGTCATACCTTCAAACCGAAGAGGTCGGAGTCTTCTTTTGGGAGATCCAAACACTCTGTAAGAGAAAGGCCGGTGTATCTGTTTGGGAGATCCGAACACTTTGTAAGAGAAAGGCTAGTGTCTCCTTTTGTGATATCCAAACACTGTAATAAAAGGCTGGTGTCTTTTTGGGGGAATCTGAACACTCTGTGAGAGAAAGTTTGGTGTCTTCTTTTGGGAGATCTGAACACACTAAAAGTGAAAATCGCACAACATCCAATTGTATTGTGAATAATACTTGTTTGAGTACATGAACACTAGAAACGTTTGATTTGGAAACTTATTGGGCTTCTTGGTCATTCCGTTCGTGGGGAACAAATCCTCCTCAGAAATAGTCTCTTTGGGGGTTTCCCCCCTGCTGTTCGATTCTGACCTGGCCATTTCAATGTCCATGTGCTGCAAAAATTCTTCAAGAAACCCTGACAAATGAATCTTTTGATCTATGTCTTGAGTCTCGAACAATCCTTTATTTTATGCCCGTGACCTTGATGGTAGATACAGTACTTGGATTGGTCCCTAGAGTTTGCAACAAGAGCCCTTGACTTCTAAAGAGAGGGATGGTTGCAAATAGCAAGCAATCTTTTTATTTGCAAGGTATTAAGGGAAGTAAAGACTTGCTTGCAGTGATGTCCTCAACTTAGCGGGATTGTAACACCCCGAAACTCAAAAGAGGGACGGGTGACTTTTTAAGCCAAGTCTGGGACTTGGAGCAGGTGACACGGCCTGGGACACGGGCGTGTCCCAGGGCGTATCACGGGAGGCACACTGCCTGGGATACGGGCATGTCCCAGGGCGTGTCCTGCTAGGGCAGGTTGTGGTTTTGTGCTAAGGAGAACACACGGCCTGGGACACGGGCGTGTCCCAGGGCGTGTCTAGCAAACGGCATGTGATATGGGCGTGTCACATGGCCGTGTCCTTCTCGGGGGAGTCTTGGATTTTGCACACGGGCCCTAACACGGGCGTGTCACATGTGACACGGGCGTGTCGGTGGCCGTGTCAGAGGCCGTGTTCTGGTCGAGCATCCCTGGTGACGGCGAATGAGTGACACGGCCATGCACATGGTCGTGTTGCAACCCGTGTTCGGCCCAGTTTTTGTATTTCAGGCCCCGATCGTGGCCATTCGTTTCTTTACTATGGGATCCGACGGCTGGGGGTTGGGTCTGAGGGTTAACACCCGGGAATAGGGTTTAGAAACCCTCATTTCTCTTGAGTGGTTCTCTTTCTAAAGTTAGAGAGAGGAGAGAGCAAGGAGGAGGAAGAAGGGCTAGATCCGGTCACCGGCGGAGCTTCAGAGCTCCAAATCGCGAGCCGACTTCACATCCGTAGAGGCAAGGAGATTGCGGTGCTTTCCATCCGCATAGATTTTCATGGCGCCAAGAAGAAACGCTAGGGTAACGATTCTCATCCTAGGACATGTGAAGTCCTTTTTTCCTTTGCATAGGAAGCCCTCTCACGCGAGTGTACGATGAGTTGAGGCGTTCCTTGGGGTAGATATGTAAAGTCCCCCTTGTGTAGAGTCCGTATGCGAAAACAGACATAGGCATGATGTGTGAAGCCTATCCGGACAAGTTGGTCTGGATCGGTGATGTTGCATTGCATAATAACCGGATAAGACTCCATATGAATGGTTGTTTTTCGGGTTTTCTATGAGGTATATTGTATCAGGGAGCCTTGGGGACTAACTCCAAGGTGCAACCAGAAAACTGGGCAAATGCGGGATGTTGCCAACATGGTGGCCGGTGAGCCAACTTGAACATAACTGGGTTATGTGAATTGTGTGATGGAAACGGGACTCGGGGAGTCTTGACCTGCACATATGGCTTAAATTGTCGTTGCGGTATGAGTACGGGTCAGGCGGAACCGTACCCGATCTATGTCATTCGGTGGAACTGCTGGCATAGATGAGGGTCTTCGGAGATCTATGGCTTAAATTGACGTGACCAATGCCAGGAAGACAAAATGCTCATATGGTTGGCCGTCCAAGGGACGGTGGTGAGACGGGAACCTGCATGGCTTAAATTGATGTGACGTTGGCCGGTTCGCCGTGAATGTTCCCTGAGTGCACGGGGTGTGTGTCCGTGCATGCCTGCACCTGTGATGAAGTGTGTGTTTACACTATGCCGCTTGATTATGCTAACAAAATGCAGGGAAGAGAATCGCCGCCCCGAGTTGGGGGCAGGGTCGTTATAATTTGGTCAGCATAGCTGGCCGTTGCTTTTGTTTACCACCGTGCGGTGGATTGTTGCTTGCAGGTGCTGTGGAGCCGAGTGGTAAATAGCTGGCTAAAGCCCAAGTTGTTGTGCCGGCCCTCGAAGGCCTAATTCTGAGTGTTTTTCTTATGTACTCATGTGTGACCGGCCTGCGTGCCGAGGTTTGGAAGGCACTTTTATTGAGTAAACTTTTTTAAGGCCATAAGACCATTTTTGGTGTATTATACATTCCTATGGGTTTATTGTAGTGGACATTCATGCTTAGCTGGGTTCTTTTATCGATGCAACTTAATAATTTGCTTCTGCTAGGTGCTCTGTGTAGGACGTTGTGATTGGTTGATTGGTCTCAATAAGTAACCAACCGGTCTGTCCGTAGTATATGGCGTCGGGCCCCGGCCGGACCTACTGCTATATGTTATACGACGGATAGGGGTGTTACAATTTGGTATCAGACTACCGGTTTCGGTCAAGCTTAAATGAATTCGTGGGCGAATTCACTTTAAGGGGTGGTGAGCACATGTGTGTGCATCATTATAACATGAAAAGAACTCATGAATGTCCACTTAGGAATGAAAATACACATGTTTGAGGAACCTGTGTGTTCCTATAATTACTATTTGCAATATTGTTTGGTTGCTTATCGGTGTTTTGCACGATTATAGGTGACCAGGAGTGGTGTTGGACCGTCGGAACGGCCAGGTTCTGAGGCAAGCAACGTACCAAATGATGCGCCTGCAACACCTCCTTCAACCGAGACCATTAGATTGGTGCCGGAAGCTGTACTTACAATGATTAATGTGCAGCCTGCGAGGCAGGTGCAACAGCCTGCTCCTGCTATGGAGCAAGTACCGCTCGAAGCGGAAGAGCCTAGGAGGGTGGAATAGGTGATGGTGGAACCGGAGTTGCCTCAGAGAGTAACTGAGAAACAACTTAAGCATGTGATGGGTTTCCATCCGCCAGTGTTCTCGGGAATGGGAACCCCGACTCAGGCAGAGGATTGGCTATCGAGAGTCAAGAGAGTACTGACAACAACGAGGACTGAAGAGTGGCAGAAGACCACGATTGCGACGTTCTTGCTAGACGGGGACGTGAGGTTATAGTGGGAAGGGCTGGAGCTACACCACCTGAGGGGAAGACAGTTGGCTGATGTCTCTATTGAGGAATTTTTGAGGTTGTTTATGGCTCGATACCTCCCCTCAGCTCAGAGGATCGCGTTGGAAAATGAGTTTCAAAAATTGGTGCAAGGAGACAGCACCGTGGACGAGTATCTCCATGAGTTCACTCATTTGGGACGATACGCTAGCGCTACCTTTGCCGATGAGCAGCGCAAGATGAACCGTTTCTATGAAGGGTTAAGAGATGATTTGAGGTTGTTACTTTCGGGGCCTAATGTAACGCCCCCGGTTTTTTTCTGTGTTTTGTTTGACAATTACTTGGCGTTACGATGGCGGGTTGTCAGCTTCTGCCATTGTTAAAGCATGGTCTTAGCCCTTTAGGTTCCTCTAGTGATCCATTAGGAGCCTATTTGCAATATTCCCCAGCAAGCCGGGTCTGTTTTGGTGACTCGGCAGGGCCTCTCAGGGAATGCTTGTGTTTTGGCTTCGGGCAGTGTTAGCCCAAGTTTTGATCGTCGGATGTTGTTTTCGACTTTGCCGTGTGTTTGTAGCTGTAGTGTTTGGCTACATGGCGAGTTTTTCCGAAATCCGAAATCACTCGTTTTTCGCGTCGTTTCGACGTGCGTTTTGTTAGCCGGTAGTGGCTACCCGTTGGTTGTGAATGGACTGGTGTGTTCGAGCTTGGTAAGGTCGATGCTTGTTTTAGGCTACGTATGGTTAGCCTTTGTTTTTTTTTCATATGGTGAGTTTTTATATAGGTGTATGTATGTATATATGTATATATATAGTAACCTTTTAGTGTTTGTGCTGTATATGTGTCTATATATATATAAGTGTGTATACATACATATATGTTTATAGCTGTATATATATGTGTATTATGTATATATTGTATATATAAATGTATATATATATGTATTTATATTTGTGCAATAGCTAGCAGGGCTCGGGTAGCACTAGGCTTAGTGACTGTTGTAGCTTAGTGCTGGTAGTTTATGTATGCTTATTATATATATATATATATATATATATATATATATATATATATATTTGTATATATCAAGCTTGTAGTATTGTCTCGGGTTAGCTGCTAAGGATAAGCATGAGCTGGTTAGTGGCCGAATAGGCTAGATTAAATTAAGCCTTAGTGGTAGCTAAGTATTATATTATATTAGCTTAGTGGGTGCTAGTGGGGGTTTTTCCCTAGGCTCTTCCCTTATCTCCTCCCACAACCCGAGCAAAAGCTTCCAGCGGAAGAAGGCGGAGACGGGAGAAGCTGTAGGCTGGTCTGGTGATTTCTAGCTGCTCCATAGCTGGTTGCCCGGGGATTTCCAGCTTTGAGCTGCTCTCGCCGAAAGCTAGCTTCCTAGGTATATTAATTAGGCTTTAGACCTGATTGTTGAGAGCAAGGATTTCGGGTTCTTCTCTATTTTCTTCCCTAAAGCTCAAGGTTTCTTTTTCCTAGGTAGCCCTGCTGACCGGTGCTGAACCCGTGAGGTGTAGCTGCTGTGAGACTTCGGTGTTAAGGCAAGTGGCCCCCTTGCCCTTGCCTTTTTCTGTTCCTTGTTACTAGACCTTTTTTTTTCTGTGCCTTAACTAAATCAGTAACTAGCTGTGCCGAGTTTCTGTTCTTCCCATTTTTATTCCAGTTTGTGCTCAGCTTGGTAGCAGATGTCTCGGTTTTGGCTTAGAGTAGTTTTTTATATAGTTAGAACTGGGACTAGGCTGCTGTAGGATGGATTAGAAGAGCAGCAGGAGCCTTGGAATTAATTTTCCAAGGCTCTGCTTGCTGTCATTGAGAAGAGCTGGGGCGGGGTTTAGGAAAATTTCTAAGTACCCAGGCGTTAAGTGAAGGCCATTCACTCAACGCCAGGTGTTTTTTTTTTCGGCTAAGGGCCCAGGCGTTGAATGAGGTCCACTCACTAGACGCCGTAGTTCTTTTTAGACTAATGTTATAGCCTTGGGATGTGAGCTTCTTTAGGGATGTTAGGAAAGTTTTACCTTCCTAAGGGGGATGTTGGGGGTGTTCGGCTAGTATTTGCATGCCGAATCATGGGCTATGACTAGAGGAGGGTGTTGTGGTTTGGACTCTGAGGGGTGAATTGTGTGTGCTAAGCTGTGGCCACCACTTAGTTTGGACACTGTGGCCAACTCGTTGGGTGTGTGGACCCTGAAGCTGCCACCGGTTGTGTTTTTACCCTTGAGTATTTTTTGGGGTCTGGTTGTTGTTGTTGGACACTGTGGCCACCCACTCCAGTCCCCCTTATTTTTACACCCCGGTCATTTGCCCACAAATTAGGACTGTTAGTTTCCTATTGTCTACTTTTGGTTTTTCCCTGCTTTTATGCTGATGCATTTCTTCTGCAGGTTGACTCTTTCCAGAGCAGGTAGTATTGTGCTCACACATAGTGTATTTTGCCTTTATTGCTCTATAAGCAATGCTTTTTTCTTTTCCTGCTTATGTAGTTTAGTATTTTGTTGTCGGGTTGGAAAACCCTTCTTTAATTGAGTAATCTGACACTCCTTACTTTGATTTATTTTCTTTGCTGAGGCATTTCTTTTCTTGAATGCCTCAGGTCAAGGTTGTAGCTGATTGAGCGGCTGATTTTTCTATTTGCTGAGTCTTGCTGGTAGCCTCCAGGGTAGCAGAGCTGCAGATCACTCCCTTGTGAGGTAGTCATTTTTATTTTTTGTATGGACATGCACACTCACTGGTGGGTTCGTGTCGGGTTGTCGACGCCCACTGGTGGCTTTCTTGTTTTGCTAAGTATGAATTTAGACTGCTGTTTTTGCCCTCTTGGGGTTGTTTACTTGCTTCTGGAAAGGTTTTATGCTAGGTTGCATGTTAGGTATTTTAAAACCCTAAACTATTATATGTACCTCATGCATAACATATTTGCTAACTAAAGCACTATTTTCTTAAAGCGTAAACCTCTTTTAATATATATATACTATACTCACCTTTGGTGTCGTGCATTCTATAAGTGGTCTCTGGTGGACCCTTATACTCATTTAGGGTGTCAAACTAACTGAATCAAAGTATTTTTCCGCTGTAAGCATATATATTTTTTTCTTAGCGTGGACTAGCTGATCCACTGTGCCGAGGGATACGACCTTCAAACAAACTGGTTTTCTATTAAATTAAAACTTGTGATTTATGGTTTTGGTGTGTCGCCTGAGCGTCGGCAGTTATCCCCTGCTCGACGTGGCATCACAACGCGTGTTTTTCCCTTACTCTAATACTTCTTAACCTCGGGGAAAATGCGGGTCGTGACACCTATGGCGTAGGGTTTCATGACCTTGGTCAACTCGGCCCGGTCCTTGGAAAAGGACATGAAGAATGTTCGTGCGAAGAAGAAATCTGGTGGACAGAAATCAGAGTTTAAAGTGCCGACTACTTCGAAGTCTGGATATCGTAGATTCTATAAGAAGGCTAAGATGTCGGGTCCAACCCCTTCTTCAGGTGCCTCGGGGGAAACTACCAACCCAACCCCGGGCGCTTGTTATACTTGTGGAAAGACGGGGCACTTTGCCCGTGATTGTTGGAGCGGACGTCCGAAGTCCGAGAGAAAGCAAGGAGCCACTTATGAAGAGAAGGGAAAGGCGGTGGAGTCAACCACATCCCACTATGCTCCGACTCAACCGAGAGTCTATAATCTGGGCCAGCAGGAGGCCATCAAGCAAGAGGATGTGGTGACAGGTACGGTTTAATTTATAGCAAGTTAGCTTTAAATACTATTACTCAGTGCTTGTTAGCTTAATACTGTTTGTATAGGCTTTGTTCTGATTGGCGGTAGTCCGATACGAGCACTTTTCGATACGGAAGCTTCACACTCCATTTTGTCCGAAAGTTTTATAACGTGCATCAGAGTCCCTTCTTCGATGGCGAAGGACAAATTGGATGTGTTGCTACCGAATGGGTGTTCGATGCGTGCGGACAGAGTATGCGCCGTAAAGGTTCATATTGGAAGCCAAGTGTTCGACTTTCTAGCGTCGTTGCTGCCGCTAGTAGAGTTCGACATTATCTTCAGTATGGATTGGCTTTCAGAGCAGAAGGCTTGTATCGATTGCAACCGTAAGGAGGTCAAGCTGGGTGCTGGGCAGGAGACGATGTTTGCGGGATTGAAGGGGTCGAGCAAGATGCTAATGTCTGCTCTTCAGGTGGTGAAGGCGGTTCGTGCTGGAGCAGAGCTGTTCTTCACGTTAGTGGAGGCTGTAAATCCTAATGCCTCTTTGGATAGTATCCCAATGGTATGTGAGTACCCCGACTTGTTCCCGAGCGATCTTCCCGAAGCCCCACCGAAGCGAGAGATTGAATTCATGATCGAGCTCGTGCCAGGTGCCGAACCTGTGTCACGTTCTTCTTATAGGTTGGCGCCTAAGGAGATGGCGGAGTTGAAGGTTCACCAAGAGGAGTTGTTGGAGCAAGGGTATGTGCGTCCAAGCTCGTCGCCTTGGAGCGCACCGGTCCTCTTTGTTAAGAAGAAGGACGGGAGCTTGCGGCTGTGTATCAACTACAGCGAGTTGAACAAGCTAACTGAGAAGAATAAATACCCGATCACAAGGATTGATGATCTTTTCGATCAGTTAGTCAGATCGTCGGTATATTCGAAGTTGGATCTGAAGTCTGTGTATTATTAGCTGAGGATAAGGGAGTGTGATATCCCGAAGACATCGTTCAGCACAAGATATGGGCATTCTGAGTTCACAGTCATGCCATTTGGGTTGAATAATGCGCCATCGGTGTTCATGGATCTGATGAACAGGACGTTTAGAGAGTACCTAGACCGTTTTGTGATCGTCTTCATTGACGACATATTGGTGTACTCGCAGTGCGAAGAAGATCACTTCAAGCATCTGCATCTAGTCTTGGAGACGCTGAGAAGGAATGAACTATATGCAAAATTATCCAAATGCGAGTTCTGGCTACCCTAAGTAGCATTCCTTGGTCATATTATCAGTGGGGAAGGTATAGCGGTGGATCCGGCGAAGATTATTGTGATACGGGAGTGACCTGTGTTGTCTTTGGTAGCGGAAGTCCGTAGTTTCCTTGGGCTTGCCGGCTACTACAGGCGCTTCGTAGAGAACTTCTCGCGGATAGTGTTACCTCTCACAAAGTTGACAAGGAAGGATCAGAAGTTCTTGTGGACGCAGGAGTGCGTACAAGCGTTTGAGGAGCTGAAGGGACGGTTGACCACGGCTCCAGTGCTAAGTTCGCCGAGTGGGACCGAGAGCTTCGAGATTTATAGTGATTCCTCAGGTAGTGGTTTGGGTTGTGTGCTACTGCAGCATGGGAATGTTATAGCGTATGGATCGCGTCAGCTAAAAGTGCACAAAAGGAATTATCCGGTCCACGACTTGGAGTTGGTGGCCGTGATTTTTGTGCTTAAGCTGTGGAGACATTACTTGTACGGCGTAAAGGTCGATATTTATACCGACCATAAGAGCCTAAAGTACCTGTTGGATCAGAAGGATCTGAACATGAGGCAGTGAAGATGGATGGAGTTCCTGGGGGACTATATGTTCAAGATTAATTATATACCCAACAAGGGCAATGCAGTTGCAGTTGCATTGAGTCGCAGAGCTCCCGTCCAAGCCAACTGGTTGTCGGTGCATGATGAGAGACTAGTTCAGGAGTTGGAGACGTTGGAAATTTGTTGTGTGGACAAGCAGACTAGCGCTAAAGCATTGTTGAACTGGATGGAAGTTTAGTATGACCTGGCTGATCGCATTCGATAGACATTGGAGTTGGATGATAGCATGAAGGAGCTTATGGATGCAGCATTGAATGGGTCAAATTCCCAGTTTTTAGTTGAGGATGGGCTGTTAAGGAAGGACCATCGTTTGTGCGTCCCAGGCGTGGGAAATCTACGGGCAGAGTTGATGTACGAGGCTCATAATACCAAGTACTCAATCTACCCAGGGAGCACGAAGATGTACCGGTACCTAAAGAAGCTATTTTGGTGGCCAGAGCTTAAGAAGGATGTGACACTGTTTGTGGCTAAGTGTCAAACTTGTCCCTTGGTAAAGGCGGAGTGCCAAAAGCAAGGAGGATTCTTAAAATCCTAGCCTATTTCGGAATGGAAGTTCGACGACATATCAATGGACTTTGTGCATGGCTTGCCAAGGTCGCAGAAGGGAAATGACGCCATCTGGGTGATCGTAGATCGGTTGACAAAGGTGTCGCACTTCATTCCGCATAGGAAGGATGACTCAGTGGAGAAACTGGCGAAACTGAATGTGGATAATATAGTCAGACTGCACGGTGTGTCCCGCAGCATCGTGAGTGATCGCAATGGGCCTTTTACATCCAATGATTGGAGGTTGGTACAATAGATGCTGGGGACTAAATTGAAGTTCAGCACAACCTTCCATCCACAGACGGATTGGCAGACCGAGAGGGTCAACAGAACTATGGAAGACATGCTTTGCATGTGTGTTCTAGACTTCGGGAAGCATTAGGAAGACCACCTATATTTGGTCGAGTTTGTGTACAATAACAGCTACCAGGCGAGTATTCAAATGGCGCCCTTCGAGGCCCTGTATGGTAGGAAGTGTCGCATGCCGTTATCGTGGCTAGAAATGGGTGAGGCAAGGTTGTACAAGAAACAGGAGGTGGAGAGTGCTACTTCTTTGGTGCGGATCATTCGAGAGTATTTGTTAATCGCTAAGGACAGACAAGCTAAGTACTACAATGCCAAGCACCGGAACATGGAGTTCGCGGTCGGCGAATGGGTGTACTTGAAAGTAAAGCCGTGCAAGGATGTTTCACGGGTGAGGCGCTTGAAGAAGCTGAGCCCGAGATATCTTGGACCCTTTGAGATTCTGGAGCGGGTCGGCAAAGCGGCTTATCGTTTGAGGCTATCGGTGGAGTTGAGTGGAATATACGATGTATTCCACATTTCAGTGTTGCGGAAGGCGGTGCAAGAGCCTTCACAGGTGATCGCAGATGATCAAGTGCCGGTGGACGAAGGGTTGACGACTATGGTCAAGCCCGTTCGAATTGAAGACTTTGAGGTCAAGCGACTCCGTAACAAGGAGATCCGGATGGTCAAGGTCCGGTGGGACAATTGCGGTTGGGAGGAGCTCACTTGGGAACGGGAGCAAACCATGCTGGAGGAGTACTCGGAGTTATTCCGCTCAGGTACTGCTTAAAGTTTTCCGTTTTCTTTCCTTTAGTAATTTTAAGGACGAAATTCTTTTAAGAGGGAGAGAGTTATAACACCCCGAAACTCAAAAGAGGGACGGGTGACTTTTTAATCCAAGTCTGGGACTTGGAGCAGGTGACACGGCCTAGGACACGGGCGTGTCCTAGGGCGTATCACAGGAGGCACACGGCCTGGGACACGGGCGTGTCTCAGGGCGTGTCCTGCTCGGGCAGGTTGTGGTTTTGTGCTAAGTATAACACACGACCTGGGATACGGGCATGTCCCAGGGCGTGTATAGCACACGGCATGTGACACGGGTGTGTCACATGGCCGTGTACTTCCCGGGGGAGTCTTGGATTTTGCACACGGGCCGTAACACGGGCCCTGACACGGGCGTGTCACATGTGACATGGGCGTGTCGGTGTCCGTGTCAGAGGCCGTGTTCTGGTCGGGCATCCCTAGTGACGGTGAATGAGTTACACGGCCATGCACACGGCCGTGTTGCAACTCGTGTTCGGCCCAGTTTTTGTGTTTCAGGCCCCGGTCGTGGCCGTTTGTTTCTTTACTATGGGATCCGACGGCTGGGGGTTGGGTCTGAGGGTTTAAACCCGGGAATAGGGTTTAGAAAACCTCATTTCTCTTGAGTGGTTCTCTTTCTAAAGTTAGAGAGAGGAGAGAGCAAGGAGGAGGAAGAAGGACTAGATCCGGTCACCGGCGGAGCTTCGGAGCTCCAAATCGCGAGCCGACTTCAGATCCGCGGAGGCAAGGAGATTGCGGTGCTTTCCATCCGCATAGATTTCCATGGTGCCAAAAAGAAATGCTAGAGTAACGATTCTCATCCTAGGACATGTGAAGTCCTCTTTTCCTTTGCATAGGAAGTCCTCTCACGCGAGTGTGCGATGAGTTGAGGCGTTCCTTGGGGTAGATATGTAAAGTACCCCTTGTGTCGAGTTCGTATGCAAAAACGGACATAGGCATGATGTGTGAAGCCTATCCTGACAAGTTGGTCTGGATTGGTGATGTTGCATTGCATAATAACCGGAGAAGACTCCGTGTGAATGGTTGTTTTTCGGGTTTTCTACGAGGTAGATTTCATCAGGGAGCCTTGGGGACTAACTCCAAGGTGCACCCGGAAAACTGGGCAAATGCGGGATGTTGTCAACATGGTTGCCGGGGAGCCAACTTGAACATAATCGGGTTATGTGAATTGTGTGATGGAAACGGGACTCGGGGAGTCTTGACCTGCGCATATGGCTCAAATTGTTGTTGCGGTATGAGTACTGGTCAGGAGGAACCGTACCCAATCTATGTCGTTCGGTGGAACCGTTGGCATAGATGAGGGTCTTCGGCGGTCTATGGCTTAAATTGACGTGACAAATGCCAGGAAGACAAAATGCTCATATGGTTGGCCGTCCAAGGGACAGTGGTGAGACGGGAACGTCTATGGCTTAAATTGACGTGACATTGGCCGGTCCGCCATGAATGTGCCCTGAGTGCACGGGTGTGTGGTCGTGCATGCCTGCACTTGTGATGAAGTGTGTGTTTACACTATACCGCTTGATTATGCTAATAAAATGCAGGGAAGAGAATCGCCGCCCCGAGTTGGGGGCGGGGTCGTTATAATTTGGTCAGCATAGCTGACCGTCGCTTTTGTTTACCACCGTGCGGTGGATTGTTGCTTGCAAGTGCTACGGAGCCGAGTGGTAAATAGCGAGCTAAAGCCCAAGTTGCTGTGCCGGCCCTCGAAGGCCTAATTCTGAGTGTTTTTCTTTATATACTCATGTGTGACCGGCCTGCGTGCCGAGGTTTGGAAGACACTTTTATTGAGCAAACTTTTGTAAGGCCATAAGGCTATTTTTGGTGTATTATACATTCCTATTGGTTTATTGTAGTGGACATTCATGCTTGGCTGGGTTCTTTTATCGATGCAACTTAATAATTTGCTTCCGCTAGGTGCTTTGTGTAGGACGTTGTGATTGGTTGATTGGTCTCAATAAGTAACCAACCGGTCTGTCCGTAGTATATGGCATCGGGCCCCGGCCGGACCTACTGCTATATGTTATACGACGGATAGGAGTCTTACAATCACCGCAAGGTCTGCCACCCCTCTTCGACATCTTTGATGGATCACACCTCTGCTTCTCTTTTTACCGCTTTTGATTTGTTGTTGATGAACTTTTACTGCCAACGAAGAATGATAGTGTATGAGATGTTGGGTCAAAGCGGTTTACCGCTCGTCATGTCTGTGCTCCTTGGCGACTGTATTGTGAACTTCTTCATGAGCGGTCCTTCAAAACGAAGGGTCGTGGATTGAAACTCCAAAGCAGTAACAAAGTTGATAAGTTCCGGATTCTTCAGCCTGAGGGACGGGGCGGGCTGAGCTAGCTCTAACAGACTCTCTTGCAGGCATGCAATACTTATTGATGGGCTCTTTGATCATGGCACGGTCCAAAGTTGGCGGAAGTGGGCTGCCGAGCCCAAAAGCTGAGCGAGGGGCATGAGGCACCACCTTCTCTCTTAAAAGCACGAGTGCTTGACTTTAGCAGCCCTCTAACCAGTGTACGCGTTTCTCCAATTCCATATAGGGAACAAGCATGGCCTCTTCCACGAGAGGCGTGCTGTCATGCGAATGGGAGAGAGCTGGAGCAAGGTGCTCTAAGGGGTTAATCTTTTAGAAATACGAGCGCTTCCACTTGTCATCATCTTCAGTCATGAGTACCGTTGTGCAGAGAGTACTGTCTTCTGAGTCTTGCTTGAATATTGGGGAACTCGGTTCCCACATACGGTGCCAAACAATTGTGATTCGCACAACACTTTTGTAGACCAAACTAAATTAAACCTCTTTAGCCCAGGAGCGATCAAGCGCGCAAACAGTCACAAAAAATAAAAAGTTGATAAGGCAATTTTTTAATGTGAAAAATTCGTCAACTGGGTGAAAAACCACATGATCGAATCTGTGCCAACAAAATTCCACTATTTTTTAGTTGTTATACATGGATTTTAAGAGAATCGAGGGCGATAGACAGTCTCTTGTTACATTTAATAGAGAAATAGAGAAAGCAGAGCTCAGTGGGTGACAGACCACCGCTCACGCAGTTGAGTATTTCTTCGTATGTTGTGAGGAGCAATGTGTTTGTTGTACTATGGAGCTCTCTATTTGTGATTGGAGGCGGGAGCGACGTTCCTTGCACGTCCCGGTATCTGCAGCTTAGATGCATATGCGGTGAGCTTTGAGCGTCTTATCCTATGGGGCTTATCTCTTATTGTATTTAGAGGAGTCTGGAGAGGTTGACTTATTGTTGACTGATAGGTTCACTACTGAGTTGAGGGGTCTGAAAGTACTGCAGTCTTAGTTCTGCTCTCGGTGCAGGGCAAAAGAACTTGAGAGCGCTAACAGGATTGATCTGCTGAGGCTAAGCAGGTTTGCGGTTTGTGATAACTTCCCAAAAATAAGTTATCTAGTGCTTTATTCTGATTTAATATTCATCTTATTGAGAAAAAAATGAATTAAATAAGTAAAAATATAAGTAAATTCATATCTATTTTGTTTGTGGTTAATATATATAATTTTTCTATGTTTTCTTGCTAGAAATACCGAAGAAATTGATCCGGAGAAGTAAAACTAGACTCATTTTTGGCATGCGTGGGTTGTTGCAACAACCTGAAAAAGTTATTGCAATAACTTCTGGATAGATTTTAAATTCAAAATTTGAACTTTGCGCAAAAAACAAAATTGGAAGGATATATCTATTGGGAGAGAGCTGCACATTTTTAAGAGGAGAATCTCATACCTAAGAGGGGATAAAAAATTCATTAGAGGGAGAAAGATCTAAGAGCCATTATCTTAGAGAAGGAGAAGAATGGCTAGTGTTTGGACGCACCGATAAGAAGGAAGAAGGATCTAAAGCGAGATTCGAACACAAATTCTTGCAGGGTTTAAACTTCTAAAAGCATGTCCAGTAAGATTTTCCTTATTGTATGGTTTTATCCTCAAGGCATGAACTAAATTTCTAGGTCTTATATGTTGAGAGTACTTTGAGTTATTGTGATGTGGTGATTGTAATTTCTCTTTTATAATTGTTTGAAACACTATCTTTGTTGGATTTATGTTGTCATTTTGTGGAATTTTTTGTTCAAATATTGTTCTTCTAACTTGGCAAAATTCGAGAGAGGAGTAACGTTATTTTAGGGTTGAATCCTTTATTTTACGCAACGAGATTCGAGAGAGGAGTGACGTAAGTATAACATAAATTTCAACATAGCATAAAGAGAGAAAGAGATTTCATCTGTGTTAGTAACATTGATTTGAGTGCTTTATGTTATTCTCGTTCTACCTAAGTTAGAGATAACTAGGAGAATTAGGGTAAACGGATTTCTGAGATCGAGAGATGATGACTTCCACTTTCAAATCATTGCAAGATAGTAATTTATCATTTCATGAAAGATCACTCTAAAAACTCATCGCAATAGGCAAAGGAAATCAACGTACGAGACTATTTCTCCAACTTGATAAAAATACTTTTAAATAAACGTTATTTAGTTTTTATTAGTGCTCGCTTTTAACTGTCATTAATCTAAATTCACTTTTAATTAATCTGCTTGAATTTAAAGAAAAGGTAGAGCCAGTACTTGCAAGCGCTAGGTTAGTCACTTATCCGAGAGAACGATCTTTTCTCACTTTATATTACTTGATTCGGCACGTGCACTTGCGTTATTACGTAAATTTATTTCAGGCGTATCAGTTTGCTCGACCGCCATGCAGACGACCGAATGAAGAAGGCAATTATTGGACTTCCTGCGACCTTTGAAGTGCTTGATGATCTTGCATGCAACCCCGGTGGTTAAGACGGACTTTGGCGGTCAAGACGAACTTTGGTTGTTGATCTTGGCTTTGACGATCTCTCTGAGGATGAGTGTGTTGAGTTCGACGTTGATGATGAGGAATAAACTCTTAGCTTGTTGTATTTGGTACTGTCTTGCCCACTTGTTGCCTTGGTGGTGTATTTATCCTTGTATTATTTGCAGGCTTGTGAGTTTTTGATTCCTTTTTGTTGTTTGTTGATAGCTTCATGTGCTTGCTCGTAACACTCGTTGTCTTGCCTCCCGTTAGTATCTCCGGCTTGCTCCTTCGGAGTTTGAGATTGGAGGATGAGATCTCATCGGTTTCATGACTGCTACCAAAGCAAAGGGCGAACCCTTCTGGCAGGGTAGTAAGATGTCCGTCCTACCAATCCCGGGGATGTCTCTAAAAAGTGTGGTGAAGAGTGGACCTCTGAACCTGGGCAACCGCAAAGAGGGCAAACCTTGATGGCACTACGACCTACTGTGTCGGATAAGGGCGAAAACTTTGATCAACGACAGTGAGAGATCGCAGGGACGTGGTCCGGGAAACACAGTGAAGGGCAGACCTTCAAAGCGTTGGCAAATGCGAGGGGGCAGGTCTCGATGACGTCGCGACCTACTATGGCGGATAAGGGCAAAACCTTTAATCAGAGGTAGTAAGGGGACGCATGGATGTGGTCCTGGAGAAACGGTGAAGGGCAAACCTTCAAACCGCTGCCGAACGCAAGTGGGGTAGGCCCTGGCAACGCCGCGACCTACTGTGGGCCTGCGGCGGATAAGGGCGAAACCTTTGATTGACAACACTGAGAGGTCGCAGGGACGTGATGTAACTCTACTGAATTTTCGATAATTAATTTTAATGCTCTAATTGGCGTAATATTTAGCATAAGGGCGTTACGTTAACAAAGAATTAACAGAGCATCGTCGTTAGTGTGTTTTCGTGTCCGTTTGGTCATGACGACCGAATTTTGTGTTTGTCAGAATTTAGATCTAGACTATAGAAAATTAAATTAATTAATTTAATGTTTGATCGTCAAATTTCGTTGCGGTCTGAGCCGTGTTTGAAGCTAGACAAATTTGCAAAAAAATTGAAGAATTTATGTTTCCGGTTAATTTCAGAAAATTTTAGCTCGAGTTCGGTTTGTCGAACACTAATTTCGGCTTCGCCGTTGGAGTCGTAGCACCGGTCTTTGCCTTTGGTTCAAATTTCGTTGGGATCGGAGTGAGTTTAGTCGCCGGTCGACAATTGAGATTTTCAAATTTAATTGTAATAATAATAATAGTAATAATAATAAAGATAAATAGGAATTCCTTAAATCTTAATTATAACAAGCTTAATTAATGAAGATTTCTTTTTTATTAATTTCAGATCAAATAATTCAAAGTCTTGCGTTGAAAATGATCAAATGAATTCAGACTTACCTACGAAATTGATGCCTTCCTTTATTAAGATAAGAGACCAGCTATTCTTTTTTTTTTCAAAGCTTTTCTTCTTCCTCAAACCAACCCTAACCAGAGAGTAAGAGAGGCGGAGAACTATTCTCGTGAAGCTTTCCGGCCGCCCATACGGGAGCTCCAATGCTTAAAATTCTCGACAGAACATAGATTCGAAAAGCTCTCGTCGAGTTTTTCGCATGCGTGGTTAGTATTTTTTTGTTTCGCAGAGTTTTAGTGTTAGGGTAAGTGACCCTAACATTTATTTCTTGTCAATCTTCCCAGATTTTTTCTTGTCGAGCCCTAGGTTGTGGTGATTTTCGGCGTGGAGGGCTTGTAAGAAACTTGGTGAAGAAGATGAGGCAAGTGATGGTTTTCTTCCCTTATTTGTTCTCCCTTAATTTATATAAATTCATCTATGCATCATGTTGGGTTTTGATGTATGGCTTGTGATGCTCTTCTTTTACTTAAGATTTATCTGGTGCACAATGCCAAAATGATAATATTTTTCTAATTTTCCCTTCTAAAAAATTTGTTAAGACAATTGTTTAGAATTTCATACATAAAAATTATGCCATTTTTGTTGTCTGCATATAGTCTAAGTCAAATTCAATGTGTTGTCGATTGCATGAAAAATCCCGCTTGACTAAGTTAATAATCGACTGCATAATTCATAATTTTGACTAAGCTAATAATCGACTGCATAATTCATAATTTTGACTAAGTTAATAATCGACTGCATAGTTCATAATTTTGACTAAGTTAATAATAGACTGCATAGTTCATAATTTTGACTAAAGAAATAATCGACTACATAGTTTATAATTTTGACAAAGGAAATAATCAGTTGTATATGTCCAAATTTGTCTGCATCGACTGCATGATTCAAAATCTGCATAAGTCCAAATTCGACTGCATGATTCAAAATCTACATAATTCCAAATTTGACTGCATCGGCTGCATGGTTCAAAATCTACATAAGTCCAATTTCGACTACATCAGCTACATGGTTCAAAGTCTGCTTAAGTCCAAATTTGGCGGCATCAACTGCATGGTTTAAAATCTGCATAAATCCAAATTCGACTACATCGACTGCATGTTTCAAAATCTGCAAAGTCCAAATTCGAATGCATTGACTGCATGATTCAAAATCTGCATAATTCAAAATTCGACTGCATCGATTACATGGTTCAAAATCTGCATAATTCCAAATTGGACTGCATTGACTGCATGGTTCAAAATCTGTACAAGTCCAAAGTTGACTGCAATGACTACATGATTCAAATTTTGCATAAGTCCAAATTCGACTGAATCGACTACATGATTCAAAACTTGCATTGAGTCATAATTCGACTTCATCGACTGCATAGTTCAGGCTTAAGATAACATATGAATATCTTCATCTCAGGAACCCCTATGTTGTTCCTTTCCAAATTCTTGGAATTTGGTGGTCAGTTGGTGTGAATGAGAAAGATGTCACCACCATGATACCTGTTTTATATTATGATATTGGTTGGACTGTGCGAGTTAGTGGATTATACCATCGCTACAGTCAGTGGCCGATGCAGGAATTTTCTCTTGTGTGGGCGGACCTAAAAACTTGAAGAAAAATTTTTGCAATACAGAGAATAATCAAACCTTACTTACTAGACATATCTACAAATAATACACATCTAAAACATGATACACATATCAATAAGAACATGTACTTCAGTACTTCACAGTAAAAGCATATAAGACGAAAATAAAAGAAAATACAGCAATAGACAAGAAGTACAACAAAAAAATACTGAAACATCATACACAAAAAAAGTGTTGTATGCAGTCTGCAGAATAACCTTGCTTATAAAATTCCTCTACGAGCTTTCATGTTTTGAAAGCATTTCATTATCACCTCATTGTTGATAGTAGAAAATACATTTTTTTCAATATATGTCACTAAACATGCATTCATCCACTCATCTCCCATTCGATTACGTAGTGATGACTTGATAATCTTCATTGCTGAAAAAGCTCTTTCTAAAGTTGCAGTTGCAACATGTAATAATAGTGCGAGCTTCACAAAGAAAAACACCAATGGATAAAGAACATCCTTCTTCAATTCAACTAGTCGCATAACTAATCCTCCAAGACCAATCACCTCTGCAAAGTCATCGTTTGAGCGAATATCCAAAATATAATTTTCAAGCTGATTATCGAGCTCTGTTAATTCAACTGGAGAAAAATCCATGGGATAATGCCCAGCAAATCGAATCAGTTTGTGATTATCAAATGTAAAAATCCATTACTTGGGTCCAAACTTGCCATACATAAAAGCAATTCAGTATTCACTTCATCAAATCGATTATTTAACTCGACAAGTTGTAAATCTATGACCACATAAAATAATTCCACATGATAAAGATGAAGGTTTGAAGTATCTTCAGATTTACGTCTTGATCTTCCATATGCAACAAATTTATCTTTCATATTTGGAACTACAATTTCATGTTTGTTGCAGAAAAGAGTTACCTTATGAAGTAAAGAATCTCATCCATTGTCCCTCAATGTTTGTAACCGTTGCTTGGAAATTTTGATAAGAGTCATGGCATTTACAAGGTCTTGATCGCTCCTTTGTAATGTTTGTGATAAATCATTAGTGATCCCTAAGATAGTTCTCATTAAGTGGAGTTGGAATATAAATTCAAAATACTGCATAACATTCAATAATTCACTCGCTTCAGCTTTTTGCTCTGAAAGTGTGACATCCTCTTCAATAATCTCATGCACATCAATAACTGATGAGAATAAGCAAATTAAACTCAGAAGAGTTCTATAATGCGAGTTCCATCTCGTGTCTCCTGCTCTTTTCAAAGTTTTTTCTTGATTCAAACCTCTCCCTATTATAACTTCATCACTAGATATTTCTTCAACAACCTTTATAAATTGCTTCTCCCGGAGAATGTCTCTATGCTTGCAAGATGCCCCAATAATGTTTGTTATAATTGCGAGCATGCTAAAAAAAGAACAAATCTTTTTTGTGTTTTTTTGCAACCGCAACAAGTGTCAACTGAAGTTGATGAGCAAAGCAATGGACATAATATGCGGATTGATTTTCTTCCATAATCAATGATTTTAGATAATCGAATTCACCTTGTATATTACTAGTTCCATCGTATCCTTGTCCCCGTAAGCTTGATAGACTCAACCCATTTTTAGCAAAAAATGCTCAATCGCTAGCTTAAGTGATGAAGCGCTTGTATTTTCCACATTGATAATGCCCAGAAAGCGCTCAATTATCCTTCCATTCTTGTCAACATAACGTAGAGCTATAGCCATTTGTTCTTTAACAGAGGAATCACAAGCTTCATCAACTAAAATATAAAACAACTCAGCTTGTACAATCTCTTTAATGATAATGTTTATAGTCTCTGTTGCTGCAGCTTGGACAATATCTCTTTGAATACTTGGTGCTACTAATTTAAGATTTTCGGGAGCATTCCGTAGTACAACTTTATTGATGTTTTCATTATGATCTGCAAGAAATTGAAGAAGTTCTAGAAAATTTCTTCGATTGCCTGATTCTTTAGATTCATCATGACCACGAAATGCTAATCCTTGCTTTAAAAGAAATCTAATACAATCCAATGAAGCTTCCAGGCGGGTGCGATAATCATTTTTAGCTTGTTCAGATTGAGTGCACAAAGCAACTTCAATGTGTTATTTTTGGTTTATCAAGTCAAGACAAACCCTCAAGCATTTGTTATGGATTCTACTATGATTTCCAACATTAACATCCAACCTATCTTTATGTTTCCAATTTGTGAAACCACCAATAACAAAAGCATCTCCTCCTCCTTGGTCTCCATGCTCGGGCTTGAATAGATAACAAAATAAGCAAAATGCAGCATCTTTTACTATGCTATACTCCAACACGTAACTGTATTCTTCAAACCAAGAACGAATAAATCTACGTGGATCATTTCCAATAAGTCTAATTGGGAAATTATGATTTTTTGGTTGGAAAGCTTTTTTTTGTAGATACCACCTTCGAACCTTCTCTCTATCATTTGGATCATAATCATAAATATTCTTTTGTAGTCCTGGGACTGCAGGAAGCTCGTCTACATTGAGTTCTAATCATGGACAGATAGCTCTACTGGAAGAAATAACTGATTCTATTCTTGCTTTTCTCTTAAAAAAATTTCCATGAGGACCTAAAATGAATTTTAAAGATCAGTCACACCTAAATTATCACTCTTCAAAGATCAGCCAATAATAAGAAAAAACTATAATAGTATAAATATTTAAGATACATGAACGGTGAAAACCAAATGTACAACCTCATATTCGTTGGGGAGGACCAGGAAGACTAAGACTTCAGTGGTCAGGGTTGGACTAGTCCCGGGTTAGCCCTAGGACGGACCGGCATAGTTCTCGCCCTTAAGGTGCTCCCGCCCACTGATAGGAAAGATCGTTCGCGCTAGGACTCGGGTCTTCAGGTCAGCTTTAGGCTTCGGGACAGGAGAGCTCCCGCCCAGAAGGAACTCTCCCTAGAGGCGGGCGAGAAGGTGTTGGGTGAGCTTCACTCACTCAACGCCGCGCTCGGCAGTAGAGGGCGTTGAGTAAGCTCCACTCGCTCAACGTCGTGATTAGCAGTGAAGGCGTAGAGTGAGCAGCGCCGCTTCTAACGGCAATGATGTCAAGACCACCGAGAGCGAGAACCATCTGGGCGGGAGATCTCGCCAAGGTGAGCCCAGCTAAGGCTCAGCGAGAGCCTTCTCGCCCGGGGTTCTCGCCAAGCAGGTCCATGTGGCGGGGCCTGGCGCCCAGGGAAAAGAATTATTTTATTATTATTTCATTATCCTCAGGTTCAATTACCTATATGCCCCTGGGATGACAGCAGGATTTGGCTACTGGCAGACCCATCAGGGGTATTTCAGTATTTTCAGGTCAGGAGAAGACTATAAAAAGACTCATAGGGGCTCTTTGGAAAGCAGGCTTTCATTATTCTCTAACTCCAGTGCTTTCTGAAGAGCTCCCAGTCCAGCTATTAGTTTCAGAGGGGAAGCTCTCAGAGATCTTCCGGGTGTGAGGTGGGACCTCCCAGCTGAGGATTTGGGTCAGTCTTAGGACCTTAGTAGCTAGTCAGGGGTCGAGATTTGAGAGAAGTAGGCGTCGGCTGCACTTTGGTTTGTGAACATTCGTTGAGGTCAATTTTGGCTTCAACAGTTCTGGTGCGGTGAGCGTGGAAGCAGTCGGTGCAAGAAAATCTTGAGTTGAGTCCCATGGCAGGAGGTGAAGGTGAAGGATCTGGCGCAGGAGGATCCCCCACTCGGGGAGAAGAGACGACAAGGAAGATGTTAGAGGATTTCAGGCGAGAGGTCATGCAGACGATCAGCTTGGCCTTCTCGGCAAGGAATGAGTGGGAGACGCCGCAGGTTCCTGTGGAGGTGGTTCCGCTGTTAGGCGAGAACGCTCCAGGGCAGCGCCCCGGGAAGGAGGTTCCGGTGGATCTGGGCGAGAGGGAGGCGACAGTGCGGGAGCTCTTCCCTGGGCACGGTCTCGCGGATCGGTCCAGCCAGCCAAGGTCGGGGGACGGGCCCTCTCGCCAGGCAGGGGGCTAGACCCCTTTTAGTGAGCTCATCATCTCGGCTCCAGTGCCGGAGGGGTTCAGGGAGCCGGATATGACCTACTACACCGGGAAGGATGACCCGGTCCAGCACGTGCAATGGTTTGAGGATGTGGTGTCGATAAGGTAGATGTCGGATGCCTTCAAGTGTAGGCTTTTTGCCATCACTCTGAAAGAGAAGGCCAGAGACTGGTTCCACCAGTTGTCGGCGAGCTCGATCTACAGTTTTGAGGATCTGCGTAGGGGTTTTCTATTGAGGTTCTCGACTTCGAAGAAGCGGAAGAAGGAGGCTGAGTGCCTGTTTGCAGTGAGGCAGAAGCCGGAGGAGACGTTGGGTCATTATGTTGACTGGTTCCAAGAGGAGATTCTCCTGGTCCAGGAGGTCCCGGGGTATGCACTAATGCTTGCCTTCACCCTAGGGCTGAGGCCGGGGTTTTTTAGCATGGAGTTGAAGAGAGTGCCCCCTCTCTCTTTTGAGGAGCTCATGGAGAGGGCGGCAAAGGAGATAGATTTCGAGAGGGCAAACCCTGCGTTTGCGAGGAAGCTGACCAGGTTGGCGGAGGATGATGTGAAGGAGCCGGCAACAGGGAGGCAGAGGGAAGTGAGAGAGTAGAAGGAGCAGAGGGAACCAAGGGAAGATAAGAGGAAAGAAGAACCCCGAGGGCAGGGGCAACATCATGGGGGGCCAGGGAGCTGAATAACCGATTGGGTTGGAGGCCTCAGCAAGGTCGCCCCCAGGGCCAAGGGGGTCTCCAAGGAAGAGACAACTTCTGGGAGTCGAGAAGACTCGAGCAGGGAGGATGGAGACAGGGACCGAGGGGTCACTTCCCACCACCGCAGGAGGCCATGGAGGTGGGAAGAGGAAGAGAAAGAAGAATTCGAGGAGCAGGGAGAAGGGGAGGAGGAGAAGGAAGAGGCGGTAGAGTGGAGTTGCCCTATTGTGACTTCCACCAGGAGGAAGGTCACGCAAAGGCCACCTGCCCAGAGTTTCTTGAGATGAGGGAGGCCAGAGGAGCCGGAAGGCAAGATCCGCCTGCAAGGATCGTCGAGGTGCAACACGGAGAGGCTGAGGATAGATGTGAAGATAGGGTCGATGTGGGGACCCGAGGAGGGATCAGAGTGATCCATGGGGGAGTAGGGATCGAGGCAACCCGCAAGGGGAGCCTTCAAACCATGTTCCGCAGAGGGGTCGCCTCGACCTCCCTAGCTCCCCCCTAGAAGAAAAAATCACCTTCTCATCCGCGGATATGCCAGACTACGAAGACCCATTCTGCGACGCACTAGTGATCCAGACAGCGGTGGAGAACTTCACAGTCTCCCGGATACTGGTGGATAACGGGAGCTCCGTGAACGTGATCTTCAAGAAGGCCTTCGATGAGATGAGGGTGGAAGGAAAAAGGGTCCTGGCTTCCAATGGACCGCTTTTTTGTTTTTCTGGAGAGAGGAAGGAGGTAGAAGGGGGAGTGGTCCTGCATGTGAAGCTTGGGGGCGTCTCACGGAACTGTAGGTTCGTGATCGTAGAAGCCCCAAGTAGCTACAACGCCATCTTTGGGCGTCCTCTCATCAGCGCCTTTCGCTGTGTCCCCTCCTCATTTCATCAATGCCTCAAGTTCAACAATGGAGGGGTGCAGGTTAGGATCAGGGGGATCCGAAGGTGGTGAGGCAGTGCTATGTGACGGCGGTAAACACCGTGTCATGGATGGCTGAGGCGGAGGAGCTGGAGAAAGAGATGGCTTGGCAGGAAGGAAGTATAGAAGTAAAGGAGGCGAGCCCGCAGGAGGCGGAGGACTTGATGATGGAGGAGGTAGTAGAGGTAGAAGAGATGAGCCTGGGAGAGGCAAGGGAAGGAGAGCAGAGGCAAGGAGAAGGCCTGGTGGAAGCGATGGGGGTTGAAGAGGTCGGAGGAGAAGAGGTTGAGCAGGAGGAAGCAAGGGCAGGATGGGAGCGGTCGAGGCTGGAGCCGGCCGAGGAAGTGGTGGAGATGGAGGTACTCACTAGAGCAGGGCAAGTACAGAAGGTGCGGGTCAGCGAAGGCTTAAGCCTCGAGGACCAGGGGTGGATGCTAGCCTGCATCCAGAGCAACTTCGACATCTTCGCTTGGAGCGCGGCAGACATGCCGGGCATCGACGCAGACGTAGCTTGTCATCGCCTGAACCTGGACCCGAGGACTCGCCCCATGCGCCAGAAGATGAGGGCCATCGCCACCAAGCTGGAGGAGCCCATCCGAGAGGAGGTCAGGAAGCTTCTGGAGGCAGGCTTCATCTCGGAGATCCAGTATCCAGGCTGGATCTCAAATGTGGTAATGGTAAAGAAAGGGGGAGGAAAGTGGCGTATGTGTATCGACTTTTCCCTGTTAAATAAATCATGCCCTAAGGATTGCTACCCCCTGCCTCGAATCGATGCGCTGGTTGATTCAGCCGTTGGTTTTTATGTTATGAGTTTTTTGGATGCTTTTTCAGGTTACCACCAGATCCGGATGCACCCTCCTGATGTCAAGGATGTCTCCTTCATCACGAGAGAGGGATGCTTCAACTATAAGATGATGCCCTTTGAGTTGAAAAACGCAGGGGCAACATACCAACGCATGATGGATCGAGTCTTTCGAGACCAAAGGGGGAAGAATCTAGAGGTCTACGTCGATGACCTGCTGGTCAAAAGCGAATGCGTGGATTCCCATTTGCGAGACTTGGAAGAGACGTTTGCCACCCTGCGGAGGTTCAAGATGAGGTTGAACCCCTTGAAGTGTGTCTTCGGGGCCAGTCGCGGGAAGTTTCTCGGACACCTCTTGACTCCGGCAGGGGTAGAACCTAATCCGGACAAGGTGAAGTCTATATTGGACTTGGAGTCACCTCGCAATGCCAAGGAGGTCCAGCGCTTGGTGGGAAAGTTGGTCGGGCTAAGCAGGTTCCTCTCTCGGTCCTGGGATAGGTGCTCTTCTTTCTTCAAAGTGCTCCGGGGTAATCAGGTGTTCGAATGGACGGTCGAATGCGAAGAGGCCTTCCAGGGGCTGAAGAAGCAACTCTCCCAGGCCCTGCTGCTCCAAAGCCCCAAGGAAGGGAAAGACCTGGCCTTGTATCTCGGGGTGGGGGTGGAAGCTGTGAGCTCCGTCTTGGTTAGGGAAGAAGGGAATAAGCAGCTACCCGTCTATTATGTAAGCCGAATCCTGAAAAAGGCGGAGCTCCGCTACCCCATCTTGGAGAAACTAGCTTATGCCTTGGTCGTTTCGGTAAGGAAGCTTCGTCCATACTTTCAAGCGCACTCGATTAGGGTGGTCACCGACCATCCTCTTCGCAAGATCTTCGAGGGGGTAGAGCACTCGGGAAGGCTGGCAAAGTGGTCTATCGAACTAAGCGAGTTCGGCATCTCGTTCGTCCCGAGACTCTCCATCAAAGCTCAGGCCGTGGCGGACTTCCTGGCAGACTATGTCACTGAAGCTGAGAATGAGGAGCCGAAGCCCCACGAAGCATGGAAGATGATGGTCGATGGGGCCTCGGGAAGGCACTCCCTGGGAGGGGGTGTAGTGTTGGTAAGTCCTCAAGGGGTTACCATAGAACAGGCGGTAGCTTTCCACTTCCCTGTTACCAATAATCAGGCAGAGTATGAGGCTGTGATAGCCGGCCTTCGATTGGCAAGGGAGTTGGAGATCTTTCTACAGATAGGGTTTATATAGCAGCCTCTTTGAAAGTGCCAACTTCTTCACAAGTTTTGAAGTTAAGTTCTTGGGCTTTCTTTTCTAACTGGATCTGATTATTTGCAAGAGTTACTGATTGGTCCATCACCTGACCAATGCTAGTAATGGTGTGGTACAGAGCTTTCCCACCTATTTTAAAAAGGTGTTTCATCTCATCAGTATTGTGCTGGATTTCAGCAAAACCTCTGCACATTTTATTTTCTAGAGCAGTAACTTTTTCTGTAACAGCCTTTAGAGAATCATCAAAGTATTTTCTCTATTGTAAGAGCATTAACTCTATCTTACCCAATATATCAGTAGCAACAGGAGAAGGAGATGGAGTTTCAGTCTGAGGAGCTGGAGGAAGAGGAGCAGCCCATGGAATAATTTCTTCAATAACCACTGAACTCTGAGACCTTGTAGTGTGAATCACAATATCACCTTCCTCACCAAGAATGGTGGGAAGAGTGAAATCCAAGCACTTTAGAGGAGCTTCAGCTGGTTCTGGTGAGGCAGCTTTCTCATCAGAGATCAAAATAGTTTCTTCTTTTTCTATATCAGTAGCAGGAGACTGGAGATAGGGGATTCTGGTTCAGAATGATGTTGTTCTGGTGATGGTGCTGGAGTTTGTTCTGGAGATGGAGATTTTTCTGGTTGGAAGGAAGGAAGAGGCTATTTAGAAGACAATTCTTCTATCATCTGATTAATATCTTCTAGAGTAGAAAAGATTTTCTCTTGCACTTTGGCATTATAGATTGCCTCTTCAGGGGTGGCTGGGTTGAGTGCAGCAGGAGGAGGAGGGGTAGATATTCTTTCCTCTTGAACTGAAGGAGCAGGCTCTCCCTCAGTAGTTGCACCAGATGTGTCAGCTATTTGAGTTAGAGGAGGAGATGGAGTCCTGTCCTCAATTTCTGGATGGTCATGAGCCTTGACAGCTTGGGCTAGATTCTTCAGTTGAAGTTCCCATCTTTGAATGGAAGAAACAGAAACCTTCTTCATTTGGTGAAGAGTTATGCCCTTGGATAAATCAAAAAAGTCTGGTTTGAACTCATGCAGGAGAAGAGAAATAATCCTAGCATAGTTGGGTGCTTTAATGCTTTCTATTATTTTGTCGAGAATCATCATACCAAACTGAAATTTTTTCCTGCAAATAATGGTTGTCATTATATCAAAGAGATCGGCAGAGATGAAGCTTATAGAAGTTGTCTTGCATAGAAGTACTTTCCCCAGAATATCAACCAGAAGTTTGCCCTTTGCATTGAGTTCTGGTCGACGAATGTTGTTTATAACAACAGAAATTCCATAGAAGCTATAGGTTATGTCATAGTCCTCGACAGATATGTCATCTTCTTCTTCAATCACTGGAATTCGAAGCAGCTTAGAAACAACTATCTTGGAAAGCTTAATCTTGATACATCGAACTCTTGACTTAAGAATTTTACCATTTCTTCTGACCTTTGCATTCTGAAAGAATTCTTCGACTTCTGGAAAAAGAATCTTACATGGTTGCTGTAGAATAAAGGTCAAGCCGGTGGTATCTAGAAGAAGAAGAAGAAGATTCTGAAAATCTTCTAAAATCCCTGCAATTCCGGTCGAGATGAGTTCACTTCCAATCCCTATCTTCGAAGTCTGTGCCATTGATCAAGAGAATACGAAACTTTACTGCGGGAAGAGAGACGGCGGCGAGCTCTGCGACGGCGGCGGAAGACGAACGATCTTCTTCTTTCTTTTCGAGAAAGGGGTTTTGAGATCAAGTAAAATGGAAATTCCAGAGTTTTCTATTTATATGAGCCCTAATTTGTGATGATTAAGGAATTAAATAACGTGACATACCTGAGAAAAAGAAAAAATTCCTTCTGATTTCTCGAGTGGACAAGCATTACTCGAGTGAAATAACTATAGTACTTGAGTAATATCTAGAACTTCTCGAGTAGTATTTCTCGAGAGGTATACTTAGTTCTCAAGTAGTCCAAATAAGTAATCGAGTAGAGATAGGTCTTACTCGAGAAATGAAGTCTGGACTTAGGAAATTCTGAATTTTTGAAGTGATTCTAGATCCTTGATCTATGTTGTGAGTCGTCCTTCTTTATTCTTCTTTGTTGATCATGCCAAGTTCTATTTTGAAGAACGAGAACTTGGCCGTGTCCAGCGGCTTCGTGAAAATATCTGCAACCTGCATATCAGTTGGGACATACTGGAGGTTGATGTCTCCATACTCTACATGCTCCCGGATGAAGTGATACCTCAGCTCTATGTGTTTTGTCCTATTGTGAGAGACTGGGTTGTTGGCGATTACAATTGCACTGGAAGAGTCGCAAAACATTGGAATATTTTGGAACTTCATGTTGTAATCTTCAAACTAGTTCTTTATCCATAGCAGCTATGCACAACAACTGCATGCGGAGATATACTCTGACTCGGCTGTTGAAATTGCAACACAATTCTACTTCTTGCTACTCTAGGATATGAGTCTTCTTCTTAGGAATTGACACGTCCCAAAAGTGCTCTTTCTATCAACTTTACTTCCTACAAAATCTGCATCTGAAAAACCAATTAATTCTCTATCATTACTTCTTGGGTACCATAAGCCAAGATTTGATGTACCTTTAAGGTATCTCAAAATCCGTTTTGCAGCAGCGTAGTGAGATTCCTTATAGTTCACTTGAAATCTAGCACATACACATGTTGAAAACATTATGTCTGGTCTACTCGCAGTAAGGTAGAGCAAGGATCCAATTATACTTCTGTACTTGGTTTCATCAAAAGGTTTCCCTTTCTCATCCTTGTCTAGAGACATAGCTGAACCCATTGGAGTCCTCATAGAGGTTGCGTTCTCCATTCCAAATTTCTTAATTAACTCCTTGGTGAACTTCATCTGCGAGATGAAAATTCCATCTTCAGATTGTTTCACCTTAAGTCCTAAGAAATACTTCAGCTCTCCCATATTGCTCATTTCAAACTTCTCTTGCATAAGTTTTGAAAACTTTTTGCAGAGGTTGTCGTTAGTAGAGCCAAAAATAATATCATCGATATATATTTGCACTAGCAAAATCTTACCTTTTATTTCCCTAAGAAATAAAGTCTTATATATCTATTCCCATGTGAACTTATTCTCAAGAAGAAAGATAGACAGTGTCTCATACCAAGCTTGAGGAGCTTGTTTCAAATCATATAATGCTTTAAATAAAATAAAAACATGATCAGAAAAGTTAGAATCAACGAAACCTAGGGGTTGTTCCACATACACTTCTTCTTTTATGTCACCATTAAGGAAGGTCGACTTTACGTCCATCTAATAGACAGTGAAGCCCTTAAGTGTAGCATAGGCTAGGAACAACCTGATTGCCTCCAGTCTTGCTACTAGAGCGTATGTCTAGTCGAAGTTGATTCCTTCTTCTTGTCGGTATCCTTTGGCGACGAGTCTGGCCTTGTTCTTTATGATTGTTCCATCCTCGTCCATCTTGTTCATCTAGACCCACTTAGTTCCGATGACGTTCTTACCTTTGGGTCTTAGAATAAGCTTTTAGACTTGGCAGTGCTTGAATTGGTTCAATTCTTCTTCCATTGGCATTATCCAAGATGCGTCTGAGTTTGCTTCCTCAAACTTATTTGGTTCAACCAGCGAGAGAAAGCTCAAATATAAATTTTCATTAGTTGTACCTCTACAAGTTCTGATACCGTCCCGGGGATCTCCGATGATTTGATCAATTGGGTGATCCTTCAAGTGTCTGAGCTCTAGGTTCCTTGCATCTGGAGCTTCTTCTATCCCTTGAGTGACTTCATTAACTTGGATGACGTCTTCATCATGGTGATCATCTTCTCCAATAGGGGTTGGAGTGGTGATCGTGTTGAACTCTTGATCTTTTTCCTTAACTTTCTCATCCAAGCTCAATTCCTTCAATTGTGAACCTGCATCTTCAATGAACACACTAGAAGAACTGCTTTGTAGCAAGATCGTCTCATCAAATACAACATGAATAGATTATTCCACAACTAGGGTTTTCTTATTGAAAATCCTATATGTCTTACTATGGCTACTATATCCTATGAAAATACCTTCAAAGCTATTTTCACTAAATTTAGTGGTGTGATATTTACCATTGTTAAGGATGAAGCATTTACTACCAAAGATTCTAAAGTATGAAATGGTCGGTTTCCTGCCCTTTAGTAGCTCGTAAGGTGTCTTATTATGATTTTTGTTTACGAGTGCTCGATTTTGTACGTGACATGCAGTGTTGACGGTTTCAACCAAGAAATATTCTGGTAGTGAGGCATCACTCAACATGGTCCTATAAGCCTCTATGAGTGTTTTATTCCTTCTCTCAGCAACTCCATTCTGTTGAGGAGTACGAGGAGAGGAAAACTCATGAAAGATACCAAGACTTTCACAGAATTCTGTCATGGCCCCAGAATTGAACTCTGTTCTATTGTCACTTCTGATTTTGACAACAGAGCAGCTGTATTCATTCTGGACTTGCTTGACAAAATTCATAAAGATATCAAAGGTATTTGACTTGTGTTTTAGAAAGAACACCCACGCAAAGCGAGAGTAATCATCAACAATAACCAATGTATAATCCTTATCTCCCAAACTTCTAATTTGTAGTGGACCGAACAAGTCCATATGAAGTAGGTGAAAACACCTATTAGAATCTTTACCAATAATGCTTTTAAAGGTAGCTCTTGCTTGCTTGTCTTTTACACATGCGTGACAAGGTCTATCTTTAACGCACTTGATATTTGGGGCATCACGTACTAAATTAAGAGAAAATAATTTATTAATAGTTTTGAAATTTATTTGTGCTAATCTCTTGTGTGATTGGTTACCAAGAGACGCACTATCTTTTTCCAAAAAGCACACTGGTGTAGAAGAGTCTATGCAAATAAAATTTAAACAAAAGATATTCCTACTACGAGTGCCTGATAAAATCGTTTCTAAATTATCAACCGATTTTATCAAACACTTGTCTGCATGAAATTTTGCGATGTATCCTTTATCACAGAGTTGGCTTATGCTTATGAGATTGTGTTGCAATCCTTCAACATAAGCCACATTGGAAAAGGATACACTACCATTGGTAATCATACCGTAGCCTTTTGTAATTCCTCTGTCAGAACCTCCAAAGATAACCTTTGGCCCGTTCATGACTGGAGAATAATTCTGGAGAAGGCTTCTAGTCACAGTCATATGTTGAGAGCATCCACAATCCAAATACCAAATAGGATTTTTTGTGGCCTTTGGACATTGCTGCAAAAATAAGATCAAGTTGCCTTAGAAACCCAAACTTGTTTTGGTCCTTGTCTCTTGTTAGCACACTCCCCCTACGAGTGTTAACATTGTGAGTGGTCTTTCTCACACTATTAACTTGAGGAGTTTCATAATATCTGGAATTAAGCCAGCAATCTATGGCGAAGTGACCAACCTTGCCACAACACCAACAGTCAAGTCTGTTGTATCTTTGCCTAATGATCTCCTGCTCGACCTTTTGAGATTGTGGTCTAGTAGGGGCAGTAGAATTTGAAGTAGAAGCTTCATGGTGATGACATTCACATGACTTCTTCTCCTTAGTAGGCTTTTTTATAACGGGTTTAGCTTTTGGTGCTTTCTTGATGTTATGACCATGATTGTAAGGTCCGTAGCTCCGAAGAGTGATCTCCTCATAAGGTGCCTTGAAGATGTTGGGTATTGCATCCACAATAACCCTGATTTGCATGAAGTCACCCTTGAACTAAGATGAATTAAGTTGTATTTGATATCTCTATTTAGTTGTGTGTTTGCAGATTATCATTGCTAAGTGTAGACTAATGTAAGTCTACAATGGGACATGAACACAGGACCATACAGTGTAATCCCTCACTGTGTGATCCAAAGTGTTGACTCATGTATAGCCTCTCAATTGTGATACACTTCATATTCAAACACTTGGATCATGAAATGAAGATTGGACTCTTGAAGAGAAGAGAAAGATTTTTATAAAGTTCAGAATTTTTCCTAAGTCCACTTCTCGAGAAATCCTTGTATAGTTCTCGAGAAGTAGAGTTAGAAGTTCTCGAAAAGTTTAGTATAGTTCTCAAGAAGAAGAGTTGGCTGAATTTCGAGAAGTTCGCTTAGTTCTCGAGAAGCCTTGGCTAGTTCTCGAGAAGCTCAGCCTAGTTCTCGAGAAGCTCAGTCTAGTTCTCGAGAAGTCTCAGCCTTTAACTCTCTTGTAGCTAGAGACAGCCGTAGAAGATCTTCTAAGTCATTTTCTCGAGAAGTTAGTTATAGTTCTCAAGAACTTATCTTATAGTTCTCGAAAAGTCAGTTTAGCTCTCAAGAACAAGCTTTAGTTCTCGAGTACTATTTTCTTTAGTTCTCGAAGAAGCTTCACATAATTCCTGAGTAGACTAAATGAATTTTGTTCTTGAGTACTTTTATAAGTTCAGGACAAATAGTTCTCGAGAAATCAGCCTATTCTCGAGAACTAATTCATACTTCTCGAGAACTGCTGTCAGATTTTCTTTCAGGAAATTTATTTAAGTCCAGATCGGCAGGATTTTAAATTGACACATTGTGATTGGTCCACGTGTCCTAATTAATGTCAATTCTAACCGTTAGGGAAAATCCTATATAAGGTCTTGTCAACAAGACCAACCCTAAGCGAAAATCCGTACATTCTATTATTGTGAATCGGCCGTCTCTCTCCAAGAACAAATTTCCAAAAGCCGTCGCCGCCGCTCAACATGAAGATCGACATTTTTGTTCTCGATCAAGAAAGGCTTGCTGTTCAAGGAATCTTCATCTTCTCATTGATCAAGTAGGTCAAAGTTCTCTCAGATCAGATCTACCAAGTCTTCTTCAACAAATTCTGAAAAAGCCGCAAAGTTCAGAAGAAGACCTAGAGTTTAATATTTTCAGATCTGAGACAAAATCTTTGTTTGTATTTTCAAATCTCTTTGTAAATTTTGTATAAGATTAATCTCCGAGTTGTAGGAAGTTTTCATCTTCCAAGTGTAGATCCATTTGGATTGAGATTGTAGGAACTTGGTTCTGAGACGTAGGATTTGTTTTCAATCCGAGATAGTGGAGTAGCCGGATCTAGTGATTTACTAGATCGGTGAGGGAACGTGGACGTACCCAAGGTTGGGGAACCACTATAAATCTTCTTGTTGTCTGTGATTGCTTGTTTGTGTGTGCAAGTTCTTTTAAAAATTTTATTCCGCATTTAGACGCACAATTCACCTATTCACCCCCCCTCTATGTGATTTAGGTTGACAACTTAACACTTTCAATTGGTATCAGTAAGAGGTTGGTCGTTAAAAGGTTAACATTGATCAATTTTCTCTCTAAGTTGTCTTTGAGAATATTTCAAGTAATGGACAAGGCTAAAGATTTTGCCAAGCTTCCCCTGTGCACAAAGAATAACTTTCTCATGTGGAAAGAGAGAATTAAATTTTTCATGGAAGCTGTGGATCCCCGGATCTTCATAATTGTTAAAGAAAATCCTTACATGCCCATGACCATCTCCACTATAGATCCAACCAAGAAGGTTTCAAAGAAGTTGATGGATCTAGATAAGGACGAGATTGCACTTGTCTTACTGGATAAGAAAGAAAAAAATATTATAGCAAGTGCAGTCGATGACTCGATGCTGCAGAATCTGATTCACTGCCAATCTGCTAAGGAGATGTAGCAGTCTCTTGTCACTCTGATGGAAGGTACTGAAGAAGTGAGGGATAATAGAAGATACCTACTGAACCAGAAGTATGAATCCTTCAGGCTAGGGCCAAAGGATACCATTGCAGATACATTTGAGAACTTATTCAAGATAATCAACGGTCTCAGAGTATATGGCAGAGTCTTCACCAACAGAGAACTCAATGACAAGTTCCTAAGATCCCTAACCAAGGAATGGGACAACAAGGTCTGTGCTATCAGGGAATTTGGAAAGCTAGCTGAGACAAATCCTCGGAATCTCTTCGGGAAGCTGATGTCGTATGAGCTTCAACTCAACACAAGGAAAGCTGAAGAAGAGAAGAGCAGGTCTGCATCCAAAGAGAAGTCTGTTGCTTTGAAGGCAGACACCTCCAGGAAGTCAAAGGCTACCTCTCCAGCCCCAGTACAAGAAGTTAGTGAAGAAGAAAACTCGGAGCCAAGTACCTCAGGATCCGAGCTATCAGAAGGAGAATTCTCCTTACTTTCTCGACAGTTCAAGAAATTCTTGAATAAGAAAAAGCAATGGAAAGGCAAGGATGCTTCTCACAGAAGATCACGACATGACAGTGATCGACACAGAAAAGGCTCAAGCAGCCACGACAGGTATGACTCTAAACAGAATAAACACATTTCGACTGACATAGTTTGCTACTGTTGTAACAAGCTAGGTCACATCATAGCTGACTGCCCCATAAGAAGGAGGGTGGCAGGAGAGAAGAAAAGAAGTCCTCGTACATTAAGAATAGGACAGAGAAGAGCCTGATAGCCAAGAAGGGCAAGACTCTTAGTGACTCTGACTCATCTGAGTCAAGTGAAGAAGAGGAAGCTTACTTTAGACTTATGGCCAAATCAGATGATGAACAAGAGCCCCAGTTCACTGGGAAGGTAAAATCTCACACCCCTCTTTCAGAATCTGAAGTTTCTGAGCATGATCATGAGGACAGCTCCTCTAACGATGAGTTTGAGCTCATGACCCAGTATAAGAAGTTGATCATGGCTTACGACAAATGTCGAAAGGTCGTGAAAGCTCAGGCAAAAGAGATTAAGTATCTAAAGGCCATAGAAAGCTCTCTGAGAGAGGAATTCGCCAAGATGGACTCACTCAGAGAAGACTTAGATAATGCTGTTGATGAGTTCAACAAGGCTATCAAGCACCTTGATTGAAGGATGAAATCATCAAAGGGTTGGAAGACTTACTAGAGGCCGAAAAGAAACTTGTTGAAGGTTTCTCTAAGCCAAAGGTAGTTCTTCCTCTCGTTGCTGAGTTCTCCGCTCAGGCCAAGGGTGCTGGGCTAGGCCATGTAGAAGCTCCTAGTAAATCTTCTAGGAGGAATAAGGCTCAAAGAAGGAATAAGGCCGCCAAGAAGGCCTTAGCCAAAGCAAAGGGGAAAGCCCCTCAAGATCAGTCTGTCTTTAAGAAAAGTCATATTTCCAACAAATGAGTTTGATCTTGAATCAACCAATGGCCACTTGACTACGCCTACTTATGTAGAGCCAAAGTCTCGTTACCAAGGATGGACTCGCCCCAGAAACTTTGGTGAGAGTGTTTTTAAGGCACCTTATGAAGAAGTCATTCTTCAGAGCTATGACCCTTATGATCATGGTCATAACTTCAAGAAAGCACCAAAAGTAAAAACCATTGTAGAAAAGCCTGTAATGGAGAAGAAATCATGTGATTGTCATCATCATGAAGCTTCTTCCTCCAAGAATGCTACCCCTGCTGGACCAGCATCTCAGAAGGTCAAGCAGGAGTTCCTAAGGCAAAGATACAACAGGTTCGGTTGTTGGTGTTGTGGCAAAATTGGTCATTTTGTCATCGATTGTTGGTTTAATCCTAGAAATTTTGCAACTCCTCAAGTTGGAAACATGAGAATGACCACTCATGATGCTAATCCTCATAGGGGGAGTGTTCTAACACGAGACCAAGGACCCAAACATGTTTGGGTTCCTAAGGCAAACTGATTATGATTGCAGGGATGTCCAAAGGCCACCAAAACACCAATCTGGTATTTGGACAGTGGATGCTCTCGGCACATGATCGGGACAAGAAGCCTACTTCAAAATTATTCTCTAGTGTTGAAGGAACCAAAGGCCATCTTTGGAGGTTCAGACCGAGGGATAACCAAAGAATACGATATGATTACTAATGGTAGTGTATCCTTGTCGGATGTAGCTTATGTGGAGGGATTGGAACACAATCATATAAGCATAAGACATCTATGCGACAAAGGATACATAGTTGAATTCCACACTGGCAAGTGTCTGATAAAGTCTGTTGACAATATGAAAACGATTCTATCTGGCACTCGAAGCAGCAATATATTTTGTTTAAATTTCATTTGTATAGATTCTTCTACACTAGTGTGTCTTTTGGAAAAAGATAGTGCGTCTCTTGGTGACCAATGACACAAGAGGTTAGCACATATTAATTTTAAAACAATTAATAAATTATTCTCCAAGAACTTAGTACGTGATGTCCCGAATGTCAAGTACGTCAAAGATAGACCTTGGCATGCATGTATGAAAGGCAAGCAAACAAGGGCTACCTTTAGAAGCATTATTGACAAAAATTCAAGTAGATGTCTCCATCTACTTCATATGGACTTGTTTGGTCCAGTAAAAATTAGAAGCTTTGGAGGTAAGGAATATACATTGGTTATTGTTGATGATTACTCGCGCTTTGCGTGGGTGTTCTTTCTGAAAAACAAGTCAGATACCTTCGACATCTTTACTAATTTTGTCAGGCAGATCCAGAATGAATACAACTGTTCCGTAGTCAAAATCAAAAGTGACAATGGAACAGAGTTCAAATCTGGGGACATGAAAGAATTTTGTGAAAGCCTAGGTATCTTTCATGAGTTTTCCTCTCCTCGCACTCCACGGCAAAATGGAGTAGCTAAGAGAAGGAACAGAACACTCATAGAGGCCCGCGGGACTATGTTGAGTGATGCTTCACTACCGGAGTACTTCTGGGCTGAAGCCGTCAATACTGCATGTCACGTGCAAAATCGATCACTCATCGATAAGAATCATGATAAGACACCTTACGAACTTCTAAAGGGCAGGAAACCAACAGTTTCATATTTTAGAATTTTTGGATGTAAATGCTTCGTGCTTAATAATGGTAAGTATCATACTACCAAGTTCAGTGAGAAAAGTTTTGAAGGTATTTTTGTAGGTTATAGTAGCCATAGTAAGGCATACAGGATTTTCAATAGAAAAACTCTGGTCGTAGAGGAATCCATACATGTTGTATTTGATGAGACGAGCTTGCTGCAAAGCAAGTTGTCTAGTGTGCTTGTTGAAGATGCAGGTACAAGGATTAAAGAGATCAGCTTGGATGAACCGACTGAAGGTGAAAGAGAAAAGTTCTTCAAGATCAATACTCCAACTCCCATTGGAGAGGCAGATGATCAAGATGAGGAGAACATCCAAGTTGATGAAGTCACTCCAGTTACTGAAGAAGTTCCAGATGCCAGAAACCTAGAGCTCGGACATCTGAAGGATCATCCATTGGACCAGATCATATGAGATCCTCGGGATGGTGTCAGAACTCGTCGAGGTACAACTAACGAGAATTTATATTTAAGTTTTCTCTCACAGGTTGAACCAAAGAAGTTTAAGGAAGCAAACTCAGACGCATCATGGATCTTGGCCATGGAAGAAGAACTGAACCAGTTCAATCGATGCAAAGTTTGGAAACTAGTTCCTAGACCCAAAGGTAAGAATGTCATCGGAGCGAAGTGGGTCTACCGGAACAAGTTGGACGAGGATGGAACTATTATAAAGAACAAGGCCAGACTCGTCGCCAAAGGATATCGTCAAGAAGAAGGAATCGACTTCGACCAAACATATGCTAGCTCCAGTGGCAAGGCTGGAAGCCATCAGATTGTTCCTAGCTTATGCTGCACTGAAGGGCTTCACTGTCTACCAAATGGACGTGAAGTCCGCCTTCCTGAATGGTGACATAAAGGAAGAAGTGTGCGTGGAACAGCCCCCAGGTTTTGTCGATCCTAACTTTCCTGAGTATGTTTATTTATTACTTAAAGCGATGTACGGTTTGAAATAAGCTCCTCGAGCTTGGTACGAAACACTATCTGCCTTTCTCCTCGAGAACAAGTTCACACGTGGAAAGATAGATAAGACATTATTTTTTAGGGAAATTAAAGGCAAGATTTTGCTAGTGCAAATCTATGTCGACGACATTATCTTTGGTTCTACCGACAACAACCTCTGCAAAAAGTTTTCTAAACTTATGCAAGGGAAGTTTGAAATGAGTAGTATGGGAGAGCTGAAATATTTCTTAGGACTTCAGGTGAAACAATCTGAAGATTGAATTTTCATCTCACAGACGAAGTTCACCAAGGATTTGATTAAGAAATTTGGAATGGAGAGTGCAACCTCTATGAGGACTCCAATGGCCTCAGCTATGTCTCTGGACAAGGATGAGAAAGGGAAACCTTTTGATGAAACCAAATACAGAAGCATAGTTGGATTCTTGCTCTACCTTACTGCTAGTAGACCAGACATAATTTTATCTACTTATGTTTGTGCTAGATTCCAAGTGAACTGTAAGGAATCTCACTATGCTGTTACAAAGCAGATCTTGAGATAACTTAAAGGTACACTGAATCTTAGCTTATGGTACCCAAGAAGTAATGACAGCGAACTAATTGGTTTTTCAAATGCAGACTTTGCAGGTAGCAAAGATGACAGGAAAAACACTTCCGGGACATGTCAGTTCCTTGGAAGAAGGCTTATCTCATGGAGCAGCAAAAAGCAAAATTGTGTCGCAATCTCAACGGCCGAGTCAGAGTAATCTCTGGCGGTAGTTGTTGTGCACAATTGCTTTGGCTAAAGAACCAGCTAGAAGATTATAATATGAAGGTTAAAGACATTCCGTTATTTTATGACTCCTCCAACGTAATAGCAATTGCAAACAACCCAGTCTCACACAGCCGTACAAAGCACATCGAGCTAAGATATCACTTCATCCGGGAGCATGTGGAGCAAGGGGATGTGGATCTGCAGTACGTGCCAACAAATCGACAAGTTGCAGACATTTTCACAAAGCTGTTGGACGAGACCAAGTTCAATTTCTTCAAAACTGAACTTGGGTTGCTGAACAGAGAAGAATAGACAAGAGAGTATCAGTTCAAAGCTCAAGAATCAAGGATACTTCAAAAGGGTCAGAAATTTCTCAAGTGGAAAGGAGTTCTCGAGAAATAAAGCCACTTCTTGAAAAGTACAAACCTAGTTCTCGAAAACTTAAGTCTACATCTTGAGAACTAAAGGTCTGTCTCTCGAGAACAAGACAGATACTTCTCGATAACAAGACATATACTTCTCGAGAATAAGGCATGTCTCTCGATAACTAACTGTTGGGTATTGTATCCATAATATACCTGATTTGAAGAAGCCCCTGGACCAGCTAAGGTGAATTGACATTGTATTTGATCATTTGTCTTCAAGTTGTGCTTGCAGTTATTCCACGCTAAGTACACACCAATATCAGGGTGCAGTGGGTTAATATACACGGGTCTGCGCAACATAATCCCTCGTTCAGCAGATCAGTGTGTTGGCCTACGTGTACTCTCTCTATTGGAGTGTACTTATTTACAAGTACAGGGCTGAGAAAGATCAAGAGCAGACAAGAAGCAAGGATGGGTCAAAGCAACTCACGGGAAGAAAGATGAAAATCGTCTAAGTAGAAATCGTCGAGAATCACTAAGTGATTCTCGCCGATTCGACAAGAATCACTAGTGATTCTCGCCGAATCGTCGAGAATCACTCGCTGATTCTTGCCGATTGCTGCCGGCTGTCTCAACACCGTCTTGATTTCTGCTTAAGGAAGAATCGTCGAGAATCACTAGTTGATTCTCACTGAATCATTGAGAATGACTTTGCATTCTCGCCGATTCGTCGAGAATGAATGATGATTCTCGCCGATTCTCTCCGGATGGCAAGATCTTCAGCCAGAATTCTGCCAAGTAGATTTCGGCGAGAATCATAAGTGATTCTCGCCGATTCGTCGAGAATCACCTATGATTCTCGCCGAATTTGCCTTAGGAGAAATTCTGGTGCTGCCTGGACCGGACCAAGTTTCAGGCACTGTTTTGAACCGGAGCTAAGGTTTCTTTTGGTGGCACCCACAACGGTCATATTGTATGACCTACTGTATAAATACTTCGGCATTTTGAACAGTAATGAGTACGAATACACAAGAAAGAAAACCGAGCCGCCGACGTGACCTAGATCGCGGATTTCTCTTCCGCCGCCGCCATCGTCGCTCGGGAAGTTAGTCGCCGCCGTTGATCGTGGATACCTCCTGATCCCCCGGCGACAGAAGCTTTGCCAAGCAACGCATCTCACGTGTCCTTCTTGAGATCCTTTGTCTCTTGGTTTGTAGATCGGGAATACCTTCCCTTTCCGAATTGATCGAGACGATTGATCTAAGGAAGACCGTTGGTAGACCTTGCCAGCATAGCTACGAAGGTTGGATCTCTAAAGCTCAGTCGTCGCACTTCTTGCCGCCGCCGATCCCGAACGCCAAGCCACCGCTCTTCTTGCCGCCGCCGGTTTCGTAGAGATTCATTCTAAGTGAGAGCTAAGGTCGTGGACTCTTCGTCTTCGTCAAGAACGCGTCATCGAACAAAGAGGAACACCTAGCACTCCATAAGTAGTTTTTATATTTTATACATTCCATTTTATTTTTGTTATAAAGGAACGTAGGTTCCTCGTTGTTAGGGTTGGGTGCAACCCGTGGTGGAGGAGTGGTGACTCCTTCGTTTGGAAGGGTTCCTTCCGTTAGTGTGAGGATTGGATTTCAATCCGGTTGGTGAAGTGACCGAGTCGTCCCTTATTGGGAGATAGGTCGAAGGGGGAAAGTGGACGTACTCAAATCGGGGAACTACTATAACTGCTTGTGTATGTTTGTGTTGTGTTGTTTTGTTTACTTGTGCAGGTAGAATTTTAATTCCGCTAAAATCGCTGCAAGACACCTATTCCCCCCCCCCCCATAGGTGAAGGTAGTTGGCACTAGGTGGACTTTCAAGTGGTATCAGAGGGAGGTTACTCATCAAAGGGGTTAACACCTCGAGTAAGTTCCTGCCACTAGTGTCAAGAAGAAGGCAGATATCTACTATGGACGGACTCAAGTACTCAGGCAAGATCCCAGTGTGCACCAGGCTAAACTTTCCTATCTGGAAGGAAAGGATTCGATTTTACATGGAAGCAGTCGACCCTCGACTCTTCATGGTCGTGGAGGAGGGACCTTATATTCCCACTAAGGCCTCCACCATTGATCCTACCAAAAAGGTGTCAAAGAAGCTTTCTGAAATGGACAAGGACGAGATGGTGCTGGTCGGACTTGACCATAAGGCACAGAACATACTAATCAGCGCAGTCGATGACTCCATGATGCAGAACTTCTACAACTACAGGACAGCCAAGGATATCATGCACAGCTTGATTATCCTGATGGAGGGCACAGATAAAGTGAGGGATGATCGGAGATCCCTCCTGAACCAGAAATATGAGGCTTTCAGGCAGGGGCCCAAGGAAGAGATCGGAGTTACCTTTGAGAACTTCCTTAAGATCGTCAATGCTCTCAAGGGATATGGAAGAGTGTTCACTGATGGTGAACTTAATGATAAATTCCTTAGGTCCCTTACTAAGGAATGAGACACGAAGATCTGCGCCATCCGAGAGTTTGGCAGATTAGCTGAAACTGATCCTCAGATACTCTTTGGGAAGCTCATGTCCTATGAGTTCCAGTTGAACACGAGGAAAGCTGAAGAAGAAGCAGAGAAGGCCGCAGCCAAGGAAAAGACTGTGGCCCTAAAAGCCATTCACTCCAGGAAGGGCAAGGGTGCGGCTTCATCCCGTGCGGGGAAAAAGGATGAGGAGGAAGACTCCGAGCCATGCTCCTCCGGCTCAGAGTTGTCTGAAGAAGACTTCTCCCTCATCACCCGAGAATTCAATAAGTTCCTCAAGATGAGGAATCAAAGAAAGAGAGACGGCTCCTCCTCAAGAAATCAGAAGAAGAATTATTCTTCTGACAGGTATGAATCAAAACCGAACAAACATCGTCATACTGACATCATTTGTTTTGGGTGCAATAAGCCAGGACACGTCGTGGCCGACTGCCATCAAGGTAAGAGAGAGAAGGGGAAGGGAGAAGATTACAGAACCTCTAGAGATAAAAAGAAGGAGAGGAGCTACATCGCCAAAAAATCAAAGACACTAAGTGAGTCTGATTCCTCAGACTCCAGTGATGATGAGGAAGCCTACTTCGGGCTGGTGGGTCGCTCTGACTCAGAAGGAGAATGCCCCCCATTCACTGGGAAGGTAAAAGCTCGTACCCCCCTCTCCGACTCTGACTATGAGTCTCCTGATGATGATCTCGAGGACAGCCCATCTGCCCGAGAATCTGAGCTCCTCGAAAAGTATGAGCTTCTGCTCAACGCCTTCGAGGAATGCCGCAAGAGATTGAGGGCTCAGAAAAAGAAAGTAAAATTCCTTAAGGTCGAGGGTGTCTCTCTAAGGGAAGAGATCACTAGCTTGATTTCTCTCCGATAGGAGCACCTGGACCTGATCTCTAAGCAGTCTCTAAGTCTCCTTGACCTTAAACAAGAAGAAATCAATAAGTTGGAAGAACAACTTACGGCAGAAAAGAAGATTGTCCAAAGCTTCTCTATGCCAAAGACTGTTCTTCCACTGGTTGATACCTTCTCTGCTCGGGCTAAGGGGGCTGGCTTGGGGCATGTGGGTGTGCCTGGTAAATCATCCAGGAGAAACAAAAAGCAGAGGAGAAATAAGGCTACTAAGAAGGCCTCTACTGCAGAAAAGGGAAAGGCCCCACTCAACCCTATTGTATTCAGGAAGCCTGGCTTTCCCTGCAATGAACAGGACTTTGAGTCAACCTATGACCACTTCTTCCAGCCCTCGGTTGAAAAGCCCAAGAGCCAGTATGAGGGGTGGGCCTTCCCCCGCAACTTTGGCGAGAGTGTCTTCAAGGCACCTTATGAGGAAGTTCAAATGGAGGATTATGGCCACTTCTCTAGCGGCCATAATATGAAGCATGCACCCAAGGACAAGCCTGTTACACTGAGAAACCAGGAGGTGAAGAAATCATGCGACTGCTGTCATCATGATGCCTCCACCTCCAGGTCCAAGGCCCCGACTGAACCTTCCGTTCCAAGGGTGAAGCAGGTGCCTAGGAGAAAGTATAACCGATTTGACTTCTGGTGTTGTGGCAAAGTTGGTCACTTTGCCGTGGATTGCTGGTTTAATCCGAGGAATAACGAGACTCCTCATGTTGGCAATGCGAGGCAGACCACTCGTAGGGCTAACCATCCGAGGGGGAGTATGCTAATGAGGAATCTAGGACCCAAGTTCGATTGGGTTCCTAAGGGAAATTAACTCTGTTTTGCAGGAATGTCCAAAGGCCACCAAAACTCCCATGTGGTACTTGGACAGTGGATGCTCCCGGCATATGACCGGGACAAGAAGCCTACTACGTGATTACTCTCCAGTTGAGAATGGACCCAAAGTCATCTTTGGGGGATCAGATCGAGGAGTCACCAGGGGTTACGGTATGATTTCCAACGGTATAATTTCTATCACCGACGTGGCTTACGTTGAAGGGTTAAATCATAACCTGATCAGTGTAAGTCAGTTATGTGATAAAGGTTATGACGTTAAGTTTTGCAAGGATAAATGCCTGATAATATCGTGTGCCTCTTCGGAGACGGTATTAACAGGCATTAGGAGCAGAAATATCTTCTGCTTAGATTTTCTTAGTTTAGATTCATCTACCCCCGTATACCTAGTAGCAACAGGCAGTGCATCTCTTTGTGAACAATGACACAAGAGATTGGCACATATTAATTTCAAGACAAATAGTATGATGTTTTCTAAAAAACTTAGTAAGGGATGCTCCCATCATTAAGTGCATCAAAGATAGCCCCTGTCCTGCATGCCAGAATGGCAAACAGACTCGGGCTACCTTTAAGGGCATCGTTGACAAAGACTCCTCCAGATGTCTTTATCTTCTGTATATGGACTTGTTTGGTCCAATGCAAGTTCATAGCTTGGGAGGCAAGTCTTATACGCTAGTGATTGTTGATGATCACTCTCGGTTTACTTGGGTGTTCTTCTTAAAATGCAAGTCTGTTACATTTTGAAAGGAAAGGGATAGATACTACTCTAGAGGGGGGTGAATAGAATAATCAAAAATTACACTAGCAAAGTTGACTGTCTACTCAACTCCCTTGGAGTTAATTGCGGAATGAAGGTTGTAGATATTTGAGATTAAACCCTAAAGCCTAACACAAGTGTTGTGCACTAAAGGCAGCCAACTGTAATTACAGTTAAGGCTAGGAATCCTAAACAGCAACTAGCAAACCTAGTTAAAACTAATCACAGCCAATCAGCACAGAGAATTAATTAAGCAATCCAGACGATACAAGGAATTTATAGTGGTTCCCCAAACAACTTGGGTACGTCCACTCTTCTACCAACAAGATAGGAATCCACTCAGGTTTTTGATCAGGTGCCCTGCCACCAACAAGATCTGCTTCAGGTAGATCTAGAAACCCTTTAGACTTTTGATCAGGTGTCTAAAAACCAACACAGGTTTTTGATCAGGTGCCCTGCCACCAAGGGATACTTTTGAAGGGAGTAATAACCCTGTACAGGAGGGGGAAAGGAGGTTAAGGTGTCTTCTCTATTTTACAATAGATTAGAGAAGCACAATAACTTACACTGAGCTAGAAAGCTCTTAAAGAGTCAAGGCTCCCCCTGGCTAAAAGAATTTCCAGGTGAAGTCTTGCTTCAGTGCAGAAAACACTTCAGAAAATACTGAAGGAAAAAAGCTACAAGAAGATAAATAATATGAAATAAAATTTCTTCTTTAGGCAGCTATCTTCTTCTTCTTCTTCTTCAAAAAGCTCTGAGTGTAAATCTTCCTGGAGGCAGGAGAACTCAGGTTGAAGAAGAGTGAAGAACTAAAACTTCTTCTCAGTTAGATGTGAACGAGCTGAGAGCAGTTGTAAACTGTAAGCTTGAATGCTGCTGTTAGGTTTTTCTCTATGAACTTGGTAATGGCTATATGAACTTGATAATTGCTATCAACTAGTTGATTTCTTTCTTCAAAGAAGTATTTATATAGCAGCAGCAGCAACGGCTCTAATTTGAGTTTGAATCTTGTCTTCTTCTAAGATCTGCAATCTGGGCTGCAAAAAGCATAAAGCAAAACAAATCCTGCAGGCAGACAAGCTATAAGGAGATAAAGCTTTCCAAGAAGCTGCATATCCAATCTGATATCAGAGTACTAAAGAAAGTCATATCAGAAGGGACTCTTTACGGCCAAGAAAGACTTTTTGAGTCTAACGGCTATAAAGGACAGTCTGGCAGATAAAGCAGACAACATATTTCAACTAATACGACAAATAACTTTGTCAGATAAAGATTAGCTCAGGCATAAAGAATGGAGCAGATATTGCCTGGAAATAATATCACAAATTTATTCAAATAATATGCCAGATAAATATGAAATAAGTCACATCAAAGAAGACGACAAAATTATTCAAAACATATAACAAAACGTCGAACGATCCTCGGAGATCGTCGAACGAGGCACAACGATCATCGACCTATCAGACAGATAGTCGAACGATACAGATAGTCGAACTATCAAAGAAGATAGTCGAACTACCTCAGCAGATAGTCGAACTATCAGGACAGATAGTCGATCTATCAGATAGTCGATCTATCAGGACAGATAGTCGAACTACCAAAGCAAAACAGATAGTCGACCTATCAACAGATAGTCGAACTATCACAGAGAACAGATAGTCGATCTATCAACAGATAGTCGAGCTATCAAACAAAATAGATAGTCGAGCTATCAACAGATAGTCGAACTATCAGATAGTTGAACTATCCAGGCAGATAGTCGAACTATCAAAGAAAACAGATAGTCGATCTATCAAACAGATAGTCGAGCTATCACAGAAAGCAGATAGTCGACCTATCAACAGATAGTTGAACTATCAAGGAAAACAGATAGTCGACCTATCAACAGATAGTCGAGCTATCACAGACAACAGATAGTCGACCTATCAAGCAGATAGTCGAGCTATCAGGAAGACGATCGTCGAACTTCTGATCGACGATAGTCGAGCGACGTTCGACCATAGTAAAAACAACTTAACCAAATATTCATCTGGAAAAGTGACAAGACTAAACTAACCTTTGACCATAGATAAATCTTGGGTTGACTAAAAGAGAAGACTAAACTCAAATCAAAACTATGGTACCAACAATCTCCCCCTATTTGAGTTAAGTCTCTCAACAACTAAAGCATACAAAACTAATTACTGAAAGTAAATAAAATGCAAGAAGAGAAATAACTAAGCAGAAAACATCAATCAAACAGATAAGCAAATAACTGTCAATTAATGAAATTTTTAAGATGCTTCAGAGTTAGGTTTAGGATCAGAAGAGCTAGAAACAAAAGTAATCTTTCTAGAGGGATCTAGAGCTTCTTTTCTCGACAACTTCAGGTCTTGTTCTCCAATGATTTTCAATTCTGTTGTTCTTGGGACAACTGCCTCAGGATGCTTTTCCATGTACTTTGAGGGATCAAATATCTCAGGTCTAACCTGGAATTTATCGAGCTCCTTCATTCTGAATTTTGACATTGTGGTCAATCCTGCAGTGTCTTTTCCTTCTGCTATTGCTTTCTTAATTTGAGCTGCTCCAACAAGTTCAAGAAAACGAGCCATCCTAAAATTAGGATCAAGCTCTGGGCTTTCATAAACATTCTCAGAAGATGTATCAACTGGTTCTTTATCCTGAGAAACTAGATAAGAAGGAGGAGCAGACTTAGCAAATGTCTTGCTAGAATTTTCAGATAAAATAAATCACTTACCTTTTGAAACAGCCTTTACAGAATGATCTGGCTTTGGAGGTGAAACTCTTTTCTTGGGAGAAGGAGGAGGGGAAAAGGTTGGTCTTTGATACACCACCTCCTTTACTTGTTCTATAACAGCATCAGGTCTTTGATGGCCAGTTTGAGTTTTACCTTGATATCCTTGAGAACTTCTCCTTTGAGCTGACTGAGATGGCTTGAATCTTTCAGACTGAGCAGCAGGGTTTGCAGATAAGTTTCCTGAGGCTCCTGCACCGGGAGGTGGAGGAGGAGGACCTCTAGGAGTCCATCTTGGAACAGGAGAGTCATACCTCTTTGACTTCTTTCTTTGCTTCTGCTGATTCTTAGAGAAAAACATCCAGTGCTGGAAATCTTTTGTTTAGGATCAATGCCTTTCAGGATATAGTAAGGAGTATCATTATCTGGATTAGGAGGAGGAGGAGCTACAGCTTTCCTTTTCTTTTTAGCAATTCTTTTTCTTTTAGACTCAGCAGACTCATCAGAATCGATCTCATCCTCAGAATTTGAAGAAATAGGATGGTCATAGGGATCATAAGCTTCTGATATAGCTTTTTCTTTTTCCTTCAAGGCAGCTTTCTCTAATTCTTCTTCCATGGCATCCTGTGCCAGGAGAGCATCTAAATCCAAACCAGGGGAATCATCCCATACAGTAGACTTTTCAATTTGTATTTCAGAATCCTTTTCTTGAAGATCAGGAACTGTCATGGGGACCAGTTCAACTTGCACTGCTAGCTGAGCTGGTTCAGCAGCCTCAGAAACTTGAACAGCTGGTTCTGGTTCAGCTTGAACTTCAGAAGCAGGTTTAGATATTGGTTCTATAATATCTTGGACTTCAGGAGCAGATTCAGGCATAGGCTCTACAGCATCTAGAATTTCTTGAGCAGATTCAGGTTCAGGCTCTTGAACAACTAATACTTCTTCCATTAAATTTGTAGGTTTATGAACAAAAACTTGCTAAATGACATCTAATCAACCCTTCCAGGTATTCCCATACTATCATATCAGTTGAGTAATCTAGAAATTGAGTAAGAGACATACCTTCAGGATATTCCTCAGGATTTCCTAACTCCCAAAATTCATCTAGGAAGGAAGTAATGACTCCTTCTAGATAGAGGGCAACCAGGGCAGTTGAGGATTCTTCTAGGCAGACTTTTACAACAAATTATGTCATCATAATTGCATCAGAAATTTCTTTTTCAGATAATGGAGGAACTGCTTCTTCTTCTGCTACTATTTCTGTAACTGCAGGAGGAACTGCTGGAGGGGAGGCCAAAGGCTGCTCAGAGACATCTTCATTAAGCATCTCCCCCTGCCTAATTTCAGTAGAAACTGAAACCAGGCCTCTGGATGAAGAGAGCTCAGCAGATTTTGATAGGGCTTTGATGGCAGTTGTCAAAGAAGAAATGGAGGAAGCAAGTGGAGCAATCGCCTCTGCAATCATGATTTTTATTGAGGGGGTAATTAACTCCACAATGCTAGAGATGAAAGCTGGAGTTATTTCAAAAGATGAAGGGGGAATCTCAGTGGATGGAGGAACAGCAGGAATGGTGAATTCATGATGAACTGGAGAATGGACTGGAGAAGCATGAGTGGATGGAGGAAGATCAATATGATCTGAAGAGGGAATTGGTGACGGAGGAGGAGTGGGAATCGCAGACACCAATAAATCAAAACTGGGTTGTGTGATCCCAGTAATATGAGGAGGGAGAGGAGAATCTGGAGGTGAAGCATGGAGAATTGTTGTTGAATCATGAGGAGGAGAAGCAGAAGGTCGTACTTCAATTGAAGTTGATGGAGCTTCAACTGAAGCAGATGGCAGAGCAGATGAAGAGGATGGAAGGGAAAGATTTACTGAGCCAGCTTCATGAGGGCGGGGAGCGACAGAGTCAGTCCTGGTGCTCTCAGATGTAACTGGAGCAACCCCTGTAGGAGCGGGCTTCAGAAAGGTTCTTTTCCACTTGGCAAACAAACTAGGATCCATCTTCTTGCTGGCGTTGATTGAGGTAGCAGCTGAAACTAACAGATGGGGATACTTTTCCTTCAGAAAAATCTCAATAACCCTACCTAGGGTGACCTCTTTCTTACTGTTCTTCTTCCTTATCAAATCGAACAAAACTCCTGCCCAGTTAATCCTTTTCTTATTCACAATTGCACACATCAGTGCGAATTGTTGCCTTGTAATGTTGTCGTGGGCAGAGTGCTTTTCCAGTAGCACTTTTTCGACTATTTCAGCAATAAATTTAATCTTAAACGGAAAATTTATTTTAAGCAGCTTAGAGGGAATGCCTTCGGCATGTCCCAGCTCTGTCAACATCCTCCCAAACTCTGGGGCATCTTGCTCGTACTCTTCTTCCCCATTTATCAATCCAAATATTTCAGTTAAAATAGCGGGAGTCAATGTTACCTCTTCTCCGCCAATAGTTCCGGTCATCGAATCATCAGTTGAAGACGAAGAGAATGCCCACTCTTTGATCTCTTAAACATTTATCTTTATCCTGGAGAACATGAGCTTCTCTAACCCTTGATCTTTGCACAGATTTAGAATTTCTACTATTCCGAATTCGCAGCAGCTGAAGGAATCGAAATCTATACTGAATCCTGCATCAAACTTCACTACTGCCAGGAGCGCTGGAGAAATCGCCATTGCAAAGGCTGGAGAAGACGAGGGAGACGGAGCGGCAGAAAATCGCGAGACGCAGAGCAAGCAGGAAGACGGAATGCGAAAAGACGCTCTCTGTCGACGATAAAAGCAACGATCTCTTAACCTAGGTCGACTATCGGCTTTATATTAAAACAACGATCGTCGATCTATTTAAAAGATACTGGAGACGATAGTCGAACGGTCATTCGACGATCGGTCCTGAAGCAGAGTAGTCGATCAATCGTTCGACTATTTCTGTCTTCACAAACAGCAAGCTGTCGTCAACCATAGATCGACGATAAGCTCGACCTGTTCGACGATCTTCGAACGCAGTTCGACGATTTTCAAGCAGATAAGCTATCATTAACCATAGGTCGACGATAGGCTTGATCCGATCGACTATCTTCGAACGTCGTTCGACGATCTTCAAACAAGTTTCAACAAGGCAGATAGACACACTTAGTCTCTTCCATTAATCATGCCTAGTTGAACCAAAAAGAACAGATGCTTCTGTTCATCTAAGGGCTTGGTGAATATATCACCTCTCTGAAAGTCAGTGGATATGAACTCAAGACAGATCTTGTTCTTTTCCACACAATCTCTCAGGAAATGGTGCCGGATCTCAATGTGCTTCGTTCTAGAGTGGTGCACTGGATTTTGTGCAATAGAAATAGCACTGGTACTATCACACATGATTTTTGTGTTCTTGTATGAGTACCCATAATCCAAAAGCTGGTTTTGAATCCACAGGATCTGTGAACAACAACTGGCAGCTGCTATATATTCAGCTTCTGCAGTTGAAGTTGAGACAGAGGCCTGCTTCTTACAGAACCAAGAGACCAATCTCTCTCCCAGGAACTGACAAGTTCCTGAGGTACTTTTCCTGTCAACTCGACAACCAGCATAATCAGAATCAGAATATCCAATTAATTCAAATTCTGACTCAGCTGGGTACCAAAGTCCTAGATTTGGACATCCCTTCAGGTATCTCAGGATTCTCTTGAGAAGAATTAGATGAGATTCCTTGGGGTTGACCTGGAATCTAGCATAAAGGCATGTATCAAACATTATATTTGGCCTACTTGCAGTTAAATACAATAGGGAACCAACAATGGCCCTATAATTCTTTTGATCTACAGGCTTTCCCTGATCATCAGAATCAATAACTACATTAGTAGCCATAGGTGTATGCATTGCTGAAGCATCAGCCATCCCAAACTTCTTTACCAATTCCTTGGCATATTTGGATTGGGAGATGAAGATGCCATCAGCATCTTGCTTTACTTGGATACCAAGAAAGTAAGACAGCTCACCCATACTACTCATCTCAAACTTAGAATGCATCAGGTCAGAGAACCTTTTGCACAGTTTGGGATCAGTGGAGCCAAAAATAATATCATCCACATACACTTGAACTAACAGGATTGTGTCCTAGTGGTGCTTGACGAAGAGGGTTCTATCAACTACTCCCCTAGTAAAGTTATGCTCTAACAGGAAACTAGCTAAAGTCTCATACCAGGCTCTGGGTGCTTGCTTTAGTCCATAAAGAGCTTTCTGCAACTTGAAAACATGTGAGGGCTGAGTTGAAGAGACAAACCCAGGTGGTTGTTCAACAAATACCTCTTCCTTTAGCTCACCATTTAGGAAGGCACTTTTGACATCCATCTGAAAAACCTTAAACTTCATATAGGCTGCATAGGCTAAGAAGATCCTTATTGCTTCTAGCCTTGCAACAGGAGCAAAGGTTTGGTCATAATCTATACCTTCCTCCTGTCTGTAGCCCTGAGCTACAAGCCTAGCTTTGTTCCTTACAATGATTCCATTTGCATCCAACTTGTTTCTATACACCCACTTGGTGCCTATGATCAGTTGGCCTTTAGGTCTTGGAACCAAAGTCCATACTTTACATCTCTCAAACTGATTGAGTTCCTCTTGCATAGCAATGATCCAGTGGGGATCTAGCTCAGCATCTTTAAAGGTGAGGGGCTCAATCTGTGAGAGGAAACAAGCGTGCATCACATCCTGTCTTAACTGATGTCTTATTTGAACACCAGCTGATATGTCTCCAATCACTTGAGATGTAGGGTGATATCTAAGTGTGACAATATCAGCAGGTGGGATGTGATCTTCAGCAATAGTTGGGATTAATTCCTCAGGAGGAATTTGATCTACTATTGGTGGAACAACAACAGCTTCTGCAAGGTCTTCATCACTGTCTGACTCAGTGATATGAAGAGTTGATAGATGAAGAATCTCTTGAGTGACATCTGGTACCTGCAAAGAACTTGAGGAAGGAGAATTTTCCTTCTCCTTGTAAAACATCTGAGATTCATCAAAGCACACATGAACAGACTCTTCAATTTTACAAGATGTTTTAATAAAGACCCTATAAGCTTTGCTTACTTGGGAATATCCAAGAAAAATTCCCATTGAAGCTTTTGCTTCAAATTTTCTAAGATATTCTTTATTATTATTATGAATATAAACTACACAGCCAAAAACTCTAAAATAATTTATTTTAGGTTTCTTTCCTTTAAGCAACTCATAAGGAGTTTTACACTTAAGCTTGTGTAGCAGGCTTCTATTCAAGACATAGTTGGCTGTGCTAACAGCTTCTGCCCAATAGGAAAGAGGCATATTAGCATCTGCCAATAATGTGCTAGCAGCTTCAATTAGGGTCGATTCTTCCTTTCAACTACCCCATTTTGTTGGGGAGTTCTAGGAGCTGAGAAGCTATGTTTGATACCTTCTCTCTCACAGAATTCTTGCATGAGAAGAGAGTCAAACTCAGTACCATGATCACTTCTGATCAAGGCCACATGAGTAGAGTACTCAGTCTGCACACATAATAGAAAAATCTGTAAGGGCTTTGAAGTTATCAGCCTTAGTTCTCAAAAAGAACACCCAAGTGAATCTAGAGAAGTCATCTACAATGACTAAGGTGTAATACTTCCCTCCTAAACTCTGTACATTTATTGGGCCAAAAAGGTCCAAATGTAATAAATACAGGATTCTAGGAGAATCACTTTTATTTACTGATTTAAATGAATTCTTGGTTTGCTTGCCTAACTGACAAGCCTTGCATAGGCTCTCCTTCTTGTAGGGGCAAGAAGGTAAACCTCTAACAAGGTTGTGTTTAGATAACCTAGATATATTCTTGAGGTTAACATGGCTAAGCCTTTTATGCCACAAGGTATTATTATTGGTTACTTCATTAAACAAGCAGATTTCAGCGTGAGTTGAGTTAAAATCTACTAAGTAATGTTACCTTGTCTAATACCTACTAATACAACATTATTATTTAAAGTAATATTACAAAGGGAGTTAGAAAATGATACCTGGTATCCAGCATCACATAACTGACTTACTGAAATTAGATTATGCTTCAGTCCAGTTACATAAGCAACTCTCTTGAATGTTACAGCTCCAATTATCATCCTGCCATAGCCTTCAGTTTGACCACAGCTTGAATCTCCAAAGATCACCTTTGGGCCAAGCTTGGCCTTGAACCTTGACAGATGTTCTCTATTTCCTGTCATATGCTTGGAGCAACCACTATCCAAATACCACTTATTCTGAGTGATAGGATAGGTCTTTACCTGCAAATAAATCAATTAAACATTGTGGACCCAGGTAACCTTGGGTCCATTGTTTTTCACATAAGAAAAACTGGAAATAAATGAATAAGCAGGCTGAGGGTGATAACCTAACGGGTAAGATCTCCTAGGTGGGATTCTCCATGCAGATGATGGGTCAATGAACCTAGGGTTTCTATTTTCATTCTTGTTTCTAAAGTTCTGGGTGAAGTTTTGAAATTCATATTGGAAACGTCGACCAGCGTTCGACGATGGCTGCTCAGATCGTCGATCTCCGTTCGACCACTGAGCCTGCGATCATCGAGCAGCGTTCGATGCTTTTTGTAATTCCTTAAATTTTTGTTTTCTTTTCTCTCTCTTAGCTATATTTAAAGCTTTATTAACTTGATTAACTTGCTCAGTGTTCTTTATCCCATCAGCTGAGATAAAGTTCACTGGAGTTGAAAGATGGTTTTTAAGAATGATTGGGGGTTCACTAGAAGAAGCTCCTAAGCCTAATTTGTTATTGTCTGTCCTAGTGTTAGACATGCTGGTTATTTCAAGCAACTTAAGGCTTCTACTATTTAGAGATTCTTCTAACCTTTTGGACTTAGCTAACTCATTCTTAAGAAATTTTATTTCTTCACTAGAAGCAGTGAGTTCTGTTGTTAATCTAATGTTTTCATTAGAAATTGATTCAGATTCAGCTAGTTTAATTCTAAGCTCTTTTATTTCCTTTTCAGAGCTAATTAAATCTAAACATAAAGATTTAAAATCTGATTTAAATTCATCAGATGTAAAATCATAAGAAGACAATACCTCATCTTCAGTTGGCATTTCTTCATCAGAATCTGAACTCTCTACAGCAGAGTGATTGCTGCAAGCATCAATTGCCATCAGGCAAACTTCCTTTGCCTTCTTTTCTTCTTCATCCTCACTGGAGCTTGAGGAAGAGGATTCCTCATCAGAATCTCTCCAGGTTTCAGCAACAAAGCCTCTCTCCTTCTTTTTGTTCTTGTAGGAGGATGGCTTGGAATACTTCCTGTGCTGATCCTTGTCTTTCCTTTTATCTTTATTCTTTTCCTCTAGACAATCTGGAAGAATATGTCCAGGCTTCCTGCAACCATAGCAGATTATTTCTTTAGAAGGGGTGCGATCATACCTTGGCTTTTCTTCATACTTTGAAGACTTCTTTCTGAATTCTTTCCTTCCCATCTTGAGAAACCTTTTGGCAAATAATGTCATCAGTTCCTCATTGGACTGGCTGCCTTCAGAAGTATCAGCAGCTTTGAGAGCAAGAGATTGCTTTTTTCTTGTGGGGGTTGGAGTCTTTGCTTCAGCCTCAGCTTCCCTGGACTTCAGCACTTGCTCAAAAGACTTGAGCTTGCCGAGAAGGGCTTCTGTTGAGATTTCTGTTGTGCTTCTGGCCTCCTTGATAGGCCAGATCCTCAGATCCCATGTGCTAGGGAAGCACATAAGAATCTTATCATTGACCTCTGTCAATGAAATATCCTTATCAAGGGTCCTCAGCTCATTGATGATTGAGTTGAGCCTTGTGTACATTGCTTCAACTGATTCAGCATCAGTTTTCTTGAAATTCTCATACTGGGAAATTAGGTTGGACCTTCTGTCCTTCCTTTCATCAGCTGAACCAGCTACAATCTGGTTCAGTGTGTCCCACATAGCTTTTGCTGAGGAGCAGTCAGCAACTTTCTGGAATACTTCATCAGACATTGTCTGAGCCAGAATGTTCATTGCCTTAGCATCTGCTATCTTTGTCTTTTTATATTCGTCATTGTAATCTGGAGGAGGTACTGCACTCATATCAGATGATGATGAGGCAGTAGCTGCAGCAGGTGCTCTTGGTGGTCCTGTCAAAATATAAGCAAAAATACTCTCATCAATAGAGTTCATATATAATTTAATCCTTGCCTTCCAGATGCTGAACTTAGCTAAGTTGCATGCTGGAGGTCTGGTGCTAGAGTAATCCTTGGACTGGGCCATGATAGTGAAAGTGAATATCTATAAACTTTGGTATCTATCAGGATCTTGTGACTTAGGTGTTAGCTTATACAGTCAGACAACCTCCCTCTGATACCAATTGAAAGGAAAGGGATAGATACTACTCTAGAGGGGGGGGGTGAATAGAGTAATCAAAAATTGCACTAGCAAAGTTGACTGTCTACTCAACTCCCTTGGAGTTAATTGCGGAATGAAGGTTATAGATATTTGAGATTAAACCCTAAAGCCTAACACAAGTGTTGTGCACTAAAGGCAGCCAACTGTAATTACAGTTAAGGCTAGAAATCCTAAACAGCAACTAACAAACCTAGTTAAAACTAATCACAGCCAATCAGCACAGAGAATTAATTAAACAATCCAGACGACACAAGGAATTTATAGTGGTTCCCCAAACAACTTGGGTACGTCCACTCTTCTACCAATAAGGTAGGAATCCACTCAGGTTTTTGATCAGGTGCCCTGCCACCAACAAGATCTGCTTCAGGTAGATCTAGAAACCCTTTAGACTTTTGATCAGGTGTCTAAAAACCAACACAGGTTTTTGATCAGGTGCCCTGCCACCAAGGGATACTTTTGAAGGGAGTAATAACCCTGTACAGGAGGGGGAAAGGAGGTTAAGGTGTCTTCTCTATTTTACAATAGATTAGAGAAGCACAATAACTTGCACTGAGCTAGAAAGCTCTTAAAGAGTCAAGGCTCCCCCTGGCTAAAAGAATGTCCAGGTGAAGTCTTGCTTCAGTACAGAAAACACTTCAGAAAATACTGAAGGAAAAAGCTACAAGAAGATAAATAATATGAAATAAAATTTCTTCTTTAGGCAGCTATCTTCTTCTTCTTCTTCTTCAAAAAGCTCTGAGTGTAAATCTTCCTGGAGGCAGGAGAACTCAGGTTGAAGAAGAGTGAAGAACTAAAACTTCTTCTCAGTTAGATGTGAACGAGCTGAGAGCAGTTGTAAACTGTAAGCATGAATGCTGCTGTTAGCTTTTTCTCTATGAACTTGGTAATGGCTATATGAACTTGATAATTGCTATCAACTAGTTGATTTCTTTCTTCAAAGAAGTCTTTATATAGCAGCAGCAACAACGACTCTAATTTGAGTTTGAATCTTGTCTTCTTCTGAGATCTGCAATCTGGGCTGCAAAAAGCATAAAGCAAAACAAATCCTGCAGGCAGACAAGCTATAAGGAGATAAAGCTTTCCAAGAAGCTGCATATCCAATCTGATATCAGAGTACTAAAGAAAGTCACATCAGAAGGGACTCTTTACGGCCAAGGAAGACTTTTTGAGTCTAACGGCTATAAAGGACAGCCTGATAGATAAAGCAGACAACATATTTCAACTAATACGACAAACAACTTTGTCAGATAAAGATTAGCTCAGGCATAAGGAATGGAGCAGATATTGCCTGGAAATAATATCACAAATTTATTCAAATAATATGCCAGATAAATATGAAATAAGTCACATCAAAGAAGACGACAAAATTATTCAAAACATATAACAAAACGTCGAACGATCCTCGGAGATCGTCGAACGAGGCACAGTGATCGTCGACCTATCAGACAGATAGTCGAACGATATAGATAGTCGAACTATCAAAGAAGATAGTCGAAATACCTCAGCAGATAGTCGAACTATCAGGACAGATAGTCGAGCTATCAGATAGTCGATCTATCAGGACAGATAGTCGAACTACCAAAGCAAAACAGATAGTCGACCTATCAACAGATAGTCGAACTATCAACAGATAGTCGAGCTATCAAACAAAACAGATAGTCGAGCTATCAACAGATAGTCGAACTATCAGATAGTTGAACTATCCAGGCAGATAGTCGAACTATCAAAGAAAACAGATAGTCGATCTATCAAACAGATAGTCGAGCTATCACAGAAAGCAGATAGTCGACCTATCAACAGATAGTTGAACTATCAAGGAAAATAGATAGTCGACCTATCAACAGATAGTCGAGCTATCACAGACAACAGATAGTCGACCTATCAAGCAGATAGTCGAGCTATCAGGAAGACGATCGTCGAACTTCTGATCGACGATAGTCGAGCGACGTTCAACCATAGTCGAACGAAAAACAACTTAACCAAATATTCATCTGGAAAAGTGACAAGACTAAACTAACCTTTGACCATAGATAAATCTTGGGTCAAGAGACTAAAATAGAAGACTAAACTCAAATCAAAACTAGGGTACCAACACGTTTGACATCTTCACCAGTTTTGTCAGGCTGATTCAGAACGAACTTAACTGCTCGGTGGTCAAAATCAGAAGTGACCATGGAACAGAGTTCGAGTCTGGTGCTATGATAGAGTTCTGTGAAGAACTTGGTATCTTTCATGAGTTTTCCTCCCCGCGCACTCCTCAGCAAAATGGAGTTGCCGAGAGGAGAAATAGAACGCTCATTGAAGCCTGCACGACAATGTTGAATGACGCTTCTCTCCCAGAATATTTCTGGGCAGAGGCTGTCATTACGGCATGTCATGTACAAAACCGGGTCTTGATCAACAAGAGTCATCATAAGACGCCTTATGAGCTACTGAAAGACAGGAAGCCAACCATATCCTATTTTAGGATCTTTGGCTGCAGATGCTATGTACTAAATAACGGGAAGTACCCGCGTACTAAGTTTGGTGAAAAATGCTTCGAAGGCATATTTATGGGTTATAGTAGCCATAGCCGGGCATATAGGGTTTTCAATAAGAAAACCCTAGTGGTAGAGGAATCCATAAATGTGGTATTTGATGAAGGAAGCTTGCTTAACAGCAATTCTTCCAGTGGTCTTCTTGAAGATGCAGGTACAAGAATTGAACAGCTTAGTCTCGATGAGACCGCTAAAGATGCAACTCCCAAGTACGTCACAGTCACCACCATAACACCTATCGGAGATGATGACGGTCAGAATGGAGTTGTCCTCCCTGAAGAGGAAGGAGCCCCAGAAAATGTTAGAGCTCCAGATGCCAGACTGCTAGAGCTTCGTAACATGAGGGATCATCCCAGAAATCAAATCATCGGAGATCCCCGTGACGGTGTCAGAACTCGCCAAGGTACAATTAACGAGATTCTGCATTTTAGCTTTCTGTCACAGGTTGAGCCAAAGAAGTTCGACGAAGCGAACAAGGATGCTGCATGGATATTGGCCATGCAAGATGAACTACATCAATTTGAACGATGCAACGTCTGGACGCTGGTTCCCAGACCAAAGACGCAGAACGTGATTGGCACCAAGTGGATCTTAATAAACAAGTTGGATGAACACGGGGTCATCATCAAGAACAAGGCCAGACTGGTGGCTCAAGGATACAAACAGGAGGAGGGGATCGACTTCGACCAAACGTTTGCGCCGGTTGCAAGGCTCGAGGCAATCAGACTGTTTCTGGCATATGTCTCTCACAAAGGATTCACTGTCTATCAGATGGACATGAAATCGGCATTCTTGAATGGAGACCTGAAAGAGGAAGTATACGTCGCTCAACCTCTAGGTTTTGTCAATCCTACTTATCCTAATCATGTATACTTTCTTAATAAAGCTATATATGGCTTAAAACAAGCTCCACGAGCTTGGTATGAGACTCTGTCTAGTTTTCTTCTTGAGAACAAGTTCTCTAGAGGAAAAATAGATAAGACATTGTTTCTTAGGGAAGTCAAAGGCAAGATCTTGCTGGTGCAAATCTATGTTGATGACATTATATTCGGCTCAACAGATAACAATCTTTGCAAAAAGTTTTCTAAACTTATGCAAGGAAAGTTTGAAATGAGCAGTATGGGAGAGCTAAAGTATTTCTTGGGACTTCAAGTGAAATAGTCTGAGGATGGAATTTTCATTTCTCAGACGAAGTTCACAAATGAACTCCTCAAGAAATTCGGAATGGAGAATGCAACCTCTATGAGGACTCCAATGGGATCCACTATGTCTCTGGATAAGGATGAGAAAGGGAAACCTTTTGATGAAACCAAATACAGAAGCATTATTGGATCCCTGCTCTACCTTACTGCAAGTAGACCGGATATTATGTTCTCCACATGCGTTTGTGCCAGATATCAGGTGAACACTAAGGAATCTCACTATGTCGCTGCAAAGCGAATTCTTAGATACCTTAAGGGTACACCTAATCTTGGCTTGTTGTACCCGAGAAACAATGATGTCGAGCTAATAGGCTTTTCAGATGTTGATTTTGCAGGAAGCAGGGATGATCGAAAAAGCACTTCCGAGACATGTCAATTCCTTGGAAGAAGGCTTATATCATGGAATAGTAAGAAGCAGAATTATGTCGCAACCTCAACAGCTGAATCTGAGTACATCTCAGCAGGCAGCTGTTGCGCACAACTTCTATGGATCAGAAATCAGCTAGCAGACTATGACCTTCAGTTCAAGGAAGTACCAATATACTGCGACTCCTCCAGTGCAATTGCCATTGCGAATAATCCGGTATCGCACAGCAGGACGAAGCATATTGAAGTGCGCTACCACTTCATTCGGGAGCACGTGGAAAACAAAAACATCTCTCTCTGTTATGTCCCCACGGATAAGCAGATTGCAGATATTTTCACAAATCCCCTAGACGAGGCCAAGTTCAGTCTTTTCAAAACTGAACTGGGGATGCTAAACTATGAGGAATGAAGACTACAGAAGCTCCAGGCTCGTGCATCTAGGGGGAGCATCTGCTAGGAACTCAAGTGTAAGCACAGGTGCAACAACTGAGGGGGAGCATTATGGCAAGTGCTAAAGTCCCAGATTTGTAGAAGCCAAAAAGGGGGAGATTGCCCTCTCGGCTAAGGTGCTCTCGTAAAGTATGCTCCAAATGCTCTAAAGATAATGGTATGGAAATTCCTTCTCAACTGATTATTCAGTTTATGTTTTTCTTCCATCCGTTATATTCACCTTAGCTTGTAGGGTTTAGGCTTCTTCAAATAGGGGGAGATTGTTGGGTACTGTATCCACAATGTACCTGATTTGAAGAAGCCCCTGGACCAGCTAAGGTGAATTGACATTGTATTTGATCATTTGTCTTCAAGTTGTGCTTGCAGTTATTCCACGCTAAGTACACACCAATGTCAGGGTGCAGTGGGTCAATATACACGGGTCTGCGCAACGTAATCCCTCGTTGAGCAGATCAGTGTGTTGGCCTACGTGTACTCTCTCTATTGGAGTGTACTTATTTACAAGTACAGGGCCGAGAAAGATCAAGAGCAGACAAGGAGCAAGGATGGGTCAAAGCAACTCACGGGAAGAAAGACGAAAATCGTCTAAGTAGAAATCGTCGAGAATCACTAAGTGATTCTCGCCGATTCGACGAGAATCACTATTGATTGTGATTCTCGCCGAATCGTCGAGAATCACTCGCTGATTCTTGTCGATTGCTGTCGGCTGTCTCAACGCCGTCTTGATTTCTGCTTAAGGCAGAATCGTCAAGAATCACTGGTTGATCCTCGCCGAATCGTTTAGAATGACTTTGCATTCTCACCGATTCGTCGAGAATGAATGATGATTCTCGCCGATTCTCTCCGGATGGAAAGATCTTCAGCCAGAATTCTGCCAAGTAGAATTCGGCGAGAATCATAAGTGATTCTCGCCGATTCGTCGAGAATCACCTATGATTCTCGCCGAATTTGCCTTTGGCGAAATTCTGGTGCTCGCTGGACCGGACCAATTTTCAGGCGCTGTTTTGAACTGGAGCTAGGGTTTCTTTTGGTGGGGCCCACAACGGTCATATTGTATGACCTGCTGTATAAATACTTCGGCATTTTGAACAGTAATAAGTACGAATACACAAGAAAGAAAACCGAGCCGCCGACGTGACCTAGATCGCGGATTTCTCTTCTGCCGCCGCCATCGTCGCTCGGGAAGTTAGTCACCGCCGCTGATCGTGGATACCTCCTGATCCCCCGGCGACAGAAGCTTTGCCAAGCAACGCGTCTCACGTGTCCTTCTTGAGATCCTTTGTCTCTTGGTTTGTAGATCGGGAATACCTTCCCTTTCCGAATCGATCGAGACGATTGATCCAAGGAAGACCGTTGGTAGACCTTGCCAGCATAGCTACGAAGGTTGGATCTCTAAAGCTCAGCCACCGCACTTCTTGCCACCGCCGATCCCGAACGCCAAGCCGCCGCTCTTCTTGCCACCGCCGGTTTCGTGGAGATTCATTCTAAGTGAGAGCTAAGGTCGTGGACTCTTCATCTTCGTCAAGAACGCGTCATCGAACGAAGAAGGACACCTAGCACTCCATAAGTAGTTTGTATATTTTATACATTCCATTTTATTTTTGTTGTAAAGGAACGTAGGTTCCTCGTTGTCAGGGTTGGGTACAACCCGTGGTGGAGGAGTGGTGACTCCTTCGTTTGGAAGGGTTCCTTCCGTTAGTGTGAGGATTGGATTTCAATCCGGTTGGTGAAGTGACCGAGTCATCCCTTGTTGGGAGATAGGTCGAAGGGGGAAAGTGGACGTACCCAAATCGGGGAACCACTATAACTGCTTGTGTCTGTTTGTGCTGTGTTGTTTTGTTTACTTGTGCAGGTAGAATTTTAATTCCGCTAAAATCGCTGCAAGACACCTATTCCCCCCCCCCCCCATAGGTGAAGGTAGTTGGCACTAGGTGGACTTTCACTAACCCTACCTCTCGAGAAATGCCCGTCTCCTTTCGAATTCTGTTCATTTCTTTTCGCAGACTGACTTATTTTTTATTTATTAAAAGGTTTAACTTAGATTAATTAGACACTTAATTATCATAACTAGAGTTATATATATATATATAACTTTAGAAATCACACTTCAACCGACATTTCAAATTCCTCTCTCTCAAAAACTCTTCGTCTTCCACCGACTCAGAGCTTCGACACCCCCATTCTCTCGCGCTCCGTTCGTCGCCGTCTCTCGAATTAATGGTGCAGCAATCCAGGATAGGAGTTGGCAGTGAGCTAGTGGTGACCGGGATCGCCGATCTCTCAGATGACTTCAAGAATCTCCTCATTCTTCTCGACAGTGCAGGTCTCAGTTTTGTTCTTCAAGAACCCTGTAAAATCCTCTTCCCAGAGGTAGAAGAATTCTATCAGAATGCTAAAGTCAGGAGAAATAATACTGTGTTGAAATCAAAGGTTAAGGGAGTTAAAATCAAGTTAAGCCCGACAATTGTGTCCAAACTTCTCAGATTGCCAAGTGGAAATGATGAAGATGAAATCACCAGGGAAGATACTGACAGAACATATCACTTCTGTGGAGTACCAATAAATATCACCACTCTCAGGAGGACAACCCTGAATGATGTTAGCAAACTCTTGGTAGATATGATTGGAAAGATCCGATGGAGCAAACAGGGTCTATTAGATTCATTACTAATGTTTTATTTGATGTAATGACTGTCATAGTCTGCAGGAAGATGTTTCCCTATGGATTGGTGATCTTTGACATGATCAGGGAGAGCATTAAAGAACCCAAGTTTGCTAGCATAATCTCTTTAATGTTGCATGAGATTGATCCCATTGTCTTCAAGACATTTAAAGGTACACCCATTCACCACCTGAAGAAGATTTCATTAGCCTCCATTCATTGATCGAAGTTAAAGCTGAAGAACCCCAAACAGACTGCTAAAGAGCTTGCAACCCATGCTTCAGAGGACAGGACCCCATCTCCCTCCTCTCATCATGTTGTTGAACCATCTGTTGCAGCAACTGAGGGGGAGCCTACTTCCTCTGTCCCAGCTGACAGAATTCCATCTCCTCCTCCAGCTGCTTCTCCAGTCAGGACTCCAGATGCTTCTCCAGTCAGAGATACAGTCAGATCTCCATCCAGGTCCCAAGTGGAAGATATTTCAGTAAATGTTGAAGAACCTTCCAAGGATCCTTCTCCTGCTCCTTCTCCATCTCCAGAACCTTCCCCCAGGGCATCTCCTTCTCCCTCTCCTAGAAAAGAATCAACTCCTCAAGAAACCATCCTTCTCTCAGGAGAGGATGATCCTACACCATAGGAAGTTGAAGCTCCTCTCAAGAATCTTGATTTCTCCATCCCTTGTCTACTTGGTAAGGGAAGTGAGGTATTTTCTCATACTGTCAGAGCTCAAAGTTCTATAATTGTTGATGAGATCCCTCCTTGGATAGTTCCTCCTCCTCCTCAGATTGCACCTGTTATTTTTGTTCCTGCTGCTGCTGATACCCCTCTCAATTATGATATTCTAAGTAAGATTGAAGTGATGTTGTCTGAACAGAGAAGATATTTTGATGATTCTCTGAAGGTTGTTCAAGACAAAGTCACTGCTTTAGAAAAAGAAATGAGCAGAGGAATTGCAGAAATCCAACATAACACAGACTCCCTACAAGAACTATTTCAGATTGGTGGAAAAGCTATTGACCACACCATCACTAGTGTTGGACAGGTAATGGAATAGTCTGTTACTCTTGCAAATGATCAGATTCAGTTAGAGAAGAAAGCCCAGGAACATGTCATGAAAATCTGTGATGAAGTGGGAACTTTCAAAGAAGATGTTATAGATACTCTATGTGTAGAATTCAGAAAGGGGGAGACTTTGGTGAAAGAACATGTTGGAAAACTTGTGGATAAGTTTACTGAAGCTGCAAACAAAGCCTGGTCTGATAAGATAAGTGAAATCAATAAAAATGTTTAGAACAAATTCAATCAGTGAAATTCCATACTTATGACACATCAGTATGGATGCACAACCAGATTTTCTCTGATTTTCAAGTTGATCCTAATGTCATTCCACACCATCTGAACCCCCTCCCTGAAGGACAATCTAGTCAGATGCCAGCTCAAATGCAACAACCTCAAATGACATGCTTTTCTCCTAGGTCAGAAGATCGGAATGCTCCTCCTGCTTCCTATGAACAAGTATGGGATGATGTAATTCCACAAGATTTACCTGAAATCCACACCTCTAAGAAAAGGAAGTATGGGGAAGGCCCCTATGCAAATAAGTCTGTTCCTAAGCCAGATTTTGAGAAAAGGAAAGCAAAAGAATTTGCTGAAGTTTGGAGTCCTACCTCCAAGGCATTAATTCTTGATACTCTCAAGTTGGTAATAGACTATAATGAAAGCAGAAATCTCCACTATAACTCCACTGAGTAGGATCTCTATGAGAAGTCCATGACCAAAAGAAGGATATATGACAGGGAATATGACAAGAATAACCCTAAGGCTCCTCCAAAACCTCCAAGATACTATCCAAAACCCTACAGCTATCAGAGGAGACAACAGGAGAAGCAAGACAGACAACATCAAAGCTAGGATTGATCTTCTGCTGATTATTGTTTTTGAGAATATGGAAGAAATGAATGTATAAATGGAGATCTAAAACATTATATATATATATATATATATATATATATATATATATATATATATATATACAATTTCTAATTTTGCTAATTATGTGTTTAATTTTTCTATCCTACTTTTTATTTCTACTCTTAATTTTCAGTTCTTTCTTTATTGGTATAATTTACCTTAGTGTAGAGGGTTCTGACTTCTACAAATATGGAGAGATTATTGGGTATTGCATCCACAATAACCTAGATTTGCATGAAGTTACCATTGAACTAAGATGAATTAAGTTGTATTTGATATTTCTGTTTAGTTGTGTGTTTGCAGATTACCATTGCTAAGTGTAGACCAATGTCAATCTACAGTGGGTCATGAACACAGGACCATACAGTGTAATCTCTCACTGTGTGATCCAAAGTGTTGACTCATGTGTAGCCTCTCAATTGGGATACACTTCATATTCAAACACTTGGATCATGGAATGAAGATTGGACTCTTGAAGAGAAGATAAATATTTTTCTAAAGTTCAGAATTTTTCCTATGTCTGCTTCTCGAGAAGTCCTTGTATAGTTCTCGAGAAGTAGAGTTAGAAGTTCTCGAAAAGTTTAGTATAGTTCTCGAGAAGAAGAGTTGGCTGAATTTCGAGAAGTTCGCTTAGTTCTCGAGAAGCCTTGGCTAGTTCTCGAGAAGCTTAGCCTAGTTCTCGAGAAGCTCAGTCTAGTTCTCGAGAAGTCTCAGCCTTTAACTTTTTTTGTAGCTAGAGAGATCTGTGGAAGATCTTCTAAGTCATTTTCTCGAGAAGTTAGTTATAGCTCTCGAGAACTTATCTTATAGTTCTCGAGAAGTCAGTTTAGCTCTTGAGAATAAGCTTTAGTTCTCGAGTACTATTTTCTTTAGTTCTCGAAGAAGCTTCACATAGTTCCTGAGTAGACTCAACGACTTTGTTCTCGAGTACTTATATAAGTTCAGGACGAATAGTTCTCGAGAAATCAGCCTGTTCTCGAGAACTAATTCATACTTCTCGAGAACTGCTGTCAGATTTTCTTTCAGGAAATTGATTTAAGTCCAGATCGACAGGATTTTAAATTGACACATCGTGATTGGTCCACGTGTCCTAATTATTGTCAATGCTAACTGTTAGGGGAAATCTTATATAAGGTCTTATCAACAAGACCAACCCTAAGCGGAAATCCGTATATTCTATTATTGTGAATCAGTCGTCTCTCTCCAAGAACAAATTTCCAGAAGCCGCCGCCGCCGCTCAACGTGAAGATCGACATTTCTATTCTCTATCAAGAAAGGCTTGTTGTTCAAGGAATCTTCATCTTCTCCTTGATCAAGTAGGTCAAAGTTCACTCAGATCAGATCTACCAAGTCTTCTTCAACAAATTCTGAAAAAACCGCAAAGTTCAAAAGAAGACCTAGAGTTTAATATTTCCAGATCTGAGACAAAATCTTTGTTTGTATTTTCAAATCTCTTTGTAAATCTTGTATGAGATTAATCTCCGAGTTGTAGGAAGTTTTCATCTTCCAAGTGTAGATCCATTTGGATTGAGATTGTAGGAACTTGGTTCTGAGACGTAGGATTTGTTTTCAATCCGAGATAGTGGAGTAGCCGGATCTAGTGATTTACTAGATCGGTGAGGGAAAGTGGATGTACCCAAGGTTGGGGAACCACTATAAATCTTCTTGTCGTCTGTGATTGCTTGTTTGTGTGTGCAAGTTCTTTTAAAAATTTTATTCCGCATTTAGACGCACAATTCACCTATTCACCCCCCTCTAGATGATTTAGGTTGACAACTTAACACTTTCAGAAGACACTCTCGCCAAGTTTCGAGGACGAGTCCATCCTTGGTACCGAGACTTGGGCTCTACATGAGTAGGCCTAGCAAAGTGACTGTAGGATGAGTCAAGATCAAACTCGTTCGTTGGAAAGATAACCTTCTTGAACGAAGTTTATTCTTGAGGAGCATTCCCTTTCTCCTTGGCTAGAGCCTTCTTGGCGGCCTTATTTCTCCTTTTAGCCTTGTTTCTCCTAGAAGATTTACTAGGGGATGCCACATGGCCTAAGCCAGCACCTTTGGCCTGAGCAGAGAATTCAGCAACAAGCGGAAGAACTGTCTTGGGCTTAGAGAAACTTTCAATAAGTTTTTTTCAGCTGCAAGTTGTTCTTTCAATTACTTGATGATTTTCTCCTTCAGATCTAGGTACTCGAGAGCCTTATTATATTCTTCCATAGCATTATGGAAGTCTTTCCTGAGTGAGTCCATCATTACAATTTTCTCCCTCAGATTGCTCTCTTTAGCCTTAAGAGATTTGATCTCCTTATCCTGATCTCTTGTAACTTTACGACATTTGTTGTAGGCTTTGATCAACTCTTTATATTGAGTTATGAGTTCAGACTCCTCGTTAGAGAAACATTCTGCATGATCATGGTCAGAATTATCAGATTCAGAAAGAGGTGTATGAGAATTTACCTTCCCAGTGAACTGGGGTTCTTCCTCTTCATCTGTTTGTGCCATAAGCCTAAAATAGGCTTCCTCCTCATCACTAGACTCAGATGAGTCTGTGTCACTTAGGGTCTTGCCCTTCTTGTCTATCAGGCTTCTTTCGGTCTTCTTCTTATTGTAAGAAGTTTTCTTTTCCTCTCTTCTTCCACCCTCCTTCTTCTTGTGAGGGCAGTCAGCTATGACGTATCCTGACTTATTACAACAATAAAAAATAATGTTAGTAGAAATTTTTTTGTTCTGCTTAGGGTGATACATGTCTTGGCTATTTGAGCCCTTCTTGTGACGATCATCATTGTGATGTGATCTTCTGAATGAGGCATCTTTGCCTTTCCATTGCTTCTTCTTATTCAAGAATTTCTTGAACTCCCTTGAGAGAAGAGAAAACTCTCCTTCAGATAATTCTGAGCCTGAGGTGCTTGGCTCTGATGATTCTTCTTCACTTTCTTCTTGTGCTGAGGCAGGAGAAGCAGCCTTAGACTTCCTTGAGGTGTCTGTCTTTAGAGAGACAGACTTCTCCTTAGATGAAGACCTATTCTTCTCTTCATCATCTTTTCTTGAATTTATTTGTAGCTCATATGACATAAGCTTTCCAAAGAGATTTTGCGGGTCTGTCTCTGCTACCTTTCCAAAATCTCGGATAGCACAAACCTTGTTATCCCATTCCTTAGTTAGGGATCTCAGGAACTTATCATTCAGTTCCCCATTTGTGAAGACCCGGCCATAGACTCTTAGGCCGTTGACAATCTTGAATAAATTATCAAAGGTATCTGCAATGGAGTCCTTGGGACCTTGTCGGAATGCTTCATATTTCTGATTTAGAAGAGATCTTCTGTCATCCCTAACTTCTTCAGTGCTTTCCATCAAGATGATGAGAGACTGCCACATTTCCTTGGCGGATTGACAGTGAATCAAATTCTGCAGCATAGAATCATCGACTGCACTTGCGATGATATTTTTAGCTTTCTTGTCTAAAGAGACAAGTGTAATCTCATCCTTATCAAGATCCACCAGTTTCTTAGGAACTTGCTTTGTTGAGTCGATGGTGGAGGTGGTCATAGGAACGTAAGGTCCTTCTTTCACTATCATAAAAATTCTGGGATCCACAGCTTCCTTGAAGAACTTTATCCTTTCTTTCCACATAGCAAAGTTGTTCTTTGTGCACAGAGAAAGCTTTGCAAAATCCTTAACTCTGTCCATGCTTGAATCCTCTAAAGACAACTAGGAGCAGATCTGTTCAAGGTGTTAACCTTTTGATGAACAACCTCCCTCTGATACCAATTGATATTTTTAGTTGTCTACCTAAATCACATAGAGGGGGTGAATAAGTGAGGTCTGTGTCTTTTTACGAAATAAAATTTTGAGCAAGCGAAGCACACACAACACAGAGTACACCAGATATATAGTGGTTCCCCAATCTTGAGTACGTCCACTCTCCACCTCACCGATCTAGCAACACGCTAGACTCGGCTACTTCACTATTTCCTCGAATTGAAAACCAATCCTACACCTCGGAGCAATACCCCTATAACTCGATCCATAAAAACGGATCTACACTCGGAAGAAAAATTCTCTACAAACTCAAAGACAAAATCTCCTATAATAATAAAATGATTTACAAAAAAATACACAAACTTGTCTTCACAGATCTGGAAAAGACTCGGTTTCTTCCTTCTTGAAAATTGAAGAGCCCTTTCAGAAGAGTTGAGGAAGAAATATGAGAATGCTTGGATCTGAGAACTTAGAATCACCACGATCAAGAAAGAGATGTGTGGAGGTAGAGAAGACTTGATCTGTTGATTCTTCTTGTCTGAATCCTTTGGATCGAGAAGATCGGAGTCGATGAATACGATGAGCAGCGACGCGGTTCTTCCCGATTTAGAATGAATAAAAATGATTCAGAAACTTTTTTTCTCTCTCTGTTATTCTTCCTTAGGGTTAGTCAAATGCGATTAGACATTTTATAGGAATCAACCAACGGTCACAATCATTAATGACTCAGACACGTGGACCAATAATTAAGGAAATTATTTTGAAAATGCATCCCGTCATTTAACGAAATTTCAGAGAAAAAGAATCGAACTTCAGTTCTCGAGTGAATATAGAATTACTCGAGAACAAAGTCTGGTTCTCGAGAAAGCAACTATAGGAATCTCGAGAAGCAACACTTAAAGAAATTTCAGGAAAAACATCTTCATTACTCGAGTACTCAATTTGCTTCTCGAGAAATGGATGTAAGCTTCTCGAGTATAAGACTTAGAGAAAATCCTGAAAGTAATTATGGCTATTCGTGTAATAGAACTTGAATTCTCGAGAAGTAGATGGACTTCTCGAGTACAGGTACTTCACTACTCGAGTAATAGATATACTTCTCGAGTACTTGACTTCTAGAAAATTCTGAGCTAGAAATCTCTGTTAACTCGAGAACAAGGAGAGATCTACTCGAATAATTGAATTAGCTTCTCGAGAACTAAGATCAGTCTTCTCGAGAACTATTTCCCTTACTCGAAATCTAGACTTAGCTCAATCGAGTACTCGCTGAAATTCTACTCGAGTACTCATGTCCTTCTCGAGTAAAACACTCAGAAAATTTTAGCTTCCTGAAAATTTCTCTTTCTTCAATAAAATCAGCAACAAGTCTTTCTCCTACAAGTATAGTGCTTAAAAATGAAGTGTATCCCAATAGAGTGGCTACACATGAGTCAACACCATGGATCACACAATGAGGGATTACATTGTATGGTCCTGTGTTTAGTGATTCAATGTAGACTGACATTGGTCTACACTTAGCAATTAAGTCCTGCAAACATAACTCAAATAAGACATCAAATACACCTTAATTCATCTTAGTTTAAGGGTTATTTCATACAAATCTAGGTTATTGTGGATACAATACCCAACAACGTGTCATGGAAAACCTGACAGAGCAACTGATCAGGAGCATTGTAGATGCAGAGGATCGCGGAGAAGTGATTCACATGCTCGAGGGGGTCATCGATCTCGTTGTAAGACTCAATACTTGGCAGCTTGAATCCTACGGGGGACTGGATGTGCCAACATCTCGACCTGATGCTCCTCCATCCGGGCCACGCTCCATATCAAGAAGGTTATTAGTGTGTTTTCTGCTTCTTCCACGCCAGGGGTGTTGATGAGTGAGTGTGACGTTCTAGGATCAACGCAATCCTTTTGAGAAGACCAATGAGTGGTGTGAGTGCTTCGTCTTGCGAGCCTTTCCTGCTTTGTTATATCGTGTACTTTCTAGGGAGATCGATTTCCACAGATAACTCCAAACTATTATGGTCCGCTCGAGACTCTTGGTAGACCAGACATGCTGAACCGTCTTACCCTGCCGAATGGTCGAGTGCGCAAACAGTCAGAGTATCACAGAGTTGTGAGATGGAGATTTTATGATGTGGAGAACACACAATTGAGGTGAAAGTCCACGCGGCTGATTCAGTGCTGACCTAACTTCCATTATCCATAGTTTATTACAATGCTTTTTGGGGGAAAGATGAGAGTGACGGGCTGTTGCTCGTTACACTTGACAAGATGAGAGAAAACACACATCGCGTCAAGGCCCTGTACTTTTCCAGTGATCTAGCTCCTTCGCATAGAGGGGAGCGGACGAACTCGGGTGTCGTGATAGGCTCGGCTTGGTAACGATGAGAGAGCTTGACGCTTACTTCAGCACTTCACTGTCGGTCGGAGACGGTGAGCGATCACTGAGTGACTGCCACTCTCCAAGTGCTTGATAGAGCTCGGGACGACTTTGTCCGTCTTGACAAATCTTGGCGGAGATCCTGCAGAGAGGAAAAGAGAGTGGAGAGAGAGATATGAAGTAAAGATAGAAAGTTCAAAGTCCGGAAAAGAAATCCAAATGACGTAGATGATGGGGCTCTATTTATAAACATTTAAAAGGGCGGACCAGTAATTTTGCCCAATAACTATCAGACAGACCAATTGGAACTCCCGAATCTGAGGATGCAGATAGCCATTTTTAGAGAAATAACGATTTTTCCCTGGGGCCGAAAAAAGGCCTGCCCAAAAATAGGCAGCCTAAGGCCACTAGCTTAGGCGGTAGCTACTCATGCCTCCTTGTCAAGCGATCGGGAGGGGCAAGCCAGCCTTGGTGAGGTTGGCCAAGGGGTGGTCGTCCCCCTCGAGGCCGGCCATGGCCGAGGCCGCCCGCAACCAGGCAGCCAAAGGGGCGGTCGACCCTCTCTGGACCGCCCGTGGCCAGTCGGCCTAGGGTGGCCCGCCCTCGCGGGACTGGCCGAGGCCACCCATGGCTGGGCGACAAAAGGGGAGACCTGCCCTTGCAGGGCCGGCTGCAACCGAGGCTGCCCGTGGTCGGGCGGCCGGCCCTCGCAGGGCTGGCCACGGCCGAGGCCGCCCGTGGCCGGGCGGCCAAAGTGGAGGCCAGCCCTCGCAGTACCGGTCGTGGTCGAGGCTGGCCCTTGCGGGGCCGGTCGCGACCAAGGCCACCTGTACCAGGCGGCCAAAGGGACCTGCGGCCCTCACAGGGCAGGTCTCCCGTGACCGGGCGGCCGGCCCTTCCGGGGCCGTCCGTGACCTAGGCCGCCCGTGACCGGGCGACCAAAGGGGGGCGAGCGGTCCTCCCGGGGTCGGCCGTGGCCGAGGGCCGCAAGGTGCCGACCCTCTGGTGCCGGCCGAGGCCGCCGGGCGGCGGCGGAGAGGTCAGTGCACGAGATCTCGCGCGGCGGTTGTGATCCCCTGCACGTTGATTATTGTGCGGATCATGCGTGTGGTGGTTTCGTCCGTAACCCCACATTTCACTAGTGAGGCGAGAGGAAAACCTAATTATTTGCATCCTGATTTTTTCTATTAATTGGGGCGGATCCGTCAAAAATATTTAACATATTATCGAATATGTACTTGGTCATCCGTGAATATCGTGCGTTAGATGCAAACTATCTGTCCTTGTTCGATATTGGATTGAATACAATTAAAGATACAAAACTTCTCATATATTTGCAAGTGAAAGTGACACAAATCTTTTTATATAAATATAATTGTTCTGAATTAATTAAAGGTGTAGTCGTGTAGTCAGCTTTATTCAATTCGGAGTCTATCCTAAAATTAAAAATAACAAAAAAAAATATCTTTTTCAAATTCAGGGAATACATGAAAGAGATATTTGAAGATTTTTTTCCACACGCCCGAGGATGCTATCCTCCTACTTTGTTTATATATACACGAGCATCATCGCACGGGCTACGCCCGTGCTCGATGCTCTCGGGCGGCCTTCGGCCGCATCAGGCGGGCTTCGCCCGCCTGCGCACGGGCTTTGCCCGTGCTTGATGCTCCGGGCGGCCTTCGGCCGCATAGAAGCGGACTCCGCTTCCACGTAATTCAATTAGAGAATGCACATATTCAATTAGAGAAAGTTCACGAACAGTACAATGTTTTTTTTATTAAAATCAAAATATATCACCCAAAGTTTTTTTTTAATCTTTTGTACACAGAAGCCTAATCACTAACTGCATACCATTGAATTGTTTTGCTTACGGGCTTCAAAAAGAAGATTAGAATCCAAAATTCAACCGAAAATTAAGATAAAAAATTCAAGTGAAAATTAAGATCCAAAATTCATGTGTTTTTGTTTCTATCGGCTTCTCACTGATTTCAGATTTACGATCCAAAATTGAAGTGAAAATTACACACATACATGTGTGATGAAGATGCGAAGGGAAGAACAAAAATCGAGCAGCGATAGTGACATAGCAATATTTGGGATTTAGTAATTAGTATATAAATATTGACATAGTTGATAGTCTAAAAGTAAGGAAAATAACAACAGGTTTATCTGTGCTGAAGATGCGAAGCCAAGGAGGTGCTTGTTGTTACTGCAGGGAAGGAACCACCAAGATTTCTAATAATTGCTATGTCAAAATCTGCATAATAAGAAACCTATATCCAAATGTTAAATGATAGCTAGACGGGAGGAAACTAAGCAGGGAAAGAACGCCTAATGCTTGTGTGTGTCTCTCCATCATTTAATTCCCTCTTCCTCTTTATCTTTGCGCCTGTCTAATTGATCTGTCTTTCATTCAAAAACATTTAGGTTCTAAAAACCGGCATGCATGAAGCTGCATGCAGCGCCGGGCCGCAAAGCGGGGTAGATGGATTTGGTGTTTGCGGAAGTGGCATCATCAAGATTTATATCAAACTACACACTTAATTATGCAGACAAATTAACAGTAATTAGCCGCCCTAATTAATTATACTAAAGCTAGCTACTGCAAGGTCAGTTTGTTCCTAGGTTGTCCGCACCTAATTAATTGTATTGCCTCGTGCAGGATTCAATATCCATAATTATGCACACAAATTAACATTAATTAGGTGCTCTGATTAATTATACTAAAGTTAGTTGCTGCAAGCTCAGTTTGTTCCTATGTCCTCTACGGCTAATTAATTTTATTGCTTCATGGAGGAATCAATATCCATATTTCATTATGACAAAGCTTATGCAACATCAATTCCAAAGGGCTCCAGAACATTATCCGATGAAACAACAATGGGAACGACAAATTCAGCAAGAGTGGAAATCTCAAAGTTGCAATTACACATGAAGCAAAGCTGTTTGGAAGATTCAGATTGTGAGATCAGCTGTGAAATGAAGGCGGGGAGAGGGCATTTCCTTCCAAATGGAAGCTTCAAATTTTGAGATAGCTGTGAAATGAAGCGGAATTGCTGAATATTAAAGAAATAAGTGGATCAGTTTCAAAGCCTTACCCCACATCATTGAAGAGACAACTGTTGTCCGACGGTATAACTCTCCTCACCACAATGCCCTCCATGTCCACCTGAGAAGAAAAACACAGTTGCAGCTTTTCAGGATCCCAAAGTCCTCAACAGAGTCCAGGATCAACACTTTGGAGGAAAATTAAACCAATCCACAGCTAGGAATCAGCTAAAAATTCAAGGCGGAGGAGCAAGATGCCGAAACAATGGGAAGAAATAGGGAATCAGCTAAAAATTCAAGGCGGCGAAGCCAGATAAATTGCATTAGGAAGAGAAGTAATGAGAAGGAGAAGCACAACTTTGGCAGAAGGAGAAGGAGAGCGACACCGACGGAAAAGTCAAAATAGGAAATCACGAAATCATAACCTAGATCATAAGAAATGAAACGCGTATCGGTGGCCTACGACGACTGTTCACGATGAAGAAGAGGATGCGGTGGAAGGGTGGTTCTATGCATGAAGAGGAAAAACAACGGAGTGAGGAGGAGAAGCGGAGGAGTTTTGGAAAAGAATGAATGACGACGGAGTTAAAAGCGGAGAACAACAGTGTTTAAACGGCGGGGTAAGCGGCGAGGGTTTTTTCGGGAAATCAGGCGCGTGACAGAGAGAAGAAGAAGAGCCTTATTAATATAAATGGTGGTGTGCACTGGGATTTGCGAGGTACATAGCTGCAGAAGAGCCGCCGCGTTGGGACACTGTCGAGGTGGGATTACTGTCGCGTAGGGCACGGGGGCTCCTCGTGCCCTGTCAATTGATCGAGTGTTGTAGAGGGGCCGAATTTGGGCGGAGGTACCGTCGTTGTTGGGGTACTGTTGATGCGAAAAGCATCGAGCACGGGCGTAGCCCGTGCGAAGATGCTCGTATATAAATATTAGCAGATATAGTATGTAAATCCTATCCACAAATTGAAAATGAAAGCAATAATATAGTTCAAACAAAAGAAAAATACTACTGCCGTGAACTTTTCTATGAAGCACAAAACATTGAAGCAGATATCGCATTTTTGTAGGCAAATATTTGTATGAGTTTCCAACCATAAGGAGAAGTAGAAGAAAATAAAATAATTTTCCAACAGTTAAGTTGTTTTTTGTATGCATAAACAAAATAGATTGTGGAGCAACTTCCAACAGAGAGCACTTTCAAACTGTTGGATGAAAATTATTCACCGAAAATGTTGTGTGATTCACAACATAATTCAACTAAACATAATGATTCACAATAGATAATTCACACAGTTAAAATAAAGAACCTGAACTTGATGAGTTTAGTTGGGTTCAATCCTCTTTGCGAGACGCCTTCAATTTGCTCACCCTCAAAATCTGAAATATAAAATTTGACGTTCAAAACTTTGAGTTCTAGCAAAACTAAAGCAAATGAACGGAGTTTAGCAGATATCGCATTTTTGTGGGCAAATATTTGTATGAGTTTCCAACCATAAGGAGAAGTAGAAGAAAATAAAATAATTTTCCACACCCTAGTGATGAAATCAGTGTTTCCCTCAGATCTTCTGCCCAGAATCCTGATAGGTAGTACATTTCCATTGCAATTAGAACTGCAACAACAGTTCTCTAATGAATTGGGGCAGTCCAAATTTATCTAAACCAAATCCTAATAGCTAGCATATACTGAAGAATAACAGGAAGTAATAGAGACTATGGGGCGCTTTTGGAAGCAGAAGAAATGTAATGACTAATAATAGCATTGCACAATTGAGATATCATGAAAACACAAAATACTTAGCATGAGTAAAAATGAAGCAACATTGATGAAGACACCAGCACAACGTCCCGTTGGTCCTTGCAGCTATCAGACAAAATTGAAACCTCAAAATTAGTTCATGTCCACATATCAACTCATAAACCATTAGGCTGCGGGCTTGCTCAGTTTTCATTTGAGGGTCTGATAAGTTACATCTTGTTGCAACTCATCACGAAACCAAAATGAGAACACAAACTCTACATAGGTTTAATGGAAAAGAAATAGAGAAATCACAGATAAAGCATATGATAATATCATCCGGATCACAGATAGAAGCAAGTAAAACAGGTTTCTTACCTTTTCCACTGTGAGCGTGACGAAGGCGGCAACGAAGGCGGCGACAAAGGCAGAGGACAAAGGAAATCCGGAGGAGAGAGGACCATGACACGACCATCGAAGACAATCTACGATGCCACGGCCTGCAATCCTCCTTGTACTCCCCACCGGCGCTGATCCCCTGCTTCCTAGCCAGCAATCCTCCAATGTTTGCCAGATTTCCGTCAACCCCTCTTCCCCTCCTCCTGCCCTCCTACCTACCATGTTTCCCTTCAAAAAATTTAGTTCGCTTGAGAGATTACCGATTAAATGTCGGGAACAGCGGACCGCGCAAACCGCGGTGCGAGCAGCGGGAAGAACATCCTCCGCGAAGATGGGAAGTAGATCCTTGAGGAAGAAGACGGTTTGCGGGGGATAGAAGCTGCCAGACGATCTTCGACTTTCAAGGAAAGTACACGGGAGGAGGAGAAGCAGCAGCAGAGTACCCGACGCAGAGAAGAGCAACACCGGCGTGAGGAGGCGAAGCAGCGGCGAAGGTTTGGGAAATGAACGAACGAAGAGCAACTTAAAACAGCGGCGAACAGCGGCGTAAAAGCGGCGAGGTTTTTTCGGGATTTCAGCGGCGTGACAGAGAGAAGAGGAATTTGGGCGCGTGACGGAGACAGACGGGGACGGACGGAAACATGTTGTGACGGAAAGAAGGGACGGAAAACACAAACAGCCTTATTAATAGTAGATATATATACACACACACACACATGCATACACGAGTGATAGTCCATGAGAATGAGGATGATTTTTTTGTTGGATTAGAGCCGCCCAAGTCACGAGACATCGGAGGAATTTTTTGGGAGGAAGCGGGTGGGGTAGGTGCAAGTGAAGGTTATGGACAAGGGCGGATACAGGAATATCATTAAGCGGGGGTCAAACATCGTCTTCCTCCCACAATGTTTTTAACACCTCCATCTTATCGGAGCTGTTCCTCCCTCATCTTGTCCTCATTTTTGACATGTAAGTAGTCAAAATTCATTGGCTCGGCACGAAAAATCTAAATTCACTAATAATTTTGCAAAATTATAGTGATCGACGCCCACGATTTGTTTGACGGTCCACCCCATTTCACACAAAAAGATGCATGTAAGGAGACTATATATATATATATATATATATATATATATATATATATATATATATATATAGTATGGATATGCATATGTGTGGGAGCACAAGTATATGATTAACAGTGTCAGTGCATCATCAATGCATGTTGTGAATTCTCACACATGCCCTCAAAGGCGGGGGCAGATCCAGAGGAGAGCTCGAGGGACACTGACCCCCATCAGGTGCGGACCCACCCCTAGACACACCCGGGCAAGTGCCCGGGTGTGTTTTCGCGAAAGTTTTTACAGACGCCTCTTTAATTTTTTTGATGCTAGGTTCTTCCCCCCATTTCTACGCGTCTGTGAGCGGCGAAACGCGGAGGCTTCCTCATTTCTGGGATCAGTGGATGAGTTCCTCTTTTCCTGAGCGAAGCACCGAAGGGGGAAGACGATGGCCTCTCTTCATTTTGTATGCCCAGTGAAGAACAGGGCAAAACGTGCCCTAGCAAAGATGCCTGGTGCAAGCTCCACCCATTTCCCGTTCCCGGAGGGACTACTGGTGAATTTCTGCAAGCTTACCGCCGCATTTCCTCGTTGCCCGTAGAGGTAGTTTGTAAGTAGGAATTTTGCATATTTTATTTTAATTTTGGGGAAGATTTCATCCATTTTTTGGCTTCTCAGGATGGATTGCTAATAGTTTAGAGATGAATTTTGTTTAGAATCAATTATTCATCTGCTTTAGTCGTGATAGCTGCCATCAACTTCTTGTGAGGTTTCATCCTTCATCTTTTTAACAGTTAGTGTTGGCCACTTTTAAAGAATCAAACTCTAAACCAGTGTATGAAACAATAGATACAATGATTCAAAAAGATCTAAAATATTCATTAATTTTTTAGCCCATAACAAGTTAAAACTTAAAATAGAATTGTGCAACAGTGCACTTGTGCAAAATGTGATTTCTCTAATTTTAATTAAATTTTATTAGTGCCCGAATCATGCAAAAATCCTGGGTTCGCAACTGCCCCCATCCACCCAGTGCCCCCCCCCCCCCCCCCCCCCCAATATTTTTGACGAATTGTTATAAGCAGTTAATAATTTAGCTATTTGCAAACAAAAGTTTACTATTTTCAAACCAAATCCATTACATGTGCACCCCAAATTAGTTCAACCCGCAACGACATCACTTGCGATTTGTGCACCCCTAAGTTAATGTTCAGCAGTTACTTTGGACATAGCAATTGATCGGAGTTCTGCTAGTGTTAGGGTTATCCGGTTATGTTATGTTAATAAGACCAAAACTCTAAAGTTAGTCTCATAAGGTAGAATTGATTTTGCAATAAGACCTAAACTCAGAAGTTAGTCTCATGGTCTCCAACTTTTTTTCTTTTTGTTTTCTATTACAGAAACAGAAACGAGAAGCAAGAAAGTCCTTACATAAAGTTATTGGATCCGCAAAAAACAGTGAATGAATCGACATTCCAAAATTTATATTTATGCAACCCATTATAAAATTTTTAGATCTGCCACTGCCCAGAAGTGACAACATCATTGGGTTCGTCCTCCTCCAGCAATTAAGGCTCTATTTGTTTGGGCGTTTCGTTTTTCCGTTTTGGGCAAATGCCGCCGGAAGGAGGGTAAACAAATGAACTTCCGGCGGCGTTTGCTCCGTTTCCACCCGTCCGCCTTGAGAAACGCCCCCAAAAGCTCCGTTTGGAGCAGCCACCTCCCCCCTCCGATTCGAACACTCCGTTTCCACCCGCCGGATCGATCCGCCACCGCCGAACCAAATGGAGCCTAAATATGTCGGCTGGGAAGCAATTGCAGAACATTGTGCACATTTGGACAACATATACAGTTGATATGATAAGAGTTATTTTATTTTACTTTGATAAGCATTTGATAGGGTTCTCTAAAAAAATTCATTTTAATGGAGTCCAGATAGCAAAGTTCAGCATTATGGGATGCGGATGACCACACCCCCTTGCAGAAGGGGTAGGACGCCCCACGGTCGTCCGCCTCGCAGCCCCCGCACGGCCGGAGACCGCACAAAATGGGCAGCATCGGCAATGATAGAGGCCGCGTGAACTCTGCGCGGCCTCCGCGCGACAAGAAGCTGCACACCCTCCATGCGACCGGAGGTCGGGCAAGCCGTGTGGCCTCCCCACGACCTGTGGTCACGCAAGCTGTGCCGGCAGAAACTGCACACCAAAAGACACGAGGCCTCTGCGCGTCCGGAGTCCACACAGGTCGTGCGTTGGAAAAACGCGTAGGCCGCCTGGACAAAGACCGTGCGGGCTGCTCCACGTGGCCGGAAGTGTTGAAATTTATTTTTTTTATGTCTGCAGACGTACATCCCAACCCTTTTTCATTTTATTCATGCATGGCGGGTTGTTGAGGTCGGGCCTATATCCCTTGACCTCCTTTATGAGTGATTTTATTCATCTCCTCATACCCAACTGCACTACAGCGTGACTTCTGCACGCCCGTAGGGATTTTATTCATCTCCTCATATCCAAATGCACTGTTGAAATTTATTTTTTTACGTCTGCAGACATAAAAATATTAATAAAATAAATTCCAACAGGAAGCAGCGTGACTTCTGCACGCCCGTAAGTAGCACGACCTGAAGCGACCTCCGCGCCTGAATCAGCACGACCTCCGCGCCGCGGAGTGCGACCTACGCGGTACCGTGCGCCAAAAGTAGCACGACCTGCGCGCTGCTATCTCTAAGAAGTGTGCATGTCCACTTCTAGCCAGAAAAGACAACTCCAAGGTGTGTGGTGAGGCTAAACCGACCACCACCATACAAATGGAAATAGACCTCTATTGAAATTTGGTTCATTCAGCTATATAATGAGTCCCAAGCCCCTCATTTTGATGCTAACCATCTATGCAGCTAGCCCAGAATGAATCGAGAGAAGGCACTAAAGACGGCCGCCGGCAACTAGAGAGCGAGAAGAAGGTTTCCTCCGCCGCACCTCCACCATTTCGCCGCGTCTCTATTCGTCGTTAATAAACTTCTCTGAGGTAGCTATCTAAACTCTCATGGTGCATTGATCATGTAGGTGGAGAAATTGAGGCGTACGTTCCGTCCACCAGAATGGCCTATCCCGACCACCCATGTCTCGGACCACACATGGAAATGGTTGCGCTCGAGAAGGTTCACTAGAGAGCACTATAATGGTTGGTGGAACCCTCTGGTTCCTTCCATGGATCGTAAGGCGGCTTCCGTTGCTGAATAAGAAAGATCTGAGTGGTCGCAACCCGGGATTACAAAAATTTGAGTATTCCCATGAGTGTTGGCAGCGGCCGTCAACTATATATTCCCACCTAGATGACCGTCGTTCTCTAGCGAGTCGAATGGCATTGGAGAGCAGCCGTGGAGATCACCGGAAAGAATGAGTGTGTCAGTGTCCCTTTAACCTCCCCATGAATTCGTCCGTAACCACCGCGTTGATGACCGGCACCACCATGCCAAAGAGAGAGCTTATGGCTATGTTTGGGAGGACTTATTTTCACCGGTCAAGCGATTACGACCGCATAAATCGGGTCATAATTAAGATTCGATTCATGCGATCGTAACCGGGAGCCTATATCTCTTTTTGATCTCAAGTTTTAGCCTCTTTCTTAGCTAACAATCAGCCAGCAAGTCTCCTGTACGAGCAGTAGTGTGCCTCTTTATTTTATATGTTTAGCCTCACTATTTAAAAAAAAATGCCACGTCATTTGGATAAAGGATGGCGCTGAGATTTTTCATGTTTTTTTGGTAAATGTGGTTAGCCCTGGGGATCGTAGATTCGTAGGCAAGGCGTGTGCACTGTACTTTGGGTCCCACTGTATTGCAAAAAACACGTGCATGATTTGGGTCGGCTCTGTGTACTGTTTTTGGATCATTACAATTGTTGTAGGTCATTTGAGACACTCTTAAACTGGTTGAAAAGTAATTAAATTATGCAAATAGTCACAAAAAAAAAGTTGACGGCTGTTAGAAGAGTTTTTTACATGGAAAAATATTGAAAAGGGGAAAAAACATGGGGCGGGACTGTGCCAACAAAATTTCATTATATTTTGGTATGCTACAAGTAAGAATAGAGAATTTGAGGATGACATGCCGCCCCTCATTACAATAGTATTTGAAAAAGAGTTTTCGGGGTGACAGTTCACCACTCCAAAAGTTGAATATTTTGTATTAGAAGAAAAGGAGTTTTCGGGGGTGACGGCCCACCACTCCAAAAGCTAATATTTTTCGGGCTGCGGGAGTCGTCGAGAGGTACAACGATGGGGGATGTGCTTGGAAGCTATCTGAGGCAGTGGAATCTGCATCTTGTTCTCGGACAGAGTCTGGAGCAATGTGATCTGTGCAATGTGCTCGGAGCAATCTGGAGCAATGAAATCTACAGCTTGTTCTTGGACGGAGTCTGGAGCGATATGCTCGGTGCAATCCCCAAGTGATCTTCGAATGCTTATGAGAAATCTTTCAGGAATCTTCGAAAGCCTTCGAAGGTCTTCGAAGATGTCATTGAGCGTGCAAGGAGATCTTCGAAGGATTCCTTTGGAGCACTCTTGGGTGTAAGAGACAAGGTGAGGTGAAATGAGGGCATGAGGACCCTTTTAGATTTTGAGTGTCATTTTTGTAATTAAATGGTTAGTGTGTTCGGCTATCCAAACATTGTAACCAAATAATGTGTTATTCAGATACAATAACCATATAATGGCACACACATGGACATGTGACCAAGGAGTCACATGGTCTCGCTATCGCGCGACAGCAGCGAGCGGTCGTGCGACCGCGCGCATGGGCGTGCATGGCCGTTTGGCCGCGGGGCTGCGCGGCTGCGCGCGGCGGCGGTATGCACGCAGCCGGGTGGCGGATGGACGGAGACAGTTGCGCCCAACCGGTGTGGCTCGGGCATCGCTGTGGATGGCGGCAATGTTTGTGAGCAGTTTCGTCATGGAGTTAGTGGGTTGACTTTGGTCAACCCCACTTGACACCCACTTTCCCCACTAAGGTAATATGGGAGCTGAGATTTTTGGCTATTGACAATCAAAATTCTCCATAAATTGAAGTGGTCCCCATCAACCATTACACGTCATTAAAATTTGATTTCACATTGGCTCCGGAGGCGGAGGTCGTGAACGCCGTGGGTATGAACCGTTTTTGTTATCTTTCCGAATTAACTTCATCCACTTTTATATTCAAAACTAATAATGGTTTTGTCGTGCTCAATCTTGATGCTCCTAAATCAGTTTAGATTGGATCGTCTTAGCCCGGGAGCGGTCGAGCGCGCAAACAGCCACAGAGTAAGAAAACAAAAACACAAGGCAATTTTTACGTGGAAAAATCCCTCAATCGGGTAAAAAACCATGTGACCAGATTTGTGCTGTCGAACTTTATTATGCGCTCTGAGTTACAAAGTTGTTGCATAATCGAGGGCGACATGTCTCTCTTTGTTATAATTTGAGGATGAGAGAGAGAGAGAGTATACACGTGCTCGATGAGCTTGAATTTAACAGCTTTGACAGTGCAAACTCTCATGGGTAAATGAGCAGAATGGTGCTGGCGGTGTGTGCAAAGAGGCCTCTCTGAGCGGTTTGTTGGAAATAATGCCTCAATATTCTAGGATTTTATGAAGCAACACTTGCAATGATAAGTGCATACTGTATTTGATGACATATCTATTTTATATCTATGCAAGAATTATTTGATATCTCTAAAACAGATTTAGAGAAGAGTTAGTGAAGATAGAGAATACCGTTGAGATCGGTATATGATTTTTCACAGTATCGACGTGATCGTGAAAAACTTCGAGATGATATCGTGGAGAAGACGCAGAAAGAGGCAGATTTCAGTGCTAAAGAAGATATCATTGAGAAAGAATAATTTTCTCAACGATATCGTGCTGACGGGGTTTTTATTTCCGTTGAGCATGAGCAGTGGCAGGATTTCAAATTCGGCGGTGATGCATAAAAACCTGTCAATTCTTTCTATTACTATTCATACTTTGACAAGACATTTTCTAATCAAAGGACTGTTAGAAATGTCAAAGGTATATAATGAAGAGTTAGTGCAATGGAACAGTACGGTTGCTACCCATTGTTGCTCAATCCTGCTGAATCGTGAAAAAGAAGTAGCTGCATAATCTGTCTTTACAGAGCAAGCTCTCTCTAAAGAAGTTTCTAAAAGAGTAAGGAGGAGTCAAGCTTCACGACTCCAGTTAGGTCTTCTTCCTAGATAAGAAGATCAAGAAGAAGAGCTCTAGATCTATTCAACCTAAAGACTTACTCAAATCAGGGGCTGCTCAATCTCTTTCACATCAAAGACATCTGAATACTCAGAAACTTCAAGGTCAAATTAATAGAGTCTTTAGTTGTATTTATTTAACAAACTTCTATATGTAGGATCTAGTATTAGATCTAAGTTTTAGGGCTGTTGCATGAGTTGTAGGTTCATTGCCTAATGTGTTGACCGTGAGGTAGGATCTCTGTGTAGATCTGAGATAGGTGACCAATTGGGTCTCTGAGCTGTAGGAATTGGAATACCCATAGTTGTAGGGTTCTTGAGCCTGAGGTAGGGTTGTAGAGCCCGAGGTAGGGTTGTAGAGCCTAAGGTAGTGTCTGGGAGTAGACTTGAAATATTCTGAGGAATCTTAGTTGTAAGCTCTTTTGAGTCAAGTATTGGAAAAGTTTGGTAAGTCTAGCATACTGCTAGATATGCATAGAGGGATAGTGGATGTATCTATACCCTAATGAACCACTATAAATTGGTGTTTGTTATGTGTTATGCTTGATTGGTTTTTCTTTATATTCCTTATAACTGCTGAAAATAAAAAAGAAACCAACAAGTTGCTAGACCACCTATTCATCCCTAGGTGAGTTAGGCTACCATCAACAATAATCTTTTAAGTGGTATCAGAGTGAGGTTGGTCAAAAAGAACTTAACAGTCTGACTAAGATCCTACACGGGTAGTCAATCTATTCACCATCTCTTCAACTGATAGTCATAAGGAGCTGAGCTCAATGAAGCTTCCCATATGCAAAAAGGAGAACTTTGGCACATGGAAGCAAAGGATAAAGATGTTCATGAAAGCCTCAGACCCTAGGATTTATATCATAGTTGAGGAGAGGTCATTCATTCCCATAATGGCATCCACCATTAATATTAATATGTAGGTCCCAAAGAATTATGCTGACATGTCTAGGGATGAAATTGTACTAGTTACCATGAATAAGAGAGCCAAAAATATAATAGTCAGTGCAATTGATGATTCCACCTTCCAAAACCCGATTCACTGCCAGACTGCAAATGAGATGTGGAGTACACTTATTGTGCACATGGAAGGGATTGAAGAATTCAGGGATGACATGAAATCTCCGCTCAACCAAGAGTATAAAGCCTTCAGTCAGAGTAACAAGAACAACATAGCTAAGTGCTATGAGAAATTCTTCAAGACAGTTAAAGAGTTGAAGACTTATGGAAGAGTCTTCACAGATTATGAGCTAAATGACAAGTTCCTTAGATCTCTAACTATAGATTAGAATAATAAAATATGTGTCATCAGGGAGATGAGGAACCTTACCAACATTCCTCGTCCACGCACTTTTTGGGAAGTTGATCTCCTATGAGATGCAACTAAATGCAAGAAAGGAGGAGGAGGTTGCTGCTAGGTATCACCAAAAGAAGAAGACTATGACCCTCAAGGGCATGGGATCTAGGAAGAACAAAGAGAGAATCCTCTCTCCTCCCAGTAAAGTACCGAGTCAGATTCTTCTGAACCCAACACTTCAGATGCTGATATATCTAATGGGAAGTTTGTTGTCTTCTCAAGACAAATCAAGAAAATGATGACTAGGAGGAAGCACTGGAAGGACAAACTTTCCTCCTCCTCCAACTCTAAGAAGGAGTTCAATAAAGTTGATAGAGCCAAGAAGGACCCCAAAGGGAATAGGAATGGTTCTAAATCTAGTAAACAATTTTCTTCTGATATTGTTTGTTATTGCTGCAGTAGACCTGGACATGTTATAGCTAACTACCCAGTCAAAAGGAAAGAGAAAACAAATGCTGGTGAGAAAAAGTACTATAAGGGCAAGAAGTCTGAAAAGACTTTCCATGTCAAGAAAGAGAAGAGTTGGAGTCAAAGTGTCTCAGACACTTTTGAGTCAGAAAAAGAGGAAGCATATATTGGGTTGTTTGCTCAAAAAGAAGAATAGGATGCTCCTGCTGCAAGGATAGGCATTGGGGCCCCATTGTCACACTCAGATAGTGACAATGAGGAAGAAGAAGAGAGTTGTGGATTGATGACCATGACTAATGAAGATGCTCAGGAAGAATATATTCCTGATGAGGTAATAATACTAAACTTATCTTCTTCTGCTTTTGAGTATGAGACATGTGCATAATCTAAAGAACCCTCATCATCTAATGAGGAGGATGATTCATATTCTGATAACGATCTTGATCATATAATTGATAAGTATTGTGCTCTTCTTGAAGCACTAAAAAAGAGCAAGAAGCCTTCTAAGAAGCAAGCAAAGGAGATTGCTTCTCTCTAGCTGGCAAAATCTGAAAGCATTAAGTTTGCTAACTAGCTAACTCAAATGAGTAGAGAGATCAGTCAGTTGAAAGGGATGACAATCATCCGATTCAGCATTATCAATCAGAAGAACAAGGTCATTAAAGACCTGAAAGAGAAGCTCTTCAAAAAGAGGATGCTAGTGGCCAAATGCTTTAAGACACAGGCTATAATACATATTATTAATAGCTTCTCTGCTCCACTCAGGAATGGAGTAGGTTACAATAGAAGGAGAGCTACAACCAGGTCTAAGGGAAAGACGGTAGTTATTGAGCCTCAAAACACCTTTCATAAGGTGATACTTCCTTCCAATAGGTATGACCATGACAGTATGTATGGTCACTAGAAGAATGAAAACACCTATAGAAAGGGCAATAGTGCACCTAATTGCGGAGGTAGAAGTGAATGAGGTAGAGTGTCTTGAAGGCTCCCCATAAGGAAATTTAGATGGCTCATTATGAACCATTTATTTTTGGTACACCAGCACCTACACTTAAGGGTAAAGATGTGGCATCTTCCCAACCCATTTCAGCAAAAAAGCAGGTTGTAAGCACCACCATAACTCACTCATACAAAGCAATATTGGGTGCCATCAACACAATATTAACTATCAAGCCAACAACTGTTGTTGTCAAGCAAATATCGTCGAGTAAGATCATTTATCATCGAGCACATAATTAAGTGATTGCTGAAAGGAATGGGAAGAATGCTTGTGCCTTCTCTGCTGAACATGAACATTCCCATGCACCATCAACTTCCAAGAATGTTCAAAAGAGAAGATATAATAATTTTGAGTGTTTGTGTTGTGGTAAAGTGAGTCACTTTTTCATAGATTATTGGCACAATCCATCTATGCCACATACAAGGAAGAGCCTTTCTGCTAGAGTAGCTCCCAACAAAAATATTGTTGTTCATGCTAACAAGAACCTAAGACCCAATACCAGTTGGGCTCATAAGGTAAAATGAATTTTATCTTACAGGTTAGTTCAAGTACCAAGCTGAAGCAAATCTGGTACTTAGACAGTGGGTGTTCCAGACACATGACTAGGATAAGGTGTCTTCTTAATGATTACACTCCTATGAAGCATGAACCTACGGTCATATTTGGAGGATAAGTGTCAATTACAAGGGTAGCTTATATGGAGGGTTTGCAACACGACCTCATAAGCATAAGCCAACTATGTGACTTAGGCTATGTGATTGAGTTTCACACAGATAAGCGTCTGATCAAAAAGTCAGTTGACTTAGAGACTATTCTCTCAGGAACTATGAGTGGTAATGTCTATTGTTTAGATTTTATTTATCATAATTCTTCTACTCTAGTATGTCTGATAGCTAATAAGAAAGAGTCTCTTTGTGTTCAGTGACACGAGAAACTTGCTTGCATTAACTACAAGACATTAAACAAGCTATTTTATGAAAATTTTGTTAGAGTTTGCTCTAATATAAAATGTGTTAAAGAGGTTCCCTGTCATGTATGCCAAATGGGCAAGCAAACTAGGGTCACCTTTAAGAGCATTGACTCCAACGACTCTATTAGATGTTTTTATCTGTTGCATATGGATCTATCTGTACTATGCCTATTCAAAGTTTAGGTGGAAAGTTGTACACCTTTATGATTGTAGATGATCATTCAAGGTTTATATGAATCTTCTTCCTTGGGAAAAAGTCAGATACCTTGGATGTCTTCATGACTTTTATCAAGTCCATTTAGAATGAACTGGATTGTACTGCTGTCAAATTGAGAAGTGAACATGGTACAAAATTTCAATCTGGTACAATGACAAAATTCTATCAAGAGAAAAGCATCTCCAAGGAGTTCTCTTCTCTCAAAACTCCAGAATAAAATGGAATGGCTGAGAGAAAGAGCATGACCTTAATAGAGGCTAGCAAAACATTATTTAGTGATTTCTCACTACCAGAGTATTTCTGGGCTGAGGCAATCAATACAGCCTATTATGTTCTGAACATGACCTCTATCAATAAGTCCCATGATAAAACTCCATATGAACTTCTGAAGGGCAGAAAACTAATTATTTCATATTTTAAAATCTTTGGTTGCAAATATTTCATTTTAAATAATGGAAGATCTCAGCTAACTAAGTTTGTTGAGAAGTGTAGTGATGGTATTCTTGTTGGATACATCTCACATAATAGAGCTTATAGAGTATTCAACAAGAAGATCCATGTTGGTGAAGAATCTATGAATATTGCTTTTAATGATACTAGCCTTATATACAAGGACTGGTCTAGTGCTCCTAACATTGCAGGTGTAGAACAAAGTTTGCAAAAGCTATCTATCAAAGACAAGCCCAGCTCAAGGAAGGTGCCACCACCTGATGAAGATTTCTATGGAGACATACAACCAACTGAAGAAGATCAGGTAGCCGAAGATGTTGTAGCCGTTTCTAGAATACAACCAACTGCGGATAGGGTGCTTGCAATTACTAGACACCTGAGAGATCACCCCAATGATCTTTGTTTTAGGTATGTCAGTTAAGGAGTCACCACCAAAAGCAAGATTCACAATGAAGCTATATTTTTGAGCTTCTTGTCTCAGGTGAAGCCTAAGAAATTTGAAGAAGTAAACCAAGACCCCCTTTGGATTAATGCTATGTAGGAGGAGCTTCACAAATTAAAAAAAGTGCAAGGTATGGAAGTTGGTGCCAAAGCCACCTGGACACAATAATAATCTTTCAAATGGTATCAGAGCATGTGCTAGGTACAAGGCCTGCTTCAATACTCAACTATAAAGAGGATTTTGAGATACCTTAAGGGCATCCAACATCTTGGCTTGTGGTACCCTAGGAACAATGATTTTGAACTAATAGGCTATTCAGATGTAAATTTTGCAGGATGTAAAGAAGATAGGAAGAGCACCTCAGAAATATGCCAGTTCCTAGGAAGAAAGTTGATCTCATAGAGCAACAAGAAGCCAACTAGTGTGGTAATTTCCATAATTGAGTCAGAGTACATATCAGCAGGGAGTTGTTGTGCACAACTTCTAGGGATTCAACACCAATTACAGGACTACAACCTTCAGATAAGTAAAAATCCCACGTATTGTGATTCATCTAGTGCAATCTCTATAGCTAAAAATCTTATATCATACAGCAGGACTATTCATATAGAAATTATATATCATTTTATTAGAGAGCATATTGAGAAGGAGGATATATGCCTTGAGTTTGTTCCCATAAACAAACAAGTGGCAGATATCTTCATCAAGCTACTAGATGAGGCTAAGTTTAATTCCTTTAAGATTGAATTAGGAATGCTTAACTTAGAATAATTTTATCTTTTAAGCTTTATATTCCATGCATTATATCTGTACAGTTATCATTCCATTCTTTGTGTTATAATTGCTGCTAGAAAATATTCTATGGTAGTATGTTGTACTAACCATGTTGCAAGTACACATAAGTATGAGTTAATTGACTCACTTTTAAGAGTTATTCTGTCGTTTTGATCAACAGATAGGCCTAGAAGGGCAAGGGAGTTAAGATGAGTCAATCACAGTTATATCGCTGAGATCTTTGAGAGGATGCTCAACGATACCTCGTCGTCTCAACAATATTATTTAGATGGCTGATATCCTTATTCTTAAATCATTTTCAACCGTCAGATCATTTCCATGATCACCCAAGGTGTGTGATGCTTCATTTTCATTTGAACTCAATAAATATAATACACACACACACACCTAAGCCAAGAGTTTTGTTAAGGACATAAAACTTCTAACCCTAGAAGATCGTCGACTTCATTCTGTCTATCTCTACGTTCTCAATGATTAGGTCTTTAGTAAAAAGACACCAAAACCTGTGAGGATCTTGAACGATGGATATGAAGTAGTGAGATTTGGATTCAAGAATGCTTCAGAGGAAATCGATAAAATTATCAGTATGTTGGATGGCACAAGACTCAAATACATTCTATCTGAGCCCAACCCGATTCTGAAAGATGAAGTTTTGGATTTCTATTCACATGCAAAGGTATCTTCATTTGGAAATTCTATTAAGAGTAAGATAGACAATGTCAAGATAAAAATTAGTCTAAATAGGATTGCCTAGACATTGGATCTTCTATATGTTGATTTAGAAGAGGACCTAGAGATTTCTCCTCAAGAAACTGTTGATATATTAGACTGGTGTGAGCTTTGAATGGTGTTGGGGGAGGTCCGAAGTTCATTACAGGCCATCGGGCAGAACTACATATTTATTCAAGATTGTATGATAGGGGTCTTGGAGTACCTCAGATAACCATTAGTGCATCAAGAGGTTGCCACCGAATGAATGCGTCTATCTTCTGTCTTAGAAGAAGTGGTCGAACCACTTGCATCAATGTATCTTTTTTATTTTTGCTTTTCGTTTTGATCAGTTTTCTAAAGGCAAGGCTCTCACTTCGCTTCGCTCGCCTTCTAAAAGCCTAGTCTTGGTGCTTACTGTTGTACATCACGATGAATACCCCATCACATGCAGGTAACCAACGACATAAAAGCAGTCTAGTAGGAACCTTAGAGACTACATGCGCAACAACTTCTTCGTTACGTGCCTTCTGTGAGTGGATAGCTAGAATTCTCGATGGTGATGGAAGTCTTCAAGTTAGTAAACAAGAAAACTACCACAGAGGTCGGGCTTCTGAAGAAAGCGGCCCACACCTCTCGTAGAAGCGCCATTCACGGATTTGAAAGAAAATATGGGGGTGGAGAAATCTATCGGCGACTGCACTCAAAAGCAACATTTCAAAAAGAAGTTGGGACAAATTCCCCATACGCTAACTCTTTCCATTTCTTTGCGAAATCATAGAAAGATAAGGCTAGCTCTCAAGCTCTAAAGTCAGTCTTCCCGGATCGGATTCTCGCGAAGAAGCCAAAAGGGGAGATGCCACTTAGCCACCTAAGGAATAAGGAAAGACCGGACTCAAGTCCAAGGCTAAAAGACAGCTTCTTTCCTCTCGGCATAACCGGTCTTAACTTTTCCTATTCACGACTCCCCGACCTTCTTTCATCAGCTCTTCTTGCTAACGTCTTCACTTGAAAGGAAGAGCAGGACCCTCTTCAGAGGGATACTAGGTTAGCCACAATTCTTTGCTTATATCATAGGAAAAGCCATTCTTTGTAAGACTGGTTCACATGATAGGATTTCTAAGTCCATGTTTGTGTTAGTTACAAGAGTTATTCTTTAAAAAAAAACCAACTATGCCTTAGTGGTATTTCAGAAACTACTGGACAATCTTCAAGTACTAAATATGGGTAGGATTTTTCCCTATATCTGATCAATGCCTATACTAGAAATTTCAATAAAAAACAGATATGAAGATTCATTACATGAAAAGAATGGATATCAAGACATTAAAAAGATACACCAGGGTGCTACCAAATGGTCAAACTGAGAAGAAGGGGCAGAGCAAAGACAAAAGAAAGAAGGTGGTTGTTGAAGAAGATTCTGAATCAGGGAGCAAGAGTCCTGATGACCAAAAGGATAGTGAACCCATCCACAATCCCTATTTGTCACCTTCTACTTGAGATGAAGAAAATCTTCAAGATATAAGCATTCAAGTGGATCTTGATTTAGCTAATACATGTTCTCCTCTGAAAGTGGTTGCATCTGTTGAGGGCGAGGTAGCTGATCAAGAAAAGTTTAGTGCCCCAGCTGAGGGGGAGTTTGCTGGAGAAGAGAATATTGATTCTTTAGACCAGTGAAGATGATGATCATAGTTATGGGGAGCCTTAATCTGAGGTCCCCGCTCTAGGAGAAAGCTTCCCAATGTCCCTAGAGGCTGAGACAGTAACTCACACTGAGTTGGCTAGTCAAGAGGACCTGGGGATCAGCTTGAACCAAGTTGTTGCTGCTTTACCACCTCAAGTGTCACACAATCAACAATCCTCAAGTACTGTTAATAACTCAATTCTCTCATATCTGAAAAATCTACTGGATGATCAAGCAACATCTTTGAAAACCTACATTAATAAGAAAGTACAAGGAATGAAAGCTGGGATCTTGGGTGAAGTCCAAAGAGGAAAAGTTGATATAATGAATGATCTAGAATTCCTGAAAGGTGATACTGCACATATAAATGAAGAAATCACAAAATGGTTTGATAAAGCAGCTAATACAGTCCATCAAAATATGAAGATTTTAAGATCAATAGATGAAAGTCTTAGGCTGACTACACAGGACATCACAAGTGTGAAACAATATGTGAGCCAAACTGATGAGAAAATCAAGCAAATTATGGATCACATTGAAGAATATGTCTACTCTAGTCAGCTACAAGCTATGCATCTAGCTGAAGAATCTAAAGATGTTATTCTGGAATACAATGAAAACATATTTCAGACTATGTCAAGTAGATTAAAGACCAACTCCCTTCATCTAGAAAATAGAATTTTTGAAGAAGCCAGAAAGGGGAGGGAATCAATGCAGAGCAAGATCTATGGGTTCTGTAAGGAATCAGGATTACTCTCCATTTACCTTTACTAGATGCTAACAATCCATCTGACTTTGATTTTGGAGCTCATGAGAGGATAACTCAGGATGTTCAACTAGCCAAGAGAAGGAAGGGAGAAGGACTCATGCTGCATGAAGAAGTTCATGGCCATGAAGAGTGCTGAACGGGAATAAGACCCGGGCTTTGAATATTGGAGTGATGATTCTCAATCAATCATCATCAATGTCTAGATTCATCATGGACAAATCTTAAAGAATATTGATAGCATTTATCCTACAGAGGAATGGATCAAGTACTTGTAAAGACAGTCTCTGAGAGAAAGTACTTTCAAGGAAAATCTGGTTAGGAAGAACATTCCAAAGAGGATGCTATCTAAATATCTACCTAAACCCTTCCTATACTTCAAGAGACAAGAAATCAAGGCCAAGAATGCTGAAAGGAGAACAACTGCACAAGGTGAAGGATCATAAGCATCTGCACTAAAGAGGAAGAGTCCAGACTCTGTTGATGTGATCAACCAACCAATTGACAAGTATCCTGTACTTTGAAGTCAGAGAATACCTGCTAAATTACTTGTTATGCAAAGATTTATGATGATTGTAAATGGACTTATGTTTTATAATTAAACCCTCTGGCTATATATATATATACGAGTGACGGGCACGGGCCTATGACCCGATGGCCACGCGCCACAGTACCCGGCCGACGATGGCGGGCTTCGCCCGCCCCCCGGCGGGCTTCGCACGCCCACCCGCCCGAAGCCTGCCCTAGCCCGCCCGGCCCAGCCGTATTTTCCATGGTATAAGAGTGAATCACCCTTTGGTGCGAAGGCAAAATTGGAAAGCACAATGTTGCACCAAAGAGTGTTTTTTCCTTATAGAATACTGTGCGGGCGTACGGGCAAGGAGACTCCAAATCGAAAAGTGATCAATGGTAGAACAGAATGAGAGGATGCCGATAATTGTTACCTGATCTTATTTCAATCTGCTTCCGATCATCTACCTCGTCATCTCCGCAACATCGAAGTGAAGCCCATTCAAAGCAAAGGCCAAAATAACCGAGTTCCACGAAACAATATCTCTGTGTGGCATTTCGTCGAACACATGAACGGCGCCTTCCAAACTGCCACACTTTGCATACATAAAAATCAGAGAGTTGGAAATGAATATATCTGCTCCAAATCCGCATTCGACAGCAATCTGGTGTAGTTGCTTACCTTGGCGAAGATCCAATGCCGAAGCGCAGGCCTTCATAGCGCATATAAATGTATAGGAATCAGGTATGCTTGCTTCTTCTCCTCTCTTCATGCGGAACAAATTAATGGCTTTCTGGCAGAAACCATTGGAAGAGTATCCTCTGATCATAGAATTAAGGAGATAAACATTACAGGTGGGGAAAAGTTCAAAAACTGCTAAAGCCGAAGGTAGATCGCCACAGAGGGAGTAAAAATTAATGAGTTTGGTGGAGAGGAATGAATCGTTGGCGAAGCCGGAGACGATGATGTTGGAGTGGATTTGGTAACCTAACGAAGGGCTTTTGAAGAGGGTGATGCAGTCTTCGAGAATATGCGGGCAGGAATGGGTTCGGTATTTAGGAGAGAGAAATAGTGAGGATTTTGGGGGATTTTTTTTATTTGCAGGCCAATTCAGCTATTTGCAGGCCAAGATCCTACGGATCATGATTAAAACAGTCAAATCCTACGGCCCTTGTTTTTCCCCCATTTTCGAACTCATGGTATTGGCAGACCACCATATATCTTTTTAGAGTAGTATATATATATATATATATATATATATATATATATATATATATATATATATATATATACATACATACATACATACATACAGCCATATACAACTGTGATTAATTATGCTAAATGCTTGTTATGATCATTCAAGTTTTTCATCTATTATATTTGTGATAATATTTTATTGTTAATCCATCTTACTATTGATTAAGTATTTTACCTTCTTCAAATATGGGATATTATTGAGAATATTCTCTCAATATTTCAGGATTTGAAGAAACATCAAATGAAATGATAAGTGTATACTATATTTGTTGGCATATCTATTTTACATCTATGCAGTAATTATATGATATCTCTAAAAAAATAGGTTTAGAGAAGAGTTAATGAAGATGGAGAATACTATTGAGATCCGTATATGGTTCTTCACGGTATTGGCATGATCGTGGCAAACTTCAAGACGATATCGTGGAGAAGACGCAAAAAGAGGTAGATTTCAGCGCTAAGGAAGATACCGTTGAGAAAGAAGACTTTTCAAAATGATATCGTGCTGACAGGGTTTTAATTACTATTGAGCACACACAGTGGCGGGATTTCAAATTTGGCGGTGACGCATAAAGACCTGTCAGTTCTTTCTATTCCTGTCCATACTTTGACAAGACATTTTATAATCAAATGATCATTAGAAATGTCAAAGGTATATAAAGAAGATTTATGGCAATGGAACAGTGTGGTTGTTACTCGTTGTTGCTCAATCCTGCTGAAATGTGAAAAACAAGTAACAGCGTAATCTGTCTTTATAGAGCAAGCTCTCTCTGAAGAAGTTCCGAAAAGAGCAAGGAGGAGTCAAGCTTCACGACTCCAGTTAGGTTTTCTTCCTGGAGAAGAAGATCAATAAGAAGAGCCCCAGATCTACTCAATCTGAAGACTTACTCAAATCAAGGGCTGCTCTAAAGAGATTGCTTTCATAGTAAATACATTTGAAAACTCAAGAACTTCAAGGTCAAATTAATAGAGTCTTTAGTTGTATTCATTTTACAAACATCTATCTATAGGATCTAGTATTAGATTTGAGTTGTAGGGTTGTTGCCTGAGTTATAGGGTTATTGCCTGAGGTAGGGCTATTGAGCCTGAGGTAGGGGTATTGACCCTGATGTAGGATCTCTATACAAATTTGAGGTAGGAGACCATCTCGGTCTCTAAGCTGTAGGAGTTGTAATACTCTGAGTTGTAGGGCTGTTGAGCCTGAGGTAGGGTTGTAAAGCAAGAGGTAGGGTCTGTGAGTAGACCTGAGAGATTCTGAGAAATCTGAGTTGTGAGCTCTTTGAGCCGAGTATTGGAGAAGTTTGCTGAGTCTATCACACTGCTAGATAGGCGCAAAGTGATAGTGGATATACCCATACCCTGGAGAACCACTATAAATTAGTGTGTACTGTGTGTTGTGCTTAGTAGTGCTTTATATTTCTTATAACTGTTGAAAATAAAAAATAAACCAACAAGTTGCTAGACCACATATTCACCCCCTCTAGGTGAGTTAGACTGTCATCAACAATAATCTTTCTCGATTGACGATACTTGCACTTTGCGGTGGAATCAGATGAATCCCTGATGGAGAGGCGGTGGCTCGTAGGGGAATTCTGGTGGAGAGGTGGTGGCTCATAGGAGAATTATGGCCAGAGGAAGAAGAAATCACAGTGGAAAAAAGTGAGAAATGAGGAAGTCTGGGGCTACATTTATAGCCTCCAAGAGATGATTATGATGGTTATGCGGCTATCTACAAACCGTAACCACTAATATTATTATTTTAAACCTAGTTTCAGGCGCAATCATGAAATATTTACTAAATGCAAGCCACCACTAAGACCACGACCTCCACCCACTAACGATGGAAGTTACGTGGGCAGTTACCCCCGCAACAGACGATCGCAATCATGGTGAGGTCGATTGGACGATAAAGAGAGACGAGAGATGGAGACAGCCTACTCCCACACCATGGGTGGCCGACCCCGACGATGGACACTGAGCATCAGTGTGGTGCCGATCGGTCGTGGGGAGCGACCGCCCGGAGCCAGCGTGGGTCGGGCGCAACCGATCGATTGCTCCCGACCATGACTTGCAACCTCCCATAGTCGTAATGACAGCTGTGAGAGAAGGCACCCCTGCCAATTGGGGTGAGCGGTGGGTCTGTCGCGCCATGCGGCCACAGAGGCGTGGTCGCGGGGAATAACCACCAGTCGGGAGACGGGTCGGCTTCCCTCAGCCAGCAGATGGAGAGGGAGAGGGAGGGGGCGGCCTTCTAGCCGGCCCTAGCCGACGCTCCGCACGATTGTGGTTTCGCGGCCGCGGGGCACGGACTCTCGGCCGGTCGGAAGCCGGGGCGACTAGAACCAGCCGACCATATACGGAAGAGGGAGAGGGGTCGGCCCTCCCCGCCAGTTGACAGCAATGGGATCCCATGTGCAGGAGATTTAGTGTGGCGATCACGTATGTAATGATCAAACCCATGAACCTGCCATGTTCGTGGGGATCATGAGTGGGCTAACCACACCCCATTAATGGTATAAAATGAACCTCATCCTCATCAATTGCCCCCCGAAATTATCGATTCTAGAGACTGATACAGGAGAAGAGCGAGGATTTCTCCTTCCCCTCAAGAGATTTTTCTTGTGGCAAAAATAGTGATGGTCAACAGAGAAGTGCCAAAAAAGGAGGATGGTGGCCTCTGCGAGCCCAGGTATGAGACTAAATAGGGCAGATATGGCAGTAGAGAAGGGAGCGCATACGAAGGGGGATGATCCCACACGCCTCGCACTTCACACCGGCAATCCATCCCGGTTGTGCGTTTGCACGGACGAGAATAACCCCGCTAGCAGGTTCGTGCGCACCTGAAGGTGAGTGCGATCTCGCGTGCGCGCACCTGAAGGAGAGTTCGGTTCTATACGCGCGCGTACCTAAAAGTTTGCACTATCCTCTACGTAGCCCCTGCTTGCACGCGCACCTGGAGGTGCATGCAGTCCCGTGCGCAAACATTTGAATGTGTGCATGGCCCTGTGCGCACACACATTTGAAGGTGTGTGCGGCTCTGTGTGGGCGCGCGCTGCTCCAATGCAAGGTTGGCCTTCTCGCTTGTGTGCTTATGCACAGCTTAAACTGGCCGAGATGGGTGATGTGTGCATTGGCCTCTCAATTGGACATCCTTGTTTTGATCGTTGTATTCCACTTTTGCTTTTTAGATTTCAGGCTTCAAAGCGTCCTACAAGACCTATGCATCTGGTCACTTTCTGCTGACCAAATTGTGATTTGGAGGAAGAGATATGGGTTCGCTTCCAATCTTGAAGTGAGAATACCCCATGTTGAGGAGAGAGTCCATAATCCTCGAGAGGTTGGTTGAAAGTTTGTGAGACCACTTTGAGATCCGACTTCCGTTTTCCACTATGTGAGAAGGTGATTGATATTTTAAAGTTCTGTGGTTTTCCGATGTCCCAGTTTATGCCTCTTGGGATGAAGTGCCTTATGGGATTGGTCGTATTCTTTAGAGAACATGACTCAAAATTTTCCTTAAACTGGTTTAGAGATTGGTGTGATATCCGTGTTGATGGTGGCGGCCATGTTGAGATCTACACCGACAAAAGTTGGCCTGATTTTGAGAAACGGACAAATCACCACCGAACACCTTGTTTGGATATGTTAGGAACTCCTAGAGCATGCTGGAAATATAGAACGTGCTACCTAACCATTGTCGTCATCAGAAGGGGAAAGAGCGAGAGTTCTCTCCGATACTTGGATTCACCAAGCCTTGGGAGTTGGCTAATAATTTGTTCAACATTTCTTTGTTCGTAGAGGAGAAACATCTTTTGCAATGCGGAGTATCTGCCGACCCTGGGCGTGCATTCGAGGCACCTTTAGCCCGTGATTGGAAAAGAAAGCCTACTGTGGCAAGTTGTAGTGATTCGGGTATGGAGCCTCCATCTTCCTCGAAGCAGAAAGCTTCTCAGGTTAAGTTAGTTCCTCCTAGTTGCCGAGATGAGGTCGTTCCTACTAATCCTGAGGTCATCTGCCCCCTGAGCCCCTCATTCAGAAGCTTCTGCCCCACGAGTGTCTTCTTCTTTGAAGGCGATGAGCGATGTGGTAAGTGAGCTTGCTTGTTTTTGGCTTTTAGTTTTGCTTCTTTGTGCAATACTGACTTCTTTCCTTTTTTGCTTGTATATTGAAGCTCAAGCTCATATTGCATTCACGTGAAATAATCATTACGTGAGCTTGAAGGATGGATACTTGGATCTCTAAGTGAAGCTTCGGGTGGTGGAGAATTCACTTGCTGCCTCGAGAGAGGAACACGACCGAGATGTATCTCGATTTCGGCGGGTCAGGTCTGAGTGGAAGGTGAGTTGGAAGTGGTTCGAGCAGCATTGCTGATAAAGAAAGCTCTACTGGAGAAGACGACACAGTTGCTGAAGTCTGCTCAGGAGGAGACTTCTCGCTTAGAGATAGATTTTGGGGCTTCGAAGGCTTAAGTGGAGCAACTTTCTTTTGATGATCAGGTGTCAGAGCTGAAGGCCACTAGGATTATTGAGTATATGGACTCTTTGGACTATATGCGCATTTGCTAATTGATTGGCGAGGGGGTTTGTAAGGAGATCTAGACCAGAGAGGCGGAGCCTCAAATGGAAGATGTTTGCGAGCTCGCGCTTATACATGGAGTGTCGATGGATTTTCGCTTGGTCTCCAGAAGCTTGAAGTGTGATGTGTCTGACCTCAGCTTTAATGATATCTCTCATGATGAGAACTCAAGCACTGATTCTAATACAGATGCAGCTGATGAGTAGTAGCTTGAGCTTTTTACTCATATATGTTGATCTTTTCTTTAGTTGAGTCTGGTAAGATGGTGTATACTTTTTTTTGTTTTTCCAAACCCGTGGGCATTTTTTGCCGCCCTTTGGCGGTTGTTGGCAGCATGTTTTATGCCTTTATTTTTATGTCATTGTCGTTTCCTTTTCTTTTTCTTATTTGTACGAATGCTGGTAGTTGGTGAAATGCAGGCTTGTAGTGGAGTCGGAGAATTGAATAGTTAAATTCAGTTGCTTGGCCTTCCTTAACTTGGTTTCAATTGGTGTAGATCTCGGGGGAGGCAGACCCAGACGATGACGGGGCGTAGAAGGCAGGGTCGGTAAAGAGCTTGCTTGTTAAAATTGCATGTGCAGTCTTACTCGATTGATTGTTGGTGTCGATTGCAAGGGGGCATGCCCGAGCGATGACATGACGTAGAAAGATAGGATCGGTGAAGAGCTATCTCATTCAAACCACATATGCAATCTTACCCAGTTGAGTTTTGGTAGGTATCGATCGTGAGGGGTAGGCCCGAGCGATGACGAGTGTAGAAAGGCAGGGTCGATGAAGAGCGGTCTCTTTAAAACCGCATGCACAATCCTACCCAGTTGAGTTTTGGTAGGCGTTGATCGCGAGGGGCAGGCCTGGGCGACGAGGAGCATAGAAAGGCAGGGTCGGTGAAGAGCCGTCTAATTCAAACCACATGCACAATCTTACTCTATTGAGTTTTGGTAGGCATCGATCGTGAGGAGGGTAGGCCCGAGCGATGACTAACATAGAAAGACATGGTCGATGAAGAGCCATCTCGTTCAAACCATATGTGCAATCTTACCCAGTTGAGTTCCCTTGGGACAATATTGATAGAAAACACAATGCAGTATTCTTTACTTAAAAAATAGTTTGCACGAGTCATGGCTCACGACTTTTACAATATCTAAACAAAGAATTAAAAACAAGAAACAAGAACACGAGAAATAGGAAATCATTGGAAAATCGGCACAACTTTTGCGCGTTCCAAGTGTGGGGAAGGATTTTTCCCTCTACAGTTCTGATCTTGAAAGTCTCTGGCTTGACAACTGCAGAGATGACGAATGGTCCCTCCCATGAATGTGAGAGCTTGTCCCCTTATGGTCCTTTGCCAACTGCTTCTATGCTTCACAAGATAAGTTCTCCTACATAGATTGTTCTAGGATTTACTCTTCAATTGTAGAGTCGCGCCACACATCCTTGATAGGTGGCAACGCGGAGGGATGTCGTAGACTTTTGGGATCAAGTCGAGGTTTTCCAAAAGTAACTCGTTATTCTTCTCTGGGTTAAAGTTTAAAATACAGGGACTCGGGACACCGATGTCGACAGAGATGACGACTTCAGTCTCGTAACAGAGATTGTATGGGGTTTCTCCGATAGAAGTCCTTTCTGTGGTTCGATAAGCCCATAATACATTTGGGAGTACATTGACCACTGCCCCTGCCTCATATAGTCGAGTCTTCAAGCCCTTGAGGATGGTACGATTCATAACTTTGACCTATTTGTTGGTCTGCGAGTGTGCTACAACGGTGTGGCGTAAGTTGATCTTCAAGTCTTCGCACATCTAAGTGAAGGACTTCCTAGTGATCTTAGTATCATCATTGTCAGCAATGATGGTTGCGGGAATACCGAAGTAGCATTTAATGTTTTTCTAGACAAACTGCTTTGTTAATACCGAGATTCGGCCCAACGAGAAGTTCAGGCCCAAAGGGTGTAGTTGGCACTTACTTCTTCTGAAGAAGAACGTTTGGCTGAAGATTTAGAACTAAACACAAACCCTAGGAAAAAGCACGGAGGTCCCACCTCACACCTGGAAGATCTTAGAATGCTTCCCCTCTCACACCAAAGCTGAACCTAGGCACCTTGGAGAGCCTTCGAAGCCTACCAAAAATGACGAGAGGAGGAAGAAGCCAAAAAACTGTATCCCCTCCAAAGGTGGCCTTTGTAACACCCATATCCGTCATATAGCATATAGCAGTAGGTCCGGCCGGGGCCTGACGTCATATACTACAGACAGACCGGTTGGTTACTTATTCAAACCAATCAACCAATCACAACGTCCTACACAGAGCACCTAGCGGAAGCAAATTATTAAGTTGCACTGATAAAAGAACTCAGCCAAGCATGAATGTCCACTACAATAAACCCATAGGAATGTTTACTACAAAAATATTGGCCTTATGGCCTTACAAATGTTTGCTCAATAAAAGTGTCTTCCAATCCTCGGCACGCAGGCCGATTACACATGAGTACATAAGAAAAACACTCAAAATTTGGCCTTCGAGGGCCGGCACAGCAACTTGGGCTTTAGCCCGCTATTTACCGCTCGGCTCCGCAACACCTGCAAACAACAATCCACCGCACGGTGGTAAACAAAAGCAACGGTCAGCTATGCTGACCAAATTATAACGACCCCGCCCCCAACTCGGGGCGGCGATGCTCTTCCCTGCATTTTGTTAGCATAATCAAGTGGTATAGTGTAAACACACACTTCATCACAAGTGCAGGCACGCACGACCACACACCCCGTGCACTCAGGGCACATTCACGGCGAACCGGCCAACGTCACGTCAATTTAAGACATAGACGTTCCCGTCTCACCACCGTCCCTTGGACGGCCAACCATATGAGCATTTTGTCTTCCTGGCATTGGTCACGTCAATTTAAGCCATAGACCGCCGAAGACCCTCATCTATGTCAACGATTCCAACGAACGACATAGATCAGGTACGGTTCCGCCTGACCCGTGCTCATACCGCAACGTCAATTTAAGCCATATGCGCAGGTCAAGAATCCCCGAGTACCGCTTCCATCACACAATACACATAACCCGGTTATGCTCAAGTTGGCTCCCCGGCTACCATGTTGGCAACATCCCGCATTTGCCCAGTTTTTCGGGTGCACCTTGGAGTTCGTCTCCAAGGCTCCCTGATGCAATCTACCTCGTAGATAACCCGAAAAACAACCATTTACAAGGAGTCTTCTCCGGTTAATATGCAATGCAACATCACTGATCCAGGCCAACTTGTCTGGATAGGCTTCACACATCATGCCTATGTCTATTCTCTCATACGGACTCTACACAAAGGGGACTTTACATATCTACCCCAAGGAACGCCTCAACTCATCGCACACTCGCGTGAGAGGGCTTCCTATGCAAAGGAAGAGAGGACTTCACATGTCCTAGGAGGAGAATTGTTACCCTAGCATTCTTCCTTGCCTCCATGGAAATCTATGCGGATAGAAAGCACCGCAATCTCCTTGCCTCCGCGGATCCGAAGTCGGCTCGTGATTTGGAGCTCCAAAGCTCCGCCGGTGACCGGATCTAGCTCTCCTTATTCCTCCTTGTTCTCCCTTCTCTCTAGCTTTTAGAGAGAGATAACCCAAATGGAATGAGGGTTTTCAAAGCCCTATTCCCGGTTTTAACTCATCAGGAACAGCCCCCCACCATTGGATCCCAAACAAAGGAAACGGACGGCCACGATTCAGCCCAAAATTAGAAATCCTGGGCCGAACACGGGTTGCAACACGGCCGTGTGCATGGCCGTGTCACTGATTCGCCATCACCAGGAATTCCCGACCAGAACACGGCTTGTGACATGGCCACCTCACGCCCGTATCACATGTGACACGCCCGTGTCAGGGCCCGTGTTACGGCCCGTGTGCAAAATCCATGATTCTCCCGAGAAGGACACGGCCATGTGACACGCTCGTGTCACATGCCGTGTACTAGATACGCCCTGGGACACGCCCGTGTCCCAGGCCGTGTAATCTCCTTAGTACAAAACCGCAGACTGCCCGAGAAGGACACGGCCTTGGGACAGGCCCGTGTCCCAGGCCGTGTTCCCTGTCTCGACACTCAACGCCTGCAAATCGTCGACCTCTCAACGCGTCGTCGGCCCCGAACACGACACGGCCCTGGGACACGCCCGTGTCCCAGGCCGTGTGCCCACTACCAAGTCCCAGACTTGGCTCAAAATGCTGCCCGTTGCTCTTTTGAGTTTTGGGGCATTACAACTCTCTCCCTCTTAAAATAATTTCGCCCCCGAAATTACTAGAGGAAAGAAAACCGAAAAATTTAAGCTATACCTGAGCGGAATAACTCCGGGTACTCCTCCAGCATGGTTTGCTCCCGTTCCCAAGAGAGCTCCTCCCGACCGCAATTGTCCCACCGTACCTTGACCATCTGGATCTCCTTGTTACGGAGTCGCTTAACTTCAAAGTCCTCAATACGAACGGGCTTGACCTTAGTCGTCAACCATTCGTCCACCGGCACTTGATCAACTGCGATCACCTGCGAAGGCTCTTTCACCGCCTTCTGCAATACAGAAATGTGGAATATATCGTGTAGTCCACTCAACTCCACCGATAGCCTCAAACGATAAGCCGCTTCGCCGACCCGCTTCAGAATCTCAAAGGGTCCAAGGTATCTCGGGCTCAGCTTCTTCAAGCATCGCACCCGCGAAACACCCTTGAATAGCTTTATCTTCAAGTACACCCAATCGTCGACCGCAAACTCCATTTTATGGTGCTTGACATTGTAGTACTTAGCTTGTCTGTCCTGAGCGATCAACAAACACTCTCGAATGATCCACACCAAAGATGTAGCATTCTCCACCTCCTATTTCTTGTACAACCTTGCCTCACCCGTTCATAGCCATGAAAACGGCGTGCGACACTTCCTACCATACAGGGCCGCGAAGGGCGTCATTTGAATACTCGCCTGGTAGCTGTTGTTGTACGCAAACTCCACCAAATATAGGTGGTCTTCCCAATGCTTCCCGAAGTCTAGAACACACATGCGAAGCATGTATTCCATAGTTTTGTTGACCCTCTCGGTCTGCCCATCCGTCTGCGGATGGAAGGCTGTGCTGAACTTCAATTTAGTCCCCAGCATCTGTTGCACCAGCCTCCAGTCATTGGACGTAAAACGCCCATCGCGATCACTCACGATGTTGCGGGGCACACCGTGCAGTCTGACTATATTATTCACATATAGTTTCGCCAGCCTCTCCACTGAATCATCCTTCCTATGCGGAATAAAGTGCGACACCTTTGTTAACCGGTCTACGATCACCTAGATGGCGTCGTTCCCCTTCTGCGACATTGGCAAGCCATGCACAAAGTCCATCGATATGTTGTCGAACTTCCATTCCGGAATAGGCAAGGATTTCAAGAATCCTCCCGGTTTTTGGCACTCCTCCTTTACCAAGGCGCACGTTTGACACTTAGCCACAAACAGTGCCACGTTTTTCTTGAGCTCTGGCCACCAAAACAGCTTCTTTAGGTCCCGGTACATCTTCGTGCTCCCTGGGTGGATTGTGTACTTGGTATTATGAGCCTCGTACATCAACTCCGCCCGTAGATTTCCCTCGCTTGGGACGCACAAACGATGGTCCTTCCTTAACAGCCCATCCTCAACTAAAAACTTGGAATTTGACCCATCCAATGCTGCATCCATAAACTCCTTCATGCTACCATCCAACTCCAATGCCTGCCGAATACGATCAGCCAGGTCATGCTGAACTTCCGTCCAGTTCAACAATGCTTTAGCGCTAGTCTGTTTGTCCACACAACAGATCTCCAACGCCTCCAACTCCTGAACTAGCCTCTCATCATGAACTGACAACCAGTTGGCTTGGGCGGGAGCCCTGCGACTCAACGCATCCGCAACTGCATTGCCCTTCCCGGGTACATAATGAATCTTGAACGTATAGTCCCCCAGGAACTTCATCCATCTCCGCTGCCTCATGTTCAAATCCTTCTGATCCAACAGGTACTTCAGGCTCTTATGGTCGGTATAAATATCGAACTTTACGCCATACAAATAATGTCTCCACAGCTTAAGCGTAAAAATCACGGCCACCAACTCCAATTCGTGGACCGGATAATTCCTTTCGTGCACCTTCAGCTGACGCAATCCATATGCAATAACATTTCCATGCTGCAGTAGCACGCAGCCCAAACCACTACCTGAGGCATCACTATAAATCTCGAAGCCCTCGGTCCTACTCGGCGAACTTAGCACTGGCGCCGTGGTCAACCGTCCCTTCAGCTCCTCAAACGCTTGCACGCACTCCTGCGTCCACAAGAACTTCTGATCCTTCCTTGTCAACTTCGTGAGAGGTAACACTATCCGCGAGAAGTTCTCTACGAAGCGCATGTAATAGCCGGCAAGCCCAAGAAAACTACGAGCTTCCGCTACCGAAGACAACATAGGCCACTCCCGTATCACAACAATCTTCGCCGGATCCACCGCTATACCTTCCCCACTGATAATATGACCAAGGAATGCTACTGAGGGTAGCCAGAACTCGCATTTGGAGAATTTTGTATAGATTTCATTCCTTCTCAGCGTCTCCAAGACTAGATGCAGATGCTTGAAGTGATCTTCTTCGCACTGCGAGTACACCAATATGTCGTCAATGAAGACGATCACAAAATGGTCTAGGTACTCTCGGAACGTCCTGTTCATCAAATCCATAAACACTGATGGCGCATTCGTCAGTCCAAATGGCATGACCGTGAACTCGAAGTGCCCATACCTTGTGCTTAATTCCGTATTCGGGATATCACACTCCCATATCCTTAGCTGATAATACCCAGACTTCAGATCCAACTTCGAATATACCGACGATCCGACTAACTGATTGAAAAGATCATCAATCCTTGGGATCGGGTATTTATTCTTCTCCGTTAGCTTGTTCAACTCCCTGTAGTCGATACACAGCCGCAAACTCCCGTCCTTCTTCTTGACAAAGAGGACCGGTGCGCTCCAAGGCGACGAGCTTGGACGCACACACCCTTGCTCCATCAACTCCTCTAGTTGAACCTTCAACTCCGCCATCTCCTTAGGCGCCAACCTATAAGAAGAACGTGAAACAGGTTTGGCACCTGACACTAGCTCGATGGTGAAATCAATCTCTCGCTGCGGTGGGGCTCCGGGAAGATCGTCCGAGAACACGTCGGGGTACTCACATACCACTGGGATACTATACAAAGTGGCCTTAGGCTTTACATTCTCCACTAATGTGAAGAACAGCTCTGCTCCAGAACGAACCGCCTTCGCCACCTGAAAAGCAGACATCAGCGTCTTGCTCGACCCCTTCAATCCCGCAAATGTCGTCTCCTACCCAACACCCAGCTTGGCCTCCTTACGGTTGCAATCGATACAAGCCTTCTGCTCTGAAAGCCAATCCATACCGAAGATAACGTTGAACTCTACTAGAGACAGCAACGACGCTAGCAAGTCGAACTCTTAGCTTCCAATATGAACATTTACGGCGCATACACTATCTGCACGCATCGAACACTCATTCGGTAGCAACACATCCAATTTGTCCTTCACCATCGAAGAAGTTGCTCTGATGCGCGATATAAAACTTTCAGATAAAAAGGAGTGTGAAGCTCCCGTATCAAAAAGTGCTCGTGCCGGACTACCGCCAATCAGAACAAAGTCTATACAAATAGTATTAAGCTAACAAGCACTGGGTAACAGTATTTAAAGCTAATTTGCTATAAATTAAGCCATACTTGTCACCACGTCGGCCTATTTGACGGCCTCCTACTGGCCCAAGTTATAGACTCTCAGTTGAGACGGAGCATAGTGGGACGCGGTTGACTCCACCGCCTTGCCCTTCTATTTATAATTGGCTCCTTGCTTTCTCTCGGACCTCGGACGTCCGCTCCAACAATCGCGGGCAAAATGCCCCGTCTTTCCACAAGTATAACAAGCGCCCGGGATTCGGTTGGTAGTTTCCCCCGAGGTACCTGAAGAAGGGGCTGGACCTGACGTCTTAGCCTTCTTGTAGAACCTGCGATATCCAGACTTCGAAGTAGTCGGCACTTTAAACTCCGATTTCTTACCACCGGATTCCTTTTCTTCGCTTGAACATTCTTCATGTCCTTTTCCAAGGACTGGGCCGAGTTGACCAAGGTCATGAAACCCTGCGCCATAGGCCCTGAAAGTAACAACCTCAAGTCATCTCTTAACCCTTCATAGAAACGGTTCGTCTTGCGCTCCTCATCAGCAAATGTAGATCTTGTGTATCGTCCCAAACGAGTGAAATCGTGCAGATACTCGTCCACGGTGCTGTCTCCTTGCACCAACTTTTGAAACTCATTTTCCAACGCGATGCTCTGAGTTGAGGGGAGGTATCGAGCCATAAACAACCTCAAAAATTCCTCCATAGAGACATCAACCAACTGCCTTCCCCTCAGGTGGTGTAGCTCCAGCCCTTCCCACCATAACCTCGCGTCCCCGTCCAACAAGAACGTCGCAATCGTGGTCTTTTGCCACTCTTCAGTCTCCGTTGCTGTCAGCACTCTATTGACTCTCGATAGCTAATATGCTGCCTTAGTCGGGGTTCCTGTTCCCGAGAACACTAGCGGATGGAAACCCATCACAGGCTTAAGTTGATTCTCAGTTGCTCTCCGAGGCAACTCCGGATCCACCATAACCTGTTCCACCCTCCTAGGCTCTGCCGCTTGGAGAGGTACTTGCTCCACAGCAGGAGCAGGCTGCTGCACCTGCCTCACAGGCTACGCATTGATCATTGCAAATACAACTTCCGCCACCAATCTAATGGTCTCGGCTGAAGGAGGCGTTGCAGGCGCATCATTCGGTGCGCTGCTTGCCTCAGAACCTGGCCGTTTCGACAGTCCAGCACCACTAATGGTCACTTATAATCGTGCAAAACACTGATAAGCGACCAAATAATATTGCAAACAATAATTATAGGAACACGCAGGTCCTCAAACTTGTGTATTTTCATTCCTAAGTGAACATTCATGGGTTCTTTTCATGTTATAACGATGACGCATACACATGTCCTCTGATACCAAATTGTAACACCCATATCCGTCACATAGCATATAGCAGTAGGTCCCGCCGGGGCCCGACGCCATATACTATAGACAGACCTGTTGGTTACTTATTGAAACCAATCAACCAATCACAACGTCCTACACAGAGCACTTAGCGGAAGCAAATTATTAAGTTGCACTGATAAAGAACCCAGCCAAGCATGAATGTCCACTATAATTAACCCATAGGAATGTTTACTACACAAATATTGAACTTATGGCCTTACAAATGTTTGCTCAATAAAACTGTCTTCCAAACCTCGGCACGCAAGCCGGTCACACATGAGTACATAAGAAAAACACTCAAAATTTGGCCTTCGAGGGCCAGCACGGCAACTTGGGCTTTAGCCCGCTATTTACCGCTCGGCTCCGCAGCACCTGCAAGCAACAATCCACCGTATAGTGGTAAATAAAAGCAACGGTCAGTTATGCTGACCAAATTATAACTACCACTCCCCCAACTTGGGGTGGCAATGCTCTTCCCTGCATTTTGTTAGCATAATCAAGCGGTATAGTGTAAACACACACTTTATCACAGGTGCAGGCACGCACGGCCACACACCCCGTGCACTCAGGGCACATTCACGACGAACCGGCCAACGTCACGTCAATTTAAGCCATAGACGTTCCCATCTCACCACCGTCCCTTGGACGGCCAACCATATGAGCATTTTGTCTTCCTGGCATTGGTGACGTCAATTTAAGCCATAGACCGCTGAAGACCCTCATCTATGCCAATGGTTCCACCGAACGACATAGATCGGGTATAGTTCCGCCTGACCCATGCTCATACCGTAACGTCATTTAAGTCATATGCGCAGGTCAAGACTCCCCGAGTCCCGCTTCCATCACACAATACACATAACCCGGTTATGCTCAAGTTGGCTCTCCGGACACCATGTTGGCAACATCCCGTATTTGCCCAGTTTTCTGGGTGCACCTTGGAGTTAGTCTCCAAGGCTCTCTGATGCAATCTACCTCGTATAAAACCCGAAAAACAATCATTTACACGGAGACTTCTCCGGTTAATATGCAATGCAACATCACCGATCCAGACCAACTTGTCCGGATAGGCTTCACGCATCATGCCTATGTCTTTTCTCACATACAGACTCTACACAATGGGGACTTTACATATCTACCCCAAGGAACGCCTCAACTCATCGCACACTCGCGTGAGAGGGCTTCCTATGCAAAGGAAGAGAGGACTTCACATGTCCTAGGATGAGAATCGATACCCTAGCATTCTTCCTTGGCGCTATGGAAATCTATGTGGATGGAAAGCACCGCAATATCCTTGCCTCCGTGGATCCGAAGTCGACTCGCGATTTGGAGCTCTGAAGCTCCGCCGGTGACTGGATCTAGCTCTCCTCCTTCCTCCTTGCTCTCCCTTCTCTCTAGCTTTTAGAGAGAGATAACCAAAATGGAATGAGGGTTTTCAAAGCCCTATTCCCGGTTTTAACTCATCAGGAACAGACCCCCACCGTTGGATCCCAAATCAAGAAAACGGACGGCCACGATTCAGCCCAAAATTAAAAATCCTGGGCCAAACACGGGTTACAACACGGCCGTGTGCATGGCCGTGTCACTCATTTGCTGTCACCAGGAATTCCCGACCAGAACACAGCTTGTGACACGTCCACCGACATGCCCGTGTCACATGTGACACACCCGTGTCAGGGCCCGTGTCACATGTGACACGCCCGTGTCAGGGCCCGTGTGCAAAATCAATGATTCTCCCGAGAAGGACACGACCATGTGACACGCCCGTGTCACAGGCTGTATGCTAGACACGCCCTGGGACACGCCCGTGTCCCAGGCCGTGTAATCTTTTTAGTACAAAACCACAGACTGCCCGAGCAGGATACGGCCTTGGTACACGCCTGTGTCCCAGGCCGTGTTCCATGTCTCGACACTCAACGCCTGCAAATCGTCGACCTCTCAACGCGTTGTCGGCCCCGAACACGACACGGCCTTGGGACACGCCCGTGTCCCAGGCTGTGTGCCCACTACCAAGTCCCAGACTTGGCTCAAAACACTGCCCGTTGCTCTTTTGAGTTTTGGGGCATTACACCCTTCAAGGTCTATTTATAGTTTTTTCTAGCGGGGTCTGCCAATAACACACTCTCGCCTTTTGATTTTTCTAAATGCACCTCAAATTGTCCTGCCAACAGCCAAAATCTGTTGTTTGGAATGGCTATCAACAGACAAATAAATATAATATTGCACAGAGAATATTCCTAGATGACGAGTGCCCCGATGGAACCGACACCTAGCCTCCAGCTCGTCTCGCTCTCTATGGCGAGTGCCTTTGCAAACGAGCACCTGCCTGGATTGGTGCGTGCCTGATGAAACCAACACTCGCTTGCCTCTTTGGATCGGAGAGTGCCTGATGAAACTAGACCCGCCCACCTCTTCAGAGTGGCGAGTGTCTGATGTAACAAGCACTCACCCGCTTCTTCGGAGTGGTGAGTGCCTGATGAAATTGGCACTCTCCCACTTCTTTGGTGAGTTCCTGAACACTCTCCTGCCTGAGATGAGTGTGGCCCTACTTCCCGACTCGCCCTGCTGACTAGGTACTCGTCGCTTTGGGTGAGCGCAAGCTCGCCTCCCCGACTCGCCTGGAGTTATGGAGTCACTCTGGTTCGTCCACTCGACAAACATGGGGTTATGCATGCTTGACATTTTCTTCCATGATTTTGGCCAAAGGTTCAGCTTCTACGCACTTAGTGAAGTAATCAAATGCTAAAATGATGAATTTCATTTGGCCTGATGCCTAAGGGAGGGGACCGAGAAGGTTGATGCCCCATTGTACAAAAGGCCAAGCTCCTTATAATGCCGTGAGAGCAACTGGTGGCTGCCGGGGTGAAAGTGAAGGGATAGATACTACTCTAGAGGGGGGGTGAATAGAGTTATCAAATTTTGCACAGACAAAACTTAATAGTCTACCCAACTCCCTTGGAGTGAAGTGCGGAATGAAAAGATTATAGATATTGATTTAACCTTAAAGCCTAACACAAGTGATGTGTACAAACACAAGCTAACTGTAATTACAGTTAAGCTTGGAAAAACCTAATCAGCAACTAGCAACCTAGTTATATCTAATCACAGCCACAATGCAGGAATTAAATAATGAAATCCAGACGACACAAGGAAATTTATAGTGGTTCCCCAAACAACTTGGGTACGTCCACTCTTCTACCCACACGGTAGGAATCCACTCAGGTTTTTGATCAGGTGCCCTGCCACCAACAGGATCTGCTTCAGGTAGATCCAGAAACCCTTTAGACTTTTGATCAGGTGTCTAAAAACCAAGCACAAGTTTTTGATCAGGTGCCCTGCCACCAAGGGATACTTTTGAAGGGAGTAATAACCCTGTACAGGAGGGGGAAGAAGGTTAAGATGTCTTCTCTATTTTACAATAGATTAGAGAAGCACAAAAACTTGCACTGAGCTAGAATGCTCTAAAGAATCAAGGCTCCCCCTGGCTCAAGAATGTCCAGGTGAAGTCTTGCTTCAGTGCAGAGAAACTCTTCAGAAAGTTCTGAAGGAAAAGCTACAGGAAGAAAATAAATAATAAAATCAAAGATCTTCAAGCAGCTATCTTCTTCTTCTTCTTCTTCAAAGGAACTCTGAGTTGAACTTCCTGAAAGCAGGAGAACTCAGGTGAAGAAGAGATGAAGATCTTAACACTTCTCAGTTAGATGGAAATTGCTGAGAGCAGAAAACTTTTTCTTGATGAAGGCTTGAGAGCTTGAGAATATGTGTAACGCTGGTTAGCTATTAGCTAGCTTGAATACTTCTTCAAAGGGTCCTTTTATAATCATCAGCAAGCAACGGCTCTCTTCCATTTGAATTATTTGTCTTCTTCTGAGCCTTGAGACCTGGGCTGTAAATATCAAGAAGACAGAAACATCTCTGCAGCAAAACATTCTATAAAAGGAATAAACCTCTTTCTAAGAAGCTGCAGGCTTAAATCAAATAACAGAAGGACTAAATAAAGTCACATCAGAAATAATCTCTTTATAGCAAAAAGAAGACTTTTCAGTCTAACGGCTATAAAGGGCTGACAATAGATAAAGTAAATTATAATGACAGCTAATAAGACAAACAACTTTATCTTAAAAAGATTTGACTCAGGCAAAAGAGATGGAGCAAATATTGTCTGGTTATTTTATCATACAGCTTAAAATAATGTGCCAGAAAATGTATTAATTAATTAAATATAATAAATAAATGCAAAATACAAAGGCAGACAGAAAACGTCGAACGACCCTCGAAGATCGTCGAACGACGCACGAAGATCGTCGAGCTATCGGGCAGATAGTCGAACGATCCAGATAGTCGACCTATCGAAGAAGATAGTCGAACTACCCCGGCAGATAGTCGAACTATCAGAACAGATAGTCGAACTATCAGATAGTCGATCTATCTAGGACAGATAGTCGAACTATCAAGCGTACAGAGATAGTCGACCTATCAAGCAGATAGTCGACCTACCTCAGAAAACAGATAGTCGATCTATCAAAAGATAGTTGAACTATCAAAACAAACCAGATAGTCGATCTATCAGCAGATAGTCGAACTATCAGATAGTCGAACTATCAGGACAGATAGTCGAACTATCAAGACGAAACAGATAGTCGATCTATCAACAGATAGTCGAACTATCAAGGCGGAACAGATAGTCGATCTATCAACAGATAGTCGAACTATCAGATAGTCGACCTATCAGAACAGATAGTCGAACTACCTCGCCAAGCAGATAGTCGAACTATCAATAGATAGTCGAACTATCAACGCAAAACAGATAGTCGACCTATCAACAGATAGTCGAACTATCAACGCAGACAAAGCGTCGACCAACTGATAGACGATCGTCGATCAGCCGATAGACGATAGTCGAGCGGCGTTCGACTATAGTCGAACGAAAAAACTACTTAACCAAATTCTCAATCTGGAAAAGTGAGGACTCTACAGCTAGACTCCTAACCATTGACCATAGATATTTCTTGGGTCAAGGGGCACAAAGGAGATGACTAAACTCAAATCAAAACTAGGGTACCAACAATCTCCCCCTATTTGAGTTAAGTCTCTCAACATCTAAAACATACAGCTAGCTAAAGAGCAATAAAATAATACAGCAATTAACTAGCAGATTATCAAACAGATAAACAAATATAGCACAGCAGATAATCAAACTATGGATCAACAGAGTCAGGCTTAGAAACAGAAGAGCTAGAAACAAAAGAGATTTTCCTTAAGGGATCATCAGATTCTTTCTTTGACATTTTCAGGTCCTGCGCACCAATGATCTTCAGCTCTGTAGCTCTTGGAACTACTGCTTCAGGATGTTTTTCCATATATTTTGATGGATCAAAAATCTCAGGATTGACCTGGAACTTTTCAAATTCTTTCTTTCTGTAAGCAGACATGGTAGTTAGACCAGTCGCATCTTTTCCTTCTGCTCTAGCTTTTCTTATTTGGGCTGCTCCAACTAGTTCTTGAAAGCGAGCCATCCTAAAGTTAGGATCGAGCTCAGGATTTTCATACACAGGCTCAGGAGAAGCAGCATCAGCTATTTTATCTTGAATAACTAGATAAGACATTAGAGTATACTTAGCAAAAGGGGTTCTTGCTAGAAATTTTAGAACAAAGTAAACTATTTACCTTTTGAAACAATTTCCTCAGTCTGAACTGGAGATGGAGATGGAATTCTCTTCTTTGGAGAAGGAGGTGGGGAAAAGGTTGGTCTTTGAACCACAGTCTCCTTCATTTGTCTTTGAGAGCCAGAAAATGATTTGCCTTGAGAGCTTTGATAACCTTGTCTTGGCTGGGGCTGAAAGGAAGCAGATCTTCCAGAAGAGGCACCAGGATTGACTGATAGGTTCCCAGAGGCTCCTGCACCTGGAGGAGGAGGAGGAGGACCTCTGGGAGTCCATCTTGAGACAGGACTATCATACCTCTTAGTTCTTTTTCTTTCTTTCTGCTGATTCTTTGAAAACCTCATCCAGTGCTGAAAATCCTTGGATTTAGGGTCAATGCCCTTCAGAATGTAATAGGGAATATCATTATCCTTACTGGGAGGTGGAGGAGGAGCAGCTTTTCTTTTCTTTGAGGCAGCTTTCTTTCTCTTTGACTTCTCAGAAACATCAGAATCATCATCATCATCAGAATGAGATGAGGGAGGATTTTCATAAGGATCATAGGCTTCTGAAACAGCCTTTTCTTTAAGCCCTTCAGAATGTAATAGGGAATATCATTATCCTTACTGGGAGGTGGAGGAGGAGCAGCTTTTCTTTTCTTTGAGGCAGCTTTCTTTCTCTTTGACTTCTCAGAAACATCAGAATCATCATCATCATCAGAATGAGATGAGGGAGGATTTTCATAAGGATCATAGGCTTCTGAAACAGCCTTTTCTTTAAGCTTAAGATCAGATTTCTCCCTTTCCTCTTCCATGGCATCCAGAGCCAGAAGGGAATCTAAGTCCAACCCTGGAGAGTCATCCCAGATGGTTGACTTTTCAACTTGCAGATCTTTTTCCTTCTCTTTTAAAGATTGTACTCTTAAATCCCAGGCTGCTCTTGCTTGAACTTCTTCCAAATTCAGAACAGGAGAGTCAACTTTGACTTCATCTTTCTCAGACTCATCTTCTTTATTATCTAAAAAGAATTCTAATTCAGGATCTACTTGAGTATCAGAAACACTTGGATCAGCTTCAGAGACAACTGCTATGATCTGAGCAGCTAAATCTTCTTTAATAACATCTGTAAAATTATGAATACATATCTGCTAAATAAGCGATAATCATTCCCTCAAGGTATTCACAAACTATCAAATTAATCGACTCATCAACAAAACGAATGAAAGAGTTACCTTCATACTTAACCATCTCCCATGATTCATTCAGATATGAAGTTATAATTCCTTCTAGGAATCTAGCAATCACAGGAGAGGTAAGATCTTCTAAGCAGACTTTAACTGCAATCTCAGATAACAAGATTCCATCTGCTATTTCCTTATCAGACAAAACTGGAGCTATTTCTTTCTCAGCAGGAGCTGATTCTTCCTGGGCTGGAGCTATTTCTTCCTCAGCAGGAGCTATTTCATCCTGGGCAGTCATTACAGCATCTGGAACTATTTCTATCTCAGCTTGAGCAGATTCTTCCTGGGCAGACATGACTGTATCTTTTATAGCTGGAGGGGAGGCAGGATGGTCTGAGGCATCTTCATTGAACATCTCCCCCTGCCTGATTTCAGTAGATACTGAAACCAGGCCCCTTGAGGAAGATGGCTCAGCAGATTTTGAAAGGGATTTGATGGAGGCAGATAAGAGATCAATGGAGGCTGCAAGGGGAGCGATTGCCTCTTCAATCATGGTTTTGATTGAGGGGGTAATCAGCTCCACAATGCGGGAGATAAGCTCAGGAGAGATCTCAATAGATGAAGGATGTGAAGTGGATGGAGCTACAGCAGATATGGTAGTGGTGCTGGGATGAGAAATGGTGCCTAATCTCAATGTGCTTGGTTCTAGAGTGGTGCACTGGATTTTGTGCAATAGAAATGGCACTGGTACTATCACACATGATCTTGGTGTTCTTGTGTGAGTAACCATAATCCACAAGCTGGTTTTGAATCCACAGGATCTGTGAACAACTGGCAGCTGCTATATATTCAGCCTCTGCAGTTGAAGTTGAGACAGAAGCCTGCTTCTTACAGAACCAAGAGACCAATCTCTCTCCCAGGAACTGGCAAGTTCCTGAGGTGCTCTTCCTGTCAACTCTGCAACCAGCATAATCAGAATCAGAATATCCAATTAATTCAAACTCTGACTCAGCTGGGTACCAAAGTCCTAGATCTGGACATCCTTTCAGGTATCTCAGGATTCTCTTTAGAAGAATCAGATGAGATTCCTTGGGGTTGACCTGGAATCTAGCACAAAGGCATGTAGCAAACATTATATCTGGCCTACTTGCAGTTAGATATAATAGGGAACCAACAATGGCCCTATAATTCTTTTGATCAACCGGCTTGCCGTGATCATCAGAATCAATAACTACATTAGTAGCCATGGGTGTAGGCATTGCTGAAGCATCAGCCATCCCAAATTTCTTTACCAATTCCTTGGCATATTTGGATTGGGAGATGAAGATACCATCAGCATCTTGCTTAACTTGGAGACCAAGAAAGTAAGACAGCACACCCATGCTACTCATCTCAAACTTGGAATGCATCAAGTTGGAAAACTTTTTGCACAGTTTGGGATCAGTGGAGCCAAAAATAATATCATCTACATACACCTGAACTAACAGGATTGTGTCCTTGTGATGCTTGACGAAAAGGGTTCTATCAACTACTCCCCTAGTAAAGTTGTGCTCTAACAGGAAACTAGCTAAGGTCTCATACCAGGCCCTAGGAGCTTGCTTTAGTCCATAAAGAGCTTTCTGTAACTTAAAAACATGAGAAGGCTGAGTTGAAGAAACAAACCCTGGTGGTTGTTCAACAAACACCTCTTCCTTAAGCTCACCATTTAGGAATGCACTTTTGACATCCATTTGGAACACCTTAAACTTCATGAAGGCTGCATAGGCCAAGAAGATCCTTATTGCTTCTAGCCTTGCAACAGGAGCAAAGGTTTGGTCATAGTCTATACCTTCCTCCTGTCTGTAGCCCTGAGCTACAAGCCTAGCTTTATTCCTTACTATAATTCCATTTGCATCTAACTTGTTTCTATACACCCACTTGGTGCCTATGATCAGTTGGCCTTTAGGTCTTGGAACCAAAGTCCAAACTTTACATCTCTCAAACTGATTGAGCTCCTCTTGCATTGCAATGATCCAGTGGGGATCTAGCTCTGCATCTTTAAAGGTGAGGGGCTCAACCTGTGAGAGGAAACAAGCATGCATCACATCCTGTCTTAATTGGTGTCTTGTTTGCACACCAGCTGATATGTCTCCAATCACTTGAGATGAGGGATGATCTCTAAGTGTGACAATATCAGCAGGTGGGATGTGATCTTCAGCAACAGTTGGGATTAATTCCTCAGGAGGAATTTGATCTACTGTTGGTGGTACAACAACAGCTTCAACAGCTTCAGCAATGTCTTCATCACTGTCTGATTCAGTGATCTGAAGAGTTGATAGTTGAAGAATTTCTTGAGGGGCATCATGTATCTGCAATGAACTTGAGGAAGGAGAATTTTCCTTCTCCTTGTAAAACATCTGAGACTCATCAAAAGTCACATGCACAGATTCTTCTATCTTACAGGTAGACTTGTTATAAACCCTATAAGCTTTGCTTACTTGGGAATATCCAAGCATAATTCCCATTGAAGCTTTTGCTTCAAATTTTCTAATATATTCTTTATTATTATTATGAATATAAACAATACAGCCAAAAATTCTAAAGTAATTAATTTTTGGTTTCTTTCCTTTAAGCAACTCATAAGGAGTTTTACACTTGAGTTTGTGTATCAAACTTCTATTCAAGACATAGTTGGTTGTACTAACAGCTTCTGCCCAATAGGATAGAGGCATGTTAGCATCTGCCAACAATGTACTAGCAGCTTCAATTAGTGTTCTATTCTTCCTTTCAACTACCCCATTTTGTTGGGGAGTTCTAGGAGCTGAGAAGCTATGTTTGATACCTTCTCTCTCACAGAATTCTTGCATGAGAAGAGAGTCAAACTCAGTACCATGATCACTTCTGATCAAGGCCACATGAGTACAGTACTCAGTCTGCACACAAAGTAGAAAGTCTGTAAGAGCTTTGAAGTTATCAGACTTAGTTCTCAAAAAGAAAACCCAACTGAACCTAGAGAAGTCATCTATAATTACTAAAGTGTAATACTTCCCTCCTAAACTCTGTACATTTATTGGGCCAAAAAGGTCCAAATGTAATAAATACAGGATTCTAGGAGAATCACTTTTATTTACAGATTTAAATGAATTCTTGGTTTGCTTGCCTAGCTGACAAGCCTTGCATAGGCTCTCCTTCTTGTAGGGGCAAGAAGGTAAACCTCTAACAAGGTTGTGCTTAGATAACCTAGATATATTTTTAAGGTTTACATGACTAAGCCTTTTATGCCATAGGGAATTATTATTAAGGGTTACTTCATTAAACAGGCAAATTTCAGAGTGAGATGAATTAAAATCTACTAAATAGATATTACCTATTCTAATACCTACTAAAACAACATTATTGTTTAAAGTAATATTGCAAGAGAAATTAGAAAATGAAACCTGGTAGCCAGCATCACATAGCTGACTGACTGAAATCAGATTATGCTTCAGTCCATTGACATAAGCAACTCTCTTGAAAGTAACTGCTCCAATTGTGATCTTGCCATAGCCTTCTGTCTGACCACAGCTGGAGTCTCCAAAGATAACCTTTGGGCCAAGCTTAGCTTTGAACTTTGACAGTAGATCTTTATTTCCTGTCATATGCTTAGAGCATCCACTATCCAAATACCACTTATTTTGAGTGATTGGATAGGCCTTCACCTGCAAGACAATTATTTAGATAGAGTGGACCCAGGTAACCTTGGGTCCCTTGTTTTTCACATAAGAAAAACTGGAAATATAAGAGAATGCAGGCTGAGGGTGATAACCTAGTGGGTGAGATCTCCTAGGTGGGATTCTCCATGCTGATGATGGGTCAACAAACCTAGGGTTTCTATTCTCATTTAGGTTTCTATGGAATTGATTATGATTTTGAAAATCATATTGAAATCGTCGATCGACGTTCGACGATGGGCGCTCAGATCGTCGAGCTTCGTTCGACCATGGAGCTTCCGATCGTCGAGCGGCGTTCGACGCTCTTTGCATTTCTTTGAAAAACTTCTTTCTTTTTTCTCTCTTAGCTTTATTTAAGGTTTTATTTACCAGATTTACTTGCTCAGTGTTCTTCTTTCCACTAGCTGAAATGAAGTTCACTGGAGTTGAAAGATTATTTTAAGAAGGACTGGGGGTTCACTGGGAGAAGCTCCTAAGCCTAGTTTATCATTACCTGACCTAGTGTTAGTCATGCTGGTAATTTCTAACAGCTTAAGGCTTCTACCATTAAGGGATTCTTCTAATCTCTTAGACTTAGCTAACTCTATTTTAAGAAATTTAATTTCTTCACTACAAGTAGTGAGATCTTCCTTTAACCTAATGTTTTCAGAGGCTATTGATTCTGAGTCAGCTAACCTATTTCTAAGTTCTTTTATTTCCTTTTCTGAGCTAATTAAATCTAAACATAAAGATTTAAATTCTAATTTAAATTCTTCTGAAGTAAAATCATAAGAAGAAAGTACCTCATCTTCTGTAGGCATCTCTTCATCAGAATCAGAACTCTCTGCAGCAGAGTGGTTGCTGCAGGCATCTATTGCCATTAGGCAAACTTCTTTTGCCTTCTTCTCTTCCTCATCTTCACTGGAGCTTGATGAGGAGGATTCTTCATCAGAATCACTCCAGGTTTCAACAATGAAACCTCTCTCCTTCTTCTTGTTTTTGTAGGAGGATGGCTTGGAGTGCTTCCTGTGTTGTTCTTTTTCTTTTCTCTTTTCTTTGTTCTTCTCCTCTGGACACTCTGGCAAGATGTGTCCAGGCTTCCTGCAACCATAACAAATGATTTCTTTAGCGGGAGAGCGATCATACCTTGGTTTGTCTTCATATCGTGAAGACTTCTTTCTGAACTCCTTTCTTCCCATCTTGAGAAATCTTTTGGCAAACAATGCCATAAGTTCCTCATTAGATTGGCTGCCTTCAGAAACATCTGCAGCCTTAAGAGCTAGAGATTGCTCTTTTCTTGTTGGAGTGGGGGTCTTGGCTTCAGCTTCTGCTTCTCTGGTCTTCAGCACTTGCTCAAAAGACTTGAGCTTGCCGAGGAGAGCTTCAGTTGAGATCTCATTAGTACTTCTGGCTTCCTTGATGGGCCAGATTCTTAGATCCCATGTGCTAGGGAAGCACATAAGAATCTTATCATTGACCTCTGTCAATGATATGTCCTTGTCCAGGGTCCTCAGCTCATTGATGATTGAGCTGAGCCTGGTGTACATAGCTTCAACTGATTCAGCATCAGTTTTCTTGAAGTTCTCATACTGTGAGATCAGGTTGGACCTTCTGTCCTTCCTTTCATCAGCTGAACCAGCTACAATCTGGTTCAGTGTGTCCCACATGGCCTTTGCTGAGGAGCAGTCAGCCACCTTCTGGAACACCTCATCAGACATTGTCTGAGCCAGTATGTTCATTGCCTTGGCATCTGCAATTTTGGCCTTCTTGTATTCATCATTGTAGTCTGGAGGAGGCACTGCACTCATATCAGATGATGAGGCAGTGGCAGCAGCAGGTGCTCTTGGGGGACCTGTCAAAATAGAAGCAAAGATGCTTTCATCAATAGAGTTCATATATAATTTGATCCTTGCCTTCCAGATGCCAAACTTTGCTAAGTTGCATGATGGAGGTCTGGTGCTAGAATAATCCTTAGACTGGGCCATGATAGTGAATATCTATAAGCTCTTGGTATCTATCAGGATCTTGTGACTTAGGTGTTAGCCTATACAGTCAGTCAACCTCCCTCTGATACCAATTGAAAGTGAAGGGATAGATACTACTCTAGAGGGGGGGTGAATAGAGTTATCAAATTTTGCACAGACAAAACTTAATAGTCTACCCAACTCCCTTGGAGTGAAGTGCGGAATGAAAAGATTATAGATATTGATTTAACCTTAAAGCCTAACACAAGTGATGTGTACAAACACAAGCTAACTGTAATTACAGTTAAGCTTGGAAAAACCTAATCAGCAACTAGCAACCTAGTTATATCTAATCACAGCCACAATGCAGGAATTAAACAATGAAATCCAGACGACACAAGGAAATTTATAGTGGTTCCCCAAACAACTTGGGTACGTCCACTCTTCTACCCACACGGTAGGAATCCACTCAGGTTTTTGATCAGGTGCCCTGCCACCAATAGGATCTGCTTCAGGTAGATCCAGAAACCCTTTAGACTTTTGATCAGGTGTCTAAAAACCAAGCACAGGTTTTTGATCAGGTGCCCTGCCACCAAGGGATACTTTTGAAGGGAGTAATAACCCTGTACAGGAGGGGGAAGAAGGTTAAGATGTCTTCTCTATTTTACAAAAGATTAGAGAAGCACAAAAACTTGCACTGAGCTAGAATGCTCTAAAGAATCAAGGCTCCCCCTGGCTCAAGAATGTCCAGGTGAAGTCTTGCTTCAGTGCAGAGAAACTCTTCAGAAAGTTCTGAAGGAAAAGCTACAGGAAGAAAATAAATAATAAAATCAAAGATCTTCAAGCAGCTATCTTCTTCTTCTTCTTCTTCAAAGGAACTCTGAGTTGAACTTCCTGAAAGCAGGAGAACTCAGGTGAAGAAGAGATGAAGATCTTAACACTTCTCAGTTAGATGGAAATTGCTGAGAGCAGAAAACTTTTTCTTGATGAAGGCTTGAGAGCTTGAGAATATGTGTAACGCTGGTTAGCTATTAGCTAGCTTGAATACTTCTTCAAAGGGTCCTTTTTATAATCATCAGCAAGCAACGGCTCTCTTCCATTTGAATTATTTGTCTTCTTCTGAGCCTTGAGACCTGGGCTGTAAATATCAAGAAGACAGAAACATCTCTGCAGCAAAACATTCTATAAAAGGAATAAACCTCTTTCTAAGAAGCTGCAGGCTTAAATCAAATAACAGAAGGACTAAATAAAGTCACATCAGAAATAATCTCTTTATAGCAAAAAGAAGACTTTTCAGTCTAACGGCTATAAAGGGCTGACAATAGATAAAGTAAATTATAATGACAGCTAATAAGACAAACAACTTTATCTTAAAAAGATTTGACTCAGGCAAAAGAGATAGAGCAAATATTGCCTGGTTATTTTATCATACAGCTTAAAATAATGTGCCAGAAAATGTATTAATTAATTAAATATAATAAATAAATACAAAATACAAAGGCAGACAGAAAACGTCGAACGACCCTCGAAGATCGTCGAACGACGCACGAAGATCGTCGAGCTATCGGGCAGATAGTCGAACGATCCAGATAGTCGACCTATCGAAGAAGATAGTCGAACTACCCCGGCAGATAGTCGAACTATCAGAACAGATAGTCGAACTATCAGATAGTCGATCTATCTAGGACAGATAGTCGAACTATCAAGCACACAGAGATAGTCGATGTAACGACCCTAGCCGATCCAACGTGGCAGTGCCACGGCTCCGCTCTAGGCGTCGCTACCGGGCTGCAGCCCAAGCACCCCAACCCCTCTCCCTCCACAGGCGGGTTGTTGGTGGCCACAGCCTCCCTTTGATGAGCGAACTCGACAGTTAAGTTGGGCCGTACGGGGACTTCCCAGGAGGTCACCCATCCCAGTACTACTCTCGCCCAAGCACGCTTAACTATGGAGTTCTTTCAACCTTCATCACCAATTGAGCTGCAGCTCAATTGGTGATGAAGGTTGAAAGAACTCCATAGTTAAGCGTGCTTGGGCGAGAGTAGTACTGGGATGGGTGACCTCCTGGGAAGTCCCCGTACGGCCCAACTTAACTGTCGAGTTCGCTCATCAAAGGGAGGCTGTGGCCACCAACAACCCGCCTGTGGAGGGAGAGGGGTTGGGGTGCTTGGGCTGCAGCCCGGTAGCGACGCCTAGAGCGGAGCCGTGGCACTGCCACGTTGGATCGGCTAGGGTCGTTACAGTCGACCTATCAAGCAGATAGTCGACCTACCTCAGAAAACAGATAGTCGATCTATCAAAAGATAGTCGAACTATCAAAACAAACCAGATAGTCGATCTATCAGCAGATAGTCGAACTATCAGATAGTCGAACTATCAGGACAGATAGTCGAACTATCAAGACGAAACAGATAGTCGATCTATCAACAGATAGTCGAACTATCAAGGCGGAACAGATAGTCGATCTATCAATAGATAGTCGAACTATCAGATAGTCGACCTATCAGAACAGATAGTCGAACTACCTCGCCAAGCAGATAGTCGAACTATCAACGCAAAACAGATAGTCGATCTATCAACAGATAGTCGAACTATCAACGCAGACAAAGCGTCGACCAACTGATAGACGATCGTCGATCAGCCGATAGACGATAGTCGAGCGGCGTTCGACTATAGTCGAACGAAAAAAACTACTTAACCAAATTCTCAATCTGGAAAAGTGAGGACTCTACAGCTAGACTCCTAACCATTGACCATAGATATTTCTTGGGTCAAGGGGCACAAAGGAGATGACTAAACTCAAATCAAAACTAGGGTACCAACACGGGGAATGTTCGAGTGCGGTTGAGAGCTCTTGCACTTCTGGACAAACTCTGATGCATCCTTCTTCATAGTGGGCCAGTAGAATCTTGGCGCAAGATCTTATGGGCTAGTGCCTTGCCGCCCAAATGCTCTCCATAACTCCTTCGTGGATCTCTAATAGTTTATATTTTGTGTCTGATTATGATAAGCACTTCAGATATGGTCCAGAAAAGGATCGCTTGTATAGTTCCCCAGTAATAACGGTGAAGGTTGTTGCTCGCATTCGCAAAGGTCGTGCCTCAACCGGATCTTCTAGTAGTTGTTGGTGCTCGAGGTAGGCTCGCAGCGGGCTTGCCCATTATGATCCCTGTACATTGATTACTGTAATTTCCCATTGTCCTTGGATACTCGGGATAACAATTTCTTCTACTTGCCATATTCTGGACTGATAACGAGAGGGAGACGTAGCAAGCTTGGAGAGTGCATCTGCTCTAGAATTTTGCTCTCTCGGGATATGAATAACTTGATACCATAAAATTTTGGTGAGGAGAGTTTTCACGAGTGTGAGGTACTGCACTAGTTGGTCGCTCCTTGCTTCGTAATCTCCTTCAATTTGCGAGACTACAAGTTGAGAATCCGTGTAAATTGTCAAATTTTTCACTACACAGTCAATGACAAGTTTGAGGTGTAACATCCCGACTTTTATTGGGCCAATAGAACTCTAGTGAGATCTATAAAAGTGACCCGAATTTCAACCCAAGACTCATAATGAGATAGGAGGTAACCCTATTGGGGTTATGGAGCTAGAGAACTCCGATTTGAGTTTTATAAGTTTATGTTGTATCATATAATTAATTCAAGTGCGCCGGAACTTGTTCCGTTGAATTCTGAGATCATATGGTGGATATGACCGCTCCTCGTAGAACATTGCGCATTGAAACTTCGTTCTAAGTTCTGTCATTTCCTATGACTTCGTATAGACGATACAAGCGCATTGAAAATTATCGCGTTGCAATCCGAAGTCAAATGACGAATTTGACCGTTTTGACCGTTCTAGTGCGGCGCAACGCCCAAATTTTGGATATTTATCATCGAACTCCGATTTGACCTGGTCACTGACATTGGATTTGTATAGTCAATATAAAGTCAACAGAGATCGTCCCAATCACTTTTGATGATAGATGGTCAATCTGTGCTCAAACCAAGCTTTATTGTGCACTGAAAAGCATGCGCACACTAATTGTGGCACATTACCCCAACATTGACTCGTCTCCCAATGACATGGGCCTACTTTGACTTTGATCAGCATGAGGGACCCACCCCGGGGTTGACTTTGGTCAAACCCTCAATTTTTCAAAATTTTGCAATTTTTTCCAAATGAAGTTCGAATCCCTTGTCACCTATTCACTTGGGCTCCACCCCCTCCACTATTTTTGGGTCTGAATGCCATCAATAACCAAGAGGTATGGGCCTTTCTAAGGCCCATCAACAACCCTCTCTTCCTCTGTTGTCTTGAGCCCAAGCCCACCAAGCCCTTCCCCCTCTAAGATGTTGTCGCCTCACTATCCCCCCCCCCACCATGATGGTGCCACCTAGCCAGGACAAAGGGGAGGAGGAGAGGAGAAAATTTCTCCTCTAGGGTTAATCCCATACCGGGGAGAAGCAAGGGAAGTCCCCTCCCCTTCCCTATAAAATGACCCTCACCCCTCTTATCTTTCTCACACCGCTCTGGTGAGCCCTCCCCCCATCGTAGCCACCCTCGTCGGAAAACCCAAAGTTGAAATCTGCCACATTCCATGGCAGCTCAGCTAGGACCCTCCTGATCACCTCCATGATAGGTGGAACTTCTCCCCCCCCCCCCTTCCTCATCTCCCCCACGTGTTACATGCACCTCCCAGTGGCCGGAGTGCCAACGACGCCACCCGAGCCAAGCTCTATCTTGGGCGGTGGCCGTGTGATGTAGGCCTTACCCAGCGCCAATGGTGGTGCTGGGAGGGTGTTACACCACCAGTGGTGTTAATCCCCGATGGCGAAGGGTCGTGGTGCCGCCGAAATTCACCGCTCCGACGACACTCAAGAAATAATAATTCTCTGTTTTATTTTCTACGGCGGCGTCCGGCGGCGTCAGGTCGTCGGGCCACCGCCGGATGGAAGCCCAACCCCCAGCGTGCCTGCCGGGGGTAGTTTCGTGTCCAGAAATCCACTAGAGAGGCGAGGCGACGCAACATTACCAGGAGCAGAGCAGCCGCGCTACCCCGCTCTCGAGTTGAGATTTTTCGGTGGTGGCCGATAGCGCTAAGTCGTCGGACCACCGCCCATAGGTTTGTGGCCCCTCGACAAATAGACCTGGGGTGACGATGTGGCCTGAATGCTACTGGCCGACGGCGGCAAAATCCCGTATGTTTCTGCCGCCGGGATTGTCCCGTCGTAGGAGCTCAAACGACCGTGAACTTCTTAAATCCCTCCCCCGCCTCAGCATCAGTGCCCCCCACAGCGGATCAGTTCCAGATCCATTGTGGGGGCAGAAGATCAAAATTGCTTGTTCGGTTCCATCTCAGCCACATGATTTATTTAATAATTGGTTATTTGCAGACCATTTTAATATAGAAATTTGGAGATTTTTCTGAGGAATATCCAGGCTTCTAGGAGAAAAGTTTTGAACATGAAAGTTGTTCTTTTGATTAGAGAAATTTCCACAAAAACTTTAGGAATTTTATGAATTAATTTGATATTTTTAAAAGCCTAAATGAAAATTATTTAGTCAAATTATAGGCCCAAAAATATTCGAAATTTTTTTGAAAGAATTTTAGGTTCATTTTAGGCCCTTTTTAATGTTGCGTTAATATTTGGGGAATTTGGGATGAAAATTGAAGATTTTTCAAATTCTCGGAGCCTAAGATCGCGCTTTAAAATCAATACGTTTAAATCTTTTGGAAAAGAGAATCAGTGCATGCAATCATGTTTTAAATTGAATATTGAGTTCAAAAAAAATGATCGTCGAGATTTATCGAGGTGAAATGTCAAGCTCAGAGTGTTTCGTGGATTTTTGTAAATCTAGTGAGCGCCTCATTTTTGAAATAACCATCAGATATTTTGGGTAATCTTGGAAGGTGAAATACCCAACCTGATCTCGGGCGAAGAATTTTTCCCACATTTGAAAATGATTTTCGAGGTTGAATTTCGAGGAAAAACATGCTCTATAAAAATATGCATGGATTGGATTCGACGCGAGCAAATAAGTTTATAATTATTCTCAAATGAATAATAAAGGTGAAACTTATAATAAGCTTCGCCAATCCAATTAAGCTATGATTGAGAGGTGCAACTAAACTATTATCAGATCCTAATAATGGATGCAAATCAAAAGAAGCTTCCTAAAAATAGAAATAGAACTGATTTTGTCTCCTATGATCGGAGATGGAATTGAACTTGCCTCCTGAGAATGGAGATGGAACTGAAGGCTCCTAATTAGAGTGATTGGAGTACTAACTCTTTTCTTATTATTTATTACAGTCTCACACTGGTCCAGTTCTTTTATTTATTTCAGTTCATCACTTCCTTTCAAGTGCTCCAGTCTCGAATTGGTCCTGCTTATTTCTTTCAGTTTAGTTCATTATCTTTTAAATACTAATCCAATCTCATGCCGGTCTAATTACTTTCAGTACTTACTTTCAGTTCTTTCTATTTAGCACATTCCATTTTTGTACTAATCATATTTCAATTCTGTAACTTATATTCTTAGTAGCTTTTATTACCACATTTATATTTCATGCAATTTATTGTTTTAGTATTTTAAGCACGGGTACTGCTTTGACGAGCAGTGAATTATTTAGGATTGAGCCTTAGTTGAGGATAATAGGAGTTGAGTCATTCCTCCAGAGCTAGCCCCAAATAAAGTGCTCTCATGCTCCTTACCGAGAGTTGAGCCGAAGTCCGCTTGCCGAATTATCTTTTTTAGCATAGTAGGGCAGACCGCCACAAACCCGATGCGTGCTAGCTTTATATTATTTTAATTAAATGCTTGTAATTTGCTTACTGTAAATCGTGGCGGGTAAGTCACTTCCACGGACCATTCCTACCAGTGCGGGAAGGTCGACGACTCATGACGTCAGGGAGATGCGTACCACGGGTGACCGAGCATTATTTCTCTCCCCATTGGGTTTCCTCCACTAGTCGGCCTAAATACAGAATCGACGGATGTCTCTCACATCCAAGAGTATACGAGGTTATACGTTGGGGCCTGAGAGTGCGGTACAACCACCCCCATAAGTGGCAGGACTGGCTACTATCACTGACAGCCTCATCGGCGAGGCCTGTGGGGCTCGCTACCCTACTTGAAGAGAAGTGGTCCATACTATGGCGACATAGGGTATGTGCGCATATTTTGAACACCTGCGGAGTGTTGACAGGTTTGAATACCTGCAGTGTTAATAACATGTTGTAAGCACCTGTTATATTGATAGCTAGTGGAGCGGTTGTTATATAACTGACGGTTAAACTGCTACTAATTTCAGTTGTATTATGCTGCATATTCTTACAGATAGTTGCAACTAAACTATTATCGGATCCTAATAATGGGTGTAACTCAAAAGAAGCTTCCTAAAAATAGAAATGAAACTAAACTTGCCTCTTATAAATGGAGAAGCAACTGAACTTGCCTCCTGAGAACAGAGATGGAACTGAACTTGCCTCCTAAGAATGGAGATGGAACTGAACTTGTCTCCTGAGAACGGAGATGAAACTAAACTTTCCTTCTGAGAACGGAGATAGAACTGAAGCCTCCTGATTAGAGTGATTGGACTACTAATCTTTTTTCTTATTTATTCCAGTTTTACTTGGTCCAGTTTCTTTATTTATTTCAGTTCAGTACATCCTTTATAATACTCCAGTCTCGAACCGGTCCTGCTTATTTATTTCAGTTCAATTCATTTCTTTAAAGTACAAATCAGTCTTGTACTGGTCTAATTCCATTCAGTACTTACTTTTAGTTCTTTTTGTTCAGCACATTTCAGTTTCGTACTTATCATATTTCAATTCAGCATTTCAATTCTACATCTTATATTCTCAGCAACTTTTATTACCACACTTATATTTTCTATAATTTATTATTTTAATATTTTAAGCACGGGTCCTGCTCTGACAAACAATTAATTATTTTGGGTTGAGCCTTAGTTGGGGATAATAGGAGTTGAGTTATTCCTCCAGAGTTAGGCCCAAATAAAGTACTCTCATGCTCCTTGCTGAGAGTTAGGCCAAAGGCTTGTTAACCCCGAAATCGGCGATCCCTCCAAGGGTTGCCAGCTCGCAAGTCGCGGCCTGCTCTGGGTTCCCCTGAAGGTCGCGGCCTGTCAGCCTCTCCTTCCAAGGGTGGGCGGACTGACCTCTCAGTCCGCTTAGTCCGCTCAGCCCGCGCGGTTAGGGCGGTCTCTCTAGCCAGACCGCCCAGGTCGCGTAGCTCCCGCTCGGTCTGCAGGGGTGCGGACTGCTGCCTCAGTCCGCCCGAGCAGACCGAATGGTTTGTTCGGCTAACCGCGCAGCAAGTTCTTTCTCCTTTCTCAGGTGCGGACTGCCCAACGATGTCGTAGACTCCCATTCCTATCCGCCTAGACCGCTCGATAGCGACATGCTTAGGTGGCGGGCTACGTCTTCAGTCCGCCTGCCGGAGGTCACCAGGTTGCGATCAACCCTCATATCCGCCAGTAGTAGGCGGACTCGGTATCAGCCCGACAGGTCGCCTACCTCATGCAGCGGCAAGCTCCAGTAAATAATGGCGACCTGCCACCAGGTCGCCCGTCAGCAGCGGTGACTTGCCTCCAAGACACCAGCCAGCAGTGGCGACCTGCATCCAGGTCTCCAGTCAGTAGCGTGCGGCCTGGACTATTCAATTTGCCAGGTCGCTAATCCTCGTCCCCAAGCCAAGGATACCACCAGCGGGCGGCCTGCTCAACCCCTCCGTCGCGAGTTAGGCGAGCTCGATGAGCAGTCTGCAAGAAGATCCCCAGCTCGGCAGCTAATCTTTTATCATCTCCGCTGCGGGATGGGCGGACTCGTTCAGCAGTTCGCCAGCTAGTTCTCTAAGCTCGCTCAGCAACAGAGGCGGACTCGTCGTGCAGTCCGCCACTCAGCCTCCAGCGCCCGCTTCCCAACAGCAGGCAGTCCCCTCCTCAGCTCGCACAGCCCAGTGCGAGCTTGCTCAGCGACAGAGGCGGACTCGTCGTGAAGTCCGCCACTCAGCCTCCAGCGCCCGCTTCCCAGCAGCAGGCAGTCCCCTCCTCAGCTCGCACAGCCCAGTGCGAGCTCGCTCAGCGATATAGACGGACTCGTCGTGCAGTCCGCCTCCAGCGCCCGCTTCCCAGCAGCAGGCAGTCCCCTCCTCAGCCCGTACAGCCCAGTGCGAGCTCGCTCAGCGACAGAGGCGGACTCGTCGTGCAGTCCGCCACTCAGCCTCCAGCGCCAGCTTCCCAGCAGCATGCAGTTTCCTCCTCAGCTCGCACAACCCAGTGCGAGCTCGCTCAGCGATAGAGGCGGACTCGTCGTGCAGTCCTCCATTCAGCTTCCAGCGCCCGCTTCCCAGTAGCAGATAGCTTCTTCCTCAGCTCGCGCAGCCCAATGCGAGCTCGCCCAGCAGCAGCCATCTCCAGCTCCAAGTCCCAGACCGCGCGACCTGGAGCAGACTCTGCGGACTCAGCGGACTCAGCACCGTGCTCGCTCAGCTCACCGCCTCACCGCCTCACCGATGGTTACGTTACCAAGACCGTTACCTCCTCGGGCCTATAAATAGGCCACCAGACCTCTCATTTTGGAGGATGGGAGAGACGTCCAGGACCCAGCTTCAGCTCCTGCGGACTCGATTTCCGAGTCCGCGCGACCTGCTTCCCCAAGCAGTCCGCCCGGCTTAGTTCAGTAAGCCGCCCGATCAGTTAGTCGCACGGTCTGCCGACCTCCCCTTCTCTGACCGTGTGACCTCTGGCAATCTCCTCTCCTTAGCCGCCAGCTTCTCCTTGTACCCTTACCGTTTTTACATGTAATGGTGAACTAGCAAATTGTAAACTTGCTTCTTGATTAAAGGAAAAGCCCGTCGCAAGAGTGGCATTCAAGCCGCGGCGGGCGAAGTCTGCTGTTGCCGCTGCTAGCGGCCTCCTCTCTTCTTCTCTCCTCTCTCGGCCCCAACCTGCAAAGCTAACCCTCAAGTAGCTGTCTGCTCTACAGTACCTGAACAAGCTTCTCCTCTATCCCCGCAACCCTTCTTCCTTCATCCTTAGCTTGTGAGATCGAACAACCCGTTAATTGGTCGGTGTCGCATTTCGCGCATCAACAGTTAACAGGCGGCCTTCAGATCTCGATTAGATAGTGAAAGCAGTGGTTACTCATGTCAGACCATCAACCGGCCGAGAATCTTGCTTCAAGTCCCAGTGATGGTTCTCTTTGGGAGGCCTTAGAGCAATCTCGCTGAGAAACTGCCCAACAGTTTCAAGTCATCAATCGTACTCTAGAAGCTCTCACGCAGCAATTGGCCGTTCAATCTTCATCAACGCCAGTTCCTCTAATCAATCCAGTACCAACATCAGAGACTCCTCAAGTCTATCCACCGGCTTGTCCGCCGGTCTACCCTCCTCTTTACACTCCAACCTTTCTGCAAGGGCCTGCAGCTCCTTTGCGATCTCAGGATGATGAGTTTGCAGCTCGTCAAAACTTCTTCCGGGAAGCTGCCCAGGGAAGTCCAGCTAGATTTCTAAATTTTCAGGGAAGTCATCCCTTCTCTTCAGCTCCTGCATTTTCTCCTCCTACAGCAACCTTTTTCTCCTATCCTCCTGCTTATTTTGCAGCTACTGCTCATGCTCCTTACTTTCCTTATGCAGTAGAACAAGAAGAACCATCGCCGTTTACAGAGAGTGTTCGGCACGAACCAACTCCAGTCAACTTCAGAGAGCCACGGTTGCCCATTTACACCGGGGAGACTGATCCAGTCAAGCATCTTCAAGCTTTTGAATCAGCCGTTGATCTCAAGACCCTCTCCGATGCTACCAAGAGCAAACTCCTCGTAACAACCTTTGATGGTCAAGTGAGAGATTGGTTCTATGGACTTCGTGCTCAGTCCATCTCTACCTTCGCTGATTTGCGAAGGGAGTTCCTGCTCAGATTTTCTACCTCTTCAAAGAGGAAGGGTGGTCCAGAAGCCCTCTTTGAGATCAGGCAGCGAGATAATGAGACCTGGTCTCATTTTGTGGATCGATTTCAGAATGAAATTTTAGACATTGAGATCGTTGATCAAGAAATGTACCGAGTGGCTCTTATTCACGGCTTGCGTGAAGGACCACTCAAGTTTGAGGTTAACGTCCGAGCACCCAAGACTTATCAAGAGTTGATCGGCTTAGCCAACTCGTATATCCGTGGTGAAAAGAGCAACCCCAGCTTCGTCTACAGGCTTGTATCGGAGAAAAATTCTTCTTACAAGCAGCCTCCGAGGTCTCCTCGGAAAGATTTTTCATCCCACTCTAGGAAAATAAAGAAGTTCCAGCATCATCATCAACACTTCTTCCCAGGTCAGGATCGTGTCCACGAGCGATTGCAACCGCTACCAGCCCCACCTCTACAAATAACCTCTGTGCATCACTCACAAGATAATGATGTACCGTACTCTGGACTCGATGATACCATGCAAGAAGTCTGCCAGATCATGAAGGATAGGGCAAATTCAAAAAGACCTTACCAGTCGGCAAATCAAAGATCAAGAGATTCAGATCCGTTCTGTGAATTCCACCGAGAGAAGGGTCATTTCACTGAAGACTGCAAGGCCCTTCGATGACTAGTTGAAAGATTACTCATCGAGGGCAAGATCAACGACCTGATCAAAAAAGTTGATTCTTCAAAGCCTTCCACCTCCAAGGGCAAGGAGGTGGCTGAAGTTCAATTGAATTGCGTGGACGTAGAGGATGCAGGCCGTTTGGGGCCTATCAACGTTCGGCCTGAGTGCTTTGACGCCGAAGACGAGGGTGACCTTGGAATGCTATTCTAAAGCAAAGAGGACGTCGCAGCTCGTCGAGGACCCTCATAATAATGACCGATTGTTTTTACTCTACTCTTCAAACACAATATCTTTCAATACTTCTAAGTGTTTCATTTTCTATCTCAATAAAGTTTACGTCAGAGATCCCATACTGACACTTTTCCCTTTGTGAAGTGCTTCCTCCCCTACTTTTTCTCTTTGCCAAAGAGATCACTGAACCACCGAGATATCGCCAAGTCTTGCTCAGGGCCCCCTCGAGATTGCCCTCTGGTGTAAGACCACAACGACCACATATTGCGGGGAGTTTTTGCATATGTGCAGTGGGGGCCATTCAACTCTCGTGCGGAGGATAACGGGACTTTAGATCCTAGCCGGCATCTAACACAGAGCGTGTTTCCAGGGAGGACCCATGTGTTAGCTCTGTTGTGCTTCGTTAAAGGATACGTTACAGTTACGATGATCTTTGCGTGACAAGCAATGGCGATCAAGTGTAGCCTTGTCTCTTCGATCATCTCACAATTATAACGGCTGAACACTCCTTGGTACTCTCAATCTGTGCCTTCGCGGGGCCCACAACTCCGCTGATCAATTCGCAGACAAGCAATAGGCCGCTTGGCGCAACTAGTCTAATTGATCAGCGATGCTTGTAACCCGAGGCATGAGAGAAGTGCATCTGTTGATTCCTTCTCAGGAATTTCCGCGCTTGTTTTTCTTTTGTGCCCTTCTAAGGGAGCGCGGCCGGCCCGCTTTAGGTAGGACTACCCTCTATATGGTTTCCTTTAAAGGCAAGCGGTGCATAGCGCCCACGGGGAACACCTGTGGCAGTATCCAGTCTTTTTTGAACACTATAGAGATGTAGCCCTCCTTTGTCTTTTTTCCTTTTTACAGGTCAACAGGTTAAACTCAATCTATTCTAAGGATTGAAAATATCTTTTTGGCTTATGGTCATCTTATATGCGCTGCCTGCATAAAGTTATATCATATGACTATCAACAAGCTCTCTTATCAGATATTTCTGGCACAAATCATTGATCAGAGTATCTGTTTCTTCTTGATTGACAAGTTATGTTATTACAATTCTAAACTAAGATGGTTTCATCTTGCTGATCTGGTTTTCATATTGACGTTATATCTTGATCACGCGAGACAATCATTATCGCGGTTTGATCTTTATTCAATTGATAGCAGAGTTTGCCATGTATCTCTTCTGTTATCCGATTATATCTTATCATATCAAAAGTCAACATTTGCAGGTTCCGCTCAGATATTTGCGACTTAGTTTTATTTCCTTTATATCTACCTGCTTACTCTCCTTTTGTAGAGACTAGCAGACATTAGCAAGTTTCTCTTAGGCACTTGCAGCTTATTTTCCTTCTCTATCTGCTTGCTCACTCTTCTTTCGCAGAAACCAGCAGATATTGGCAAGTTCCCTCCAGGTACTTGCATTTTAGTTTCCTTTCATATCTGTTTGCTTGCTCTTCTTTCGCAGAGACCAGCAGATATTGGCAAGTTCTCTCCAGGTACTTGCATTTTAGTTTCCTTTCATATCTGCTTGCTTGCTCTTCTTTCGCAGAGACCAGCAGATATTGGCAAGTTCCCTCCAGGTACTTGCATTTTAGTTTCCTTTCATATCTGCTTGCTTGCTCTTCTTTTGCAGAGACCAGCAGATATTGGCAAGTTCCCTCCAGGTACTTACATTTTAGTTTCCTTTCATATCTGCTTGCTTGCTCTTCTTTCGCAGAGACCAGCAGATATTGGCAAGTTCCCTCCAGGTACTTGCATTTTAGTTTCCTTTCATATCTGCTTGCTTGCTCTTCTTTCGTAGAGACCAGCATATATTGGCAAGTTCCCTCCAGGTACTTGCATTTTAGTTTCCTTTCATATCTGCTTGCTTGCTCTTCTTTCGCAGAGACCAGCAGATATTGGCAAGTTCCCTCCAGGTACTTGCATTTTAGTTTCCTTTCATATCTGCTTGCTTGCTCTTCTTTCGCAGAGACCAGCAGATATTGGCAAGTTCCCTCCAGGTACTTGCATTTTAGTTTCCTTTCATACCTACTTGCTTGCTCTTCTTTCTCAGAAACCAGCAGATATTGGCAAGTTCCCTCCAGGTACTTGCATTTTAATTTCCTTTCATATCTGTTTGCTTACTCTTCTTTCGCAGAGACTAGCAGATATTAGCAAGTCCTATTCATGTACTAGCAATTTAACTTTATTTCATGATTGTGACTTACTTCTTTTTGCAGAAGTTAACAGGTGTTTGCAAGTCTCCTTCAGGTACTTGCAAGTCATCATTCTTCTATGTTTTCCTCTCACCTTTGTCTTGCAGAGGTCATTAGAAGACATTCGCGTTTGCTTCATTTTGCAAAGCAACTCAGGTACACTCCAGATGTGCCTCTTTTCGCTTGCATTAATTTTTTCCTTCGCAGGAAAAAGAAGCATTGGCAAAACCTTTTCTGTGGAGAGACATCAGGTTCTATCTCCCCCTGCCTCTCATTTTTCCCGAGGGATGGATCACGATTTTCGTGGGTCTCCTACTTTTTCGAAGTTCCCTTCGGTACTTAAAAGTGCGGAGATTATGTTAACCCCGAAATCGGCGATCCCTCCTAGGGTTGCCAGCTTGCAAGTCGCAGCCTGCTCTGGGTTCCCCCTGAAGGTCGCGGCCTGTCAGCCTCTCCTTCCAAGGGTGGGCGGACTGACCTCTCAGTCCGCTCAGCCCGCGCGGTTAGGGCGGTCTCTCTAGCCAGACCGCCCAGGTCGCGTAGCTCCTGCTCGGTCTGCAGGGGTGCGGACTGCTGCCTCAGTCCGCCCGAGCAGACTGAACGGTTTGTTCGGCTAACCGCGCAGCAAGTTCTTTCTCCTTTCTCAGGTGCGGACTGCCCAACGATGTCGCGGACTCCCATTCCTATCCGCCTAGACCGCTCGATAGCGACATGCTTAGGTGGCGGGCTCCGTCTTCAGTCCGCCTGCCGGAGGTCGCCAGGTTACGATCAACCCTCCTATCCGCCAGTAGTAGGCGGACTCGGTCTCAGTCTGACAGGTCGCCTACCTCATGCAGCGGCAAGCTCCAGCCAACAATGGCAACCTGCCACCAGGTAGCCTGTCAGCAGCGGCGACTTACCTCCAAGACACCAGCCAGCAGTGGCGACCTGCATCCAGGTCGCCAGTCAGTAGCGTACGGCCTGGACTATTCAATTCGCCAGGTCGCTAATCCTCGTCCCCAAGCCAAGGATACCACCAGCGGGCGGCCTGCTCAACCCCTCCGTCGCGAGTTAGGCGAGCTCGATGAGCAGTTCGCAAGAAGATCCCCAGCTCGGCAGCTAATCGTTTATCATCTCCGCTGCGGGATGGGCGGACTCGTTCAGCAGTCCGCCAGCTAGTTCTCCAAGCTCGCTCAGCGATAGAGGCGGACTCGTCGTGCAGTCCGCCACTCAGCCTCCAGCGCCCGCTTCCCAGCAGCAGGCAGTCCCCTCCTCAGTTCGCACAGCCCAGTGCGAGCTCGCTCAGCGACAGAGGCGGACTCGTCGTGCAGTCCGCCACTCAGCCTCCAGCTCCCGCTTCCCAGCAGCAGGCAGTCCCCTCCTCAACTCGCATAGCCCAGTGCGAGCTCGCTCAGCGACAGAGGCGGACTCGTCGTGCAGTCCGCCACTCAGCCTCCAGCGCCCGCTTCCATGCAGCAGGCAGTCCCCTCCTCAGCTCGCACAGCCCAGTGCGAGCTCGCTCAGCGATAGAGGCGGACTCGTCGTGCAGTCCGCCACTCAGCCTCCAGCGCTCGCTTCCCAGCAGCAGGCAGTCCCCTTATCATCTCGCACAGCCCAGTGCAAGCTCGCTCAGTGACAAAGGCGGACTCATCGTGCAGTCCGCCACTCAGCTTCTAGCGCCCGCTTCCCAGCAGTAGGCAGCTTCTTCCTCAGCTCGCGCAGCCCAACGCGAGCTCGCCCAGCAGCAGCCGTCTCTAGCTCCAAGTCCCAGACCGCGCGACCTGGAGCAGACTTCGCGGACTCAGCGGACTCAGCACCGTGCTCGCTCAGCTCACCCCCTCACCGGTGGACGTTACCAAGACCGTTACCTCCTCGGGCCTATAAATAGGCCCCAAGACCACTCATTTTGGAGGATGGGAGAGGCGTCCAGGACCCAGCTTCAACTCCTGCGGACTCGGTTTCCGAGTCCGCGCGACCTGCTTCCCCAAGCAGTCCGCCCGGCTTAGTTCAGCAAGCCGCCCGATCAGTTAGTCGCATGGTCTGCTGACCTCCCCTTCTCTGACCGTGCGACCTCTGGCAATCTCCTCTCCTTAGCCGCCAGCTTCCCCTTGTACCCTTACCGTTTTTACATGTAATGGTGAACTAGCAAATTGTAAACTTGCTTCTTGATTAAAGGAAAAGCCCGTCGCTAGAGTGACATTCAAGCCGCGACGGGCGAAGTCTGCTGTTGCCGCTGCTAGCGGCCTCCTCTCTTCTTCTCTCCTCTCTCGGCCCCAACCTGCAAAGCTAACCCTCAAGTAGATGTCTGCTCGACAGTACCTGAACAAGCTTCTCCTCTATCCCCGCAACCCTTCTTCCTTCATCCTTAGTTTATGATATCGAACAACCCGTTAACTGGTCGGTGTCGCATTTCGCGCATCAACAAGGCTGTCTGCTCGAATTATTATTTTTTGGCATAGTAGGGCAGACTACCGCAAACCCGATGTGTGTTAGCTTTATATCATTTTAATTAAATGCTTATAAATTACTTGCGGTAAATCACGGCGGGCCAGTCACTTCTGCAGACCGTTTGTACCGGTGTGGGAAAGTCGACGACTCATGGAGACAGGGAGACGCGTACCACAGGTGACCGAATGTTATTTCTCTCCTCGTTGGATTTCCTCCACTAGCCGACCTAAATTCAGAATCGTCGGATATCACTCACATCCAAGAGTATACGAGGTTGTACTTTGGGGCCTGGGAAGTGCGGTATTACCACCCCCAGAAGTGCCATGACTAGCCACTGTCATCGACGACCATATCTGTGAGGCTCGCTACCCTTCTTGAAGAGAAGTGGATCATACTATGTCGACATAGGGTGTGTTTGTGGGTTTTGAACGCCTGCAGAGTGTTGGCAAGTTTAATACCTGTGGTGTGAATAACAGGTTGTGAGCACCTGTTACATTGATAGCTAGTGGAGCATTTATTATATAGCTAATGGTTAAGCTGATATTATTTCCAGTTACATTATGCTGCATATTCTTACAAATAGTTGCTCCTAGCCTTTATATATAAAATATTGTACTAACCCTCTCATGCTTCGATTATTTACTTTTGTTTGTGTGTATGAGCTCGTCCCTAGGATATGGATTCGGGGAGGAGATGTGTTTCCACTTATCTCTGTGACTAACTGTTATTTTAATAACCATTCATAGGAGATGAAGCACCATGATGTCCAGCTGCCGTGGATTGATGCATCAGCTGATAGGACTACTTGAATAGAGGAATCCCCGTCGTCTCTAGACTTCCGAGACATGAGTTTTTAGCATACATGCTTGAGAGTGAGAGAGTGTTAGTAGTAGTTTTCTTTTGCAGCCGACAAGCTTGTTGTATAAATAGCGGCTACGGCCTTTGCTTGCTCTGACATATATATTATATATATTTTTTGTAGTATTCTTTTATTGCTTCCACAACTCTGTGATGTGATGTGAATGTTGTGATTCAAGTCAGGCAAGACAACAAACTAGTGCTTGGTAGAGTAGGTTGTTGCCACTCGAAGAGCACTAGGTGGAAGTCTTGGGTAGTAAGACCCGTATCTGGCCCAACCCGGGCTAATGTTCCGGGAAGGGGGTCTTACATGAGGCATGCGATCAGAGCCTCATACTCGGCGACAATGTTGGCAGTTGGAAACTTCAATCTGAGTCCGTACACTAAGGTAATTTCTTCTAGGCTTACCAAAAGTTGCTTTGCTCCTGCTCCTTCGATTCTTCATGTGTCGTCAATGTAAAGAGTCCATCAAGGGGAGAGAGTATCCTGTGCAGAAACAACTTTATGGGGAATGGTATTCTCCACAACGAAATCAACCAACACTTGGGAGTTTATATTTGGTCAGGGCGGGAAATGAACGTCGAATTCGACGAGCACGACCGCCAATTTCACCAATTTGCCAGTTTTTTCTGGTTTCTAGCGGATTGCGTAAAGTGGAAGCTCGGAAAGTACCTTTATTGTGTGAGCTTTGAAATAGGGTCGAAGCTATCTCTCTGAAAAGACGAGAGCTAAGACTGTCTTATCTGTTGTGGGGGTACCTAGCCTTGGTATCTATGAGGACCTTGCTAAGATAGTAGACCGGATGTTGAATCCCTCCTTCATCTTTGACTAATACTAAACTTAGTGCAACTGGAGATATCACCAAATATAGGTACAATACTTCTCCATGTGTACAACCCCATATTCGCTGGGTGGGACCCGGAGACACCACTGAGGGATTGGGCTAGGCTTAGGTTAGCCCTGGGTCAGCCCTAAGACATACTTATAGAGTTCTCGCCCTGAAGGGGCTCTCGCCCAAGGCAGATAGTCGAGCTCTCGGTGGGAGAGATCGTCGACCACGGAAGCTTCCGCCTTAGGGCAAGCTCCCGCCCAGGGGAGGCGAGAAGGCCCCAAGTAGGCCTTCCGCCCGCGGTAGTTTCAAGACCGTGGAGGGCGCGAACCTCCCTGGCAAGGGGGTCTCGCCAAGGTTGGCCCGGGTGGGGGTCCAGCGGGAGCCTCCTCAACCAGGGTTCTCGCCAAGTGGGTCCACGTGGTGGGGGCCCGGCGCTCATAAAGAGGATTATTTTATAATATATTATCCCGAGGTGAAATTACCCAAACGCCCTTTAAGTGACAGCGGGATTTGGCTATTGGCAGACCCCTCAGGGGTATTTCAGTATTTTTAGGTCAAAGGAAAACTATAAAAAGACCCATAAGGGCTCTTTGGAAGGCAAGCTGATCATTTTTCCTCTAGCCCTAGTGCCTTCTGAAGAGCTCCCAGCCCAGCATTTGGCTTTGGAGGGGAAGCTCTCAGAGATCTTCCGGGTGTGTGGTGGGACCTCCCAGCTGAGGCTTTGGGTCTGTGTTAGGGCCTTAGCAACCTGTCAGGGGTCGAGGTTTGAGAGAAGTAGGCATTGACTGCACTTTGGTTCGTGAACATTTGTTGAGGTCAATTTTGGCTTCAACAGTTCTGGTGCGGTGAGCGTGGAAGCAGTCGGTGCAAGAAAATCTTGAGTTAAGTCCCATGGCAGGAGGCGAGGGTGAAGGATCAGGCGCGGGAGGATCCCCCACCCGGGTGGACGAGGCGACGAGAAAAATGTTTGAGGACTTCAGGCGAGAAGTCATGCAGACGATCAACTTGGCCTTCTCGGCAAGGAACGAGTGGGAGACGCCGCAGGTTCCGGTGGAGGTGGTTCCGCTGCTAGGCGAGAACGCTCCAGGGCAGCGCCCCGGGAAGGAGGTCCCGGTGGAGGCAGGCGAGAGGGACGTGGCCGCGCGGGAGCTTTTCCCAGGCCAGCGTCTCGAGAAGGGGCTTCCGGCGGATCTAGGCGAGAAGGAGGCGACGGTGCGGGAACTCTTCCCTGGGCAAGGTCTCGCGGATCGGTCCAGCCAACCGAGATCGCGGGACGTGCCTTCTCGCCAGGCAGGGGGCGAGACCCCCTTTAGTGAGCTCATCGTCTCGGCTCCAGTGCCGGAGGGGTTCCGGGAGCCAGACATGACCTACTACACCGGGAAGGATGACCCGGTCCAGCACGTGCAATGGTTCGAGGACGTGGTGTCCATCAGGCAAATGTCGGATGCCTTCAAGTGTAGGCTTTTTGCCATCACTCTGAAGGAAAAGGCCAGGGACTGGTTCCACCAGTTGCCGGCGAGTTCCATCTACAGCTTTGAGGATCTGCGGAGGGGTTTTCTGTTGAGATTCTCAACTTCGAAGAAAAGGAAGAAGGAGGCTGAGTGCCTGTTTGCAGTGAGGCAAGGGCCGGAGGAGACGTTGGGTCGCTATGTCGACCGGTTCCAAGAGGAGGTTCTCCTGGTCCAGGAGGTCCCGGGGTATGCGCTGATGCTAGCCTTCACCCTGGGGCTGAGGCCAGGGTTTTTCAGCATGGAGTTGAAGAGAGTGCCCCCTCTCTCTTTTGAGGAGCTCATGGAGAGGGCGGCGAAGGAGATAGACTTCGAGAGGGCAAACCCTGTGTTTGCAAGAAAGCTGGCCAGGCTGGCCGAGGACGACGTGAAGGAGCCGGTGGCGGGAAGGCAGAGAGAGCAGAGAGAGCAGAGGGAGCAGAGGGAGCCGAGGGAAGATAGGAGAAGAGAAGAGCCCCGAGGGCAGGGGCAACAGCATGGGGGGGCCAGGGAGCCAAACAACCGACTGGGTTGGAGGCCTCAGGAGGGTCGCCCCCAGGGCCAGGGAGGACCTCAGGGAAGAGATAACTTCCGGGAGCCCAGAAGGCTGGAGCAGGGAGGATGGCGACAAGGACCAAGGGGTCATTTCCCACCGCCACAGGAGGCTATGGAGGTGGGAAGGGGAAGAGGAAGAAGATTTCGGGGAGCCGGAAGAAGGGGAGGAGGAGAAGGAAGAGGGGGCAGGGTGGCGTTGCCTTATTGTGACTTCCATCAGGAGGAAGGTCACGCAACGGCCACCTGCCCAGAGTTTCTGGAGATTAGAGGGGCCAGAGTGGCCGGAAGGCAAGATCCGCCTGCAAGGATCGTCGAAGTACAGCGGGAAGAGGTGGAGGACAGATGTGAAGACAGGATTGACGTGGGGACCCGAGGAGGGATTGGAGTGATCCACGGGGGAGTGGGGATCGAGGCAACCCGCAAGGGGAGCCTTCAAACCATGTTCCGCCGAGGGGTCGCCTCGACCTCCCAGGCTCCACCCCCAGAGGAGAAGATCACTTTCTCATCCGCGGATATGCCAGACTACGAGGACCCGTTCTGCGACGCGCTTGTGATCCAGACAGCGGTAGAAAACTACACCGTCTCCCGGATACTGGTGGATAATGGGAGCTCGGTGAATGTGATCTTCAAGAAGGCCTTCGATGAGATGAGAGTGGAAGGAAAAAGGGTCCTGGCTTCTGATGGACCGCTTTTTGGCTTCTCCGGAGAAAGGAAAGAAGTGGAAGGGGGAGTGGGCCTGCATGTGAGGCTTGGGGGCGTCTCACGGAACTGTCGGTTCGTGATCGTGGACGCCCCGAGTAGTTACAATGCCATCTTCGGACGTCCCCTCATCAGCGCCTTTCGCTGTGTACCCTCCTCGTACCACCAATGCCTCAAGTTCAACAATGGAGGGGTACAGGTTAGGATCAGGGGGGATCCGAAGATGGCAAGGCAGTGCTATGTGACGGCGGTTAACACCGTGTCGTGGATGGAGGAGGCAGAGGAGTTGGAGAGGGAGATGGCCGAGCAGGAAGGAGTTGGGGAAGGGGGGACGAGCCTGGGAGAGGCGATGGAGGTTGCTGAGGAGATAGCGGAGGCGGAGGAGTCGGGGAAGATCAGCCCAGAAGAGGCGAGAGGAGTAGTGGATGAAGAAGAGCAGAGGCAGGAGGAGAGCCTGGAGGAGGCGATGGAAGTTGATGAGGTTGGGGGAGAAGAGCTCGAGTTTGAGCGGGAAGAGGCAAGGGTAAGTTGGGAGCGGTCGGGGCTGGAGCCGGCCGAAGAGGTGGTGGAGATGGAGGTGCTTACAAGAGCGGGGGAGGTGCAAAGGATTCGGATCAACGGAGGCTTGAGCCTTGAGGATCAGGAGCGGATGCGAGCCTGCATCCAGGGCAACGTTGACATCTTCGCCTGGAGCGCGGCAGACATGCCGGGCATCGACGCGGACGTGGCCTGTCACCGCTTGAACCTGGATTCCAGAGCCCGCCCCATACGCCAAAAGATGAGGGCCATCGCCACCAAGCTAGAAGCCCCCATCCGAGAGGAGGTCCAAAAGCTCCTGGACGCAGGCTTCATCTCAGAGATCCAGTATCCAGGCTGGATCTCCAACGTGGTAATGGTAAAGAAGGGAGGAGGAAAATGGCGCATGTGTATCGATTTTTCCTTATTAAATAAATCATGCCCCAAGGATTGTTACCCCTTGCCTCGAATCGACGCGCTGGTTGACTCAGCCGTCGGTTTTTCTCTTATGAGTTTTTTAGATGCATTTTCAGGTTACCACCAGATCCGGATGCACCCTCCTGATGTTAAGGATGTTTCCTTCATCACAAGAGAGGGATGCTTCAGCTATAAGATGATGCCCTTCGGATTAAAGAATGCAGGGGCAACATACCAACGCATGATGGATCGAGTCTTTCGAGATCAAAGGGGAAGGAACCTGGAGGTCTATGTGGATGACCTCATGGTCAAGAGCAAGTGTGTTGATTCCCACTTGCGAGACTTGGAGGAGACGTTCGCCACCCTGCGGAAGTTCAAGATGAGGTTGAACCCCTTGAAGTGCGTCTTCGGGGCTAGTCGCGGCAAATTCCTCGGGCACCTCTTGACTCCCGCGGGGGTAGAACCCAACCCTGATAAGGTTAAGGCTATTCTAGACCTAGAATCGCCTCGCAACGCCAAGGAGATCCAGCGCTTGACCGGGAAGTTGGCCGGGTTAAGCAGGTTCCTCTCGCGGTCAGGGGATAGATGTTCCTCCTTCTTCAAAGTACTTCGTGGCAACCAAGCATTCGAATGGACGGCCGAGTGCGAAGAGGCTTTTCAGGGGCTGAAGAGGCAACTCTCCCAAGCTCCGTTACTTCAAAGCCCAAAGGAGGGGGAGGACCTAGCTTTGTATTTAGGAGTGGGAGGAGAGGCGGTGAGCTCCGTCTTGGTTAGGGAAGAGGGGAAGAAGCAATTACCCGTCTATTATGTCAGCCGAATCTTAAAAAAGGCAGAGCTCCGATACCCCATCCTGGAGAAGCTAGCATATGCTTTGGTCATCTCAGCTAGGAAGCTTCGCCCTTACTTTCAAGCACACTCGATTAGGGTGGTAACAGACCATCCCCTTCGCAAGGTCTTGGAAGGGGTGGAACATTCAGGAAGGTTGGCAAAGTGGTCCATCGAGCTAAGCGAGTTTGACATCTCTTTCGTCCCGAGGCTCTCTATCAAAGCCCAGGCCGTAGCGGATTTTCTGGCGGACTATGTTACCGAGGCGGAGGCCGAAGAACCAAAGCCGCAAGAAGCGTGGAAGATGGTGGTCGACGGAGCCTCAGGAAGGCACTCCCTGGGAGGAGGTGTGGTGTTGGTAAGCCCTCAGGGAGTTACCATAGAGCAAGCAGTGACCTTCCACTTCCCTGTAACCAATAACCAAGCGGAGTATGAGGCTGTGATAGCTGGCCTTCGCTTGGCAAAGGAGCTGGAAATCCAGAATGTGGAGGCCTTCACCGACTCAATGGTGGTAGCATCGCAGATCCGAGGCGAGTTCGAGGCCCGGGAGCCTACCCTCGCAAGATATCTATCAAAGGTAAGAACTATTATTGGAGGTTTCCGTTCTTTTTCTATTCAACATGTTCCCAGGGAGGAAAGCATGGCAGCTGATCGACTGGCGAAGTTCGGGCCTCAGGGAGGAGGTACCCTAACCGAACTATTCCGACCAGCCATTGAAGAGGGGGAGCTGATGGAGGTGAATCGGCGGTCCTCATGGATGGATCCATTGGTGACTTTCTTAACCACAGGAGAACTGTCGGAAGAAGTCAAGGATGCAAAAAGCTTCAGGCACAAGGCGGCTCATTACCTGATGCTGGAAGGGAGCTTGCATCGGAAGATGTTGTCGGGGCTCCTCGCGAGATGCGTAACCGAAGAGGAAGTCCCGAGGATCCTGGAAGAGGTGCATTCTGGAGAGTGCGGCAGCCATTCAGGGGGGAGGACATTGGAAGCAAGGGTGATAAGGCAGGGATATTTCTGGCGGACCATAAGGAGGGATACCGCTGAATTCGCAAGGAGGTGTCGGAAGTGCCAAGTACATGCTCCTCTCCAGCTCTTGCCCGCCCAAAGACTTCGAAGCATCACGGCGCCATGGCCCTTCGCCATTTGGGGGATGGACCTGGTTGGACCCTTCCCTCCAGCTAGCGGGCAAAGGAGGTTCCTCCTAGTGATGATTGACTACTTCTCCAAATGGCTGGAGATCAAGCCGTTAGCCAAGGTAACCTCCCAGGTCATCAGAAACTTCGTTTGGGGGGAAATCATTTGCAGGCACGGATTGCCCCAAGCGATAGTGACAGACAATGGACCTCAGTTTGCCAGTGAAGAATTCATCGGTTTCTGCACCCAATTGGGGATTGACCTCAGGTTCGCCTCTGTCCATCATCCTCGGAGCAATGGTCAGGTGGAGGCGGCAAACAAAGTCATTGTCAACTTGCTCAAAAAGAAGGTGGAAAACCTGAAGGGTAGCTGGGTGGAACAGCTCCCTTCCGTCCTGTGGGCCTTGCGAACAACTCCGAACACGGCCACAGGAGAGACCCCCTTCAAGCTCTCTCATGGGTGTGAGGCTGTCCTCCCTGTGGAGTTCGAGGTTCGGTCCCCAAGGGTTACGGCCGCAGCGGAGGGAAACGAAGCTTGGAGGTTGGAGAACGAGGAAGGGTTGCGCCTCTCATTAGATATGGTGGAAGAGCTGCGGGATGTTGCCGCCATCAGGCAAGAAGAAATAAAACGGCGAATGGCTCGGTACTTCGATAAGCACATCAGAGTCAAGCAATTCGCCGAGGGGGATCTAGTACTGAAAAAGGTCGACGCAGCGGGAAGGTCGGCCGCGGTTGGTAAGCTCAACCCTAGCTGGGAAGGGCCTTACATAGTAGAGAAGGCTCTGGTTAACGGAGGCTACTATCTCCAGGACGCGGAGGGAAGGACCTTGAGTCACACCTGGAATGGTGATGACCTGAAGCGCTTCTACCCGTAGGAGGGAAAGAAGGATTGTAGTGTTGTAAACAACTGTTGCATTTTCAATAAGTTTATTTCAAAATGTTGACTGTCGCTGAATAGGCAATCTTTATGTTTTAGTTTTAACTGGCTAGGATCCCTCATCTCAGTGATAGAATAGGCCTGGTTGAAGGGATCTTCATCAACACCCCGAGCTCGGCTCGGCCCCAGGTAGACCCGCTGCGCAGGCTCTCATCTAGCTGGCAGGTCCGAAGGCTCGCCTGTGGGGGAGAGGTTTGGTTATCTTCATCAACACCCCGAGCTCGGCTCGGCCCCAGGTAGACCCGCTGCGCAGGCTCTCATCTAGCTGGCAGGTCCGAAGGCTCGCCTGTGGGGGAGAGGTTTGGTTATCTTCATCAACACCCCGAGCTCGGCTCGGCCCCAGGTAGACCCGCTGCGCAGGCTCTCATCTAGCTGGCAGGTCCGAAGGCTCGCCTGTGGGGGAGAGGTTTGGTTATCTTCATCAACACCCCGAGCTCGGCTCGGCCCCAGGTAGACCCGCTGCGCAGGCTCTCATCTAGCTGGCAGGTCCGAAGGCTCGCCTGTGGGGGAGAGGTTTGGTTATCTTCATCAACACCCCGAGCTCGGCTCGGCCCCAGGTAGACCCGCTGCGCAGGCTCTCATCTAGCTGGCAGGTCCGAAGGCTCGCCTGTGGGGGAGAGGTTTGGTTATCTTCATCAACACCCCGAGCTCGGCTCGGCCCCAGGTAGACCCGCTGCGCAGGCTCTCATCTAGCTGGCAGGTCCGAAGGCTCGCCTGTGGGGGAGAGGTTTGGTTATCTCCATCAACACCCCGAGCTCGGCTCGGCCCCAGGTAGACCCGCTGCGCAGGCTCTCATCTAGCTGGCAGGTCCGAAGGCTCGCCTGTGGGGGAGAGGTTTGGTTATCTTCATCAACACCCCGAGCTCGGCTCGGCCCCAGGTAGACCCGCTGCGCAGGCTCTCATCAAGCTGGCAGGTCCGAAGGCTCGCCTGCGGGGGATAGGTGAAGTCCTTGACCTTTTGATCCTTGGTTCTTGATTGGTAGCTACTACGTTACAACGAGCTCGGCTCAAACCCCGGTAGACCCGCTGCGCGGGCACCCATGTGAGCTAGCAGGTCCAACGGCTCGCCGACGGGGTAGGGGTTTGATTGGTTGGAAAAATACGTGGGCAGGACCCTGACCTAGACCGGGGGCGAATCCCTGAAGGGTCTCGGTTCAGGGGTCTCGGCCAGTAAAGGTCTCGGCTCAGGGGTCTCGGCCAGTAAAAGTCTTGGCTTGGAGGTCTCAGCAGATCGCGGCCCGGAGGTTTCGGCCAGTGAGGATCCCGGCCCAGAGGTCTCGGCCAGCAAAGGTCTCGGTTAAAGGAGGCTCTCGCAAAAAGAAAGCTCCCGGCGGGCCCAGGCAGGACGATTCAATCGACGATGCGAGGTTTCCGCCTAGCGGATCTCTAAGTAGGGTCACCCTAAAGAGACTAAGGGTCTCGGCGGAAGCTCGCGCGGAGGTCATTCGGCATAGTAATATACGCTTAAAAAACACAATGACAGTGAGGAAATGAAACATTACTTTATATAAGGTTAATTACAAAAGTGAGGAGCTTCTCGCTCATTACAAAAGGATATTCAAAGTAAAAGACAACTTAAGGAGACGCGCTGTAGTCCCCACTGGTGCTCTCGCTCGAAGCATCGCCAGAACCTTCCCCGGACGTCTCGTCAACAGCGGGAGAGGACCTCGGGACGTCTGAGAGCGGCGAGTCCGGCGCGCCCGGGGGTTTGGGAACCGGGTCGTAAAGCCAAGGGAGAAGCTGGCGAGCGTCGATGGTTGCGCCATCCTCCCGGAGCAGCTCGACGTCTCGCAGCGTCTCGAGCGTCAGCCTGACGGTCGCTTGAGCGTTGGCTTGAAGCAGCTTATCGACGTCATACTCCGAGAGGTAGCGGCTCCGCAACCGCGCATCTAGCTCCGGGGGCGGGCCCTTCGTTAGCTCTGCGCGGAGCTGTTCCCTCAGAAGGACGCTCTCGCAGCGCGCGTTGGCCAGCTCTGCGCGAAGCTCCCTGACTTGGGCGGAATCCTGCAAAAGGGACAAAAGATCTTAGTCACGCATTACACAGTAGAAACTCCGAGGAAACGGGGGCAAGGGCTCAGGAAGGTCTCGCCTACCTCGGTCGCGGGGCGCAGAGATAGCGCCAATTTGGCATCCGCGAGCTCCTGTTGAGCTCTCGCGAGTTCTTCTTCCGCGACATGCGCGCGAGCTATCGCGTCCTCCCTCGCCTTGCGCATGTCGGTGAAATTCTTGTCAAGGGTGATGCCTCGGCGCGCACACATATGCGTGAGCTCGAACGCGCGCATTAGGGCCCGGGTGGCGTCGAAGGCTAGGAGGCGGGTGGACATCTGGTCAAAAACGCCGGCATCCTCCCGGCTGTAGAGACCATACCCAAGCGAGAAGGCCTCGCCGGTCACATTCTCCCCCTCCGCCCATCTGGGAAGGAGGGTTGAAACCCTGATCGTGTTTGACTCAGGGTCCCATTCCATCTGAGGCTTCCCCTCCGAGTCGGCGTATCTAACGCCGAAGCCAAAGTTTCGGTGCCCTCTCGGCACCTCCGGGGGCGGGACGCTGGCGGAGGTTTCGGCGGCGACCACTTCTCCACCAGCCTCGCTTGCGACCGATATATTCCTGGCGGAAGCCTCGGCACGGCTCTTGGCGGCGGCATCCATCTCGCTGGCCATCTGAAGGATCGCTTCAAAGGACCTGCCCTCGGGAGGAGGTTGGACAGGCGGGACGGCCGGGGCTTTTCCCTTCTCAAGGGCAGAAGGTTTCGGCCTCTTCAGTGTGCGGAGAGAAGGAAGGGTGGCCTTCCGCTTCTTGGCCGGTGGCGGCATGGAAGGGGTTGGATCTTCTCGACAGGCGCTGGCGCTGGCTTCCGCGAGCGCAAGGGGGCCTCTCGCTGCCAGACCCCCGACACCCCGTCCTGCGGCGAAGGGTTGGCACAGAGGAACCTCCCGCTCTCCTGCAAAGTAAAAACGCTTTAGCACTTCAGCGCAAGAAAATCTTTGATAGAAAAAGGGAATCTGAGGCGAGACCGTACCTTCGCCCGATTGAACAAGTGGGAGGGAGTCGACGTCCCGCAGAAGATAGGGGACGTCGAACTCCTTGGTCCCGAAGAATTCCAGGATTGCGCTCTCGCGCGATCCCAGAGCGGGCGGCTTGTAGGCAGCGTCTTCATACTGGACGGGCTGAAGCGGGACGTTGCCGAAGTCCCCGCTGACGTATACGAACTTCTCGCCCCAATGGTGGTGCTTATTGGCGAGACCGGTAACCTCGAGCTGTTGACCGGAGAAGAAAACTACCCCCCCTTGGCACGGAAGTTGAATAGCTTCCGGAAGATGGGCAGGCTAAACTCGATCCTCTCGGATCGCATATAGCATATGAATGCTATAAGGATCGCGACGGAGTTCGGGTTTAGCTGGGCGGGCACCACCCCATAATAACGGAGAGCTAACCGAACCTCCGGCCACAGGGGGAGGCGGAAGCCCACCTCGAAATGTTCAAGGGGGATGGCAAGCTCTCCCGCCCCGGGGGTATTCACCCTATCATGATTCCCCGGGTTCCGCGCCGAGAAGCCGGCGGGAACGTAGCGGTCGACGATCGCGTTGTACTCGTCGAGGGTGAGCTTGCAGGAAGGGAAGAGATGTTTCTGGAAGGCTTCCGCGCAATGGGCGCGACCCTTGCTCTCGCCAGGCATGGCTAGTTCGTGAGTAAGAGCGAGAGCTGTAGGGGAGTCGAAGCGGGAGCAGGAACGCGAAAGCAAGGAGGGAAGGCTGAGGTTCCGGATCGAAGAAGTAAATGCGGTTGGTAGACTTCTCTATTTATAAGAAAACGTAATCATCATGAATTCATCCGACGGAGAGAGAAAGTGACGGCGGAGTACAGCTGTCAGAATCCGAGCTAGCGGCGCCTCGATTCTCCCCCTCGGGAGGACAGCGGTCAACGGTCGTTTCGGGTTTCGACGCGACCTCCTAGATTAGCGCAAGCCTCCTAGGTTAACACAAACCTCCTAGATTGGCGCAAGCGTCCCAGATGGGTGTAAGCGTCATAATTGAAAAAGCCGCGCAGAGCAATAAAAAGAAAAGGAAAAAGAGAGACATGGATAGAAGCGAGATCCTCGCTAGCGCAAGCTGGGTAAAACTTAGTTAATAATAATATTTATTACAGATACGTTGAAAAAAAAAAGAGATACATGGAGATTCAAAGCGGGAGGGCTAATAGGGCTTCCAGCTCCATCGTCCTCGTTCTCGCCGCCTAGTTCTTGGGGGCGCCAACGGGTTGAAGTAAGACGATAGCGTGGTACACCCAAGGTTGATCCGCCTGGCATAATCCCGGATCTGCGAGATGCACCTCCCTGGCGAAGACTCGGCGGAAGGCCCACCCAGGCAATTAGTCTCGCCCAAGAAGAAATCCCGCTCCAGAGCCTCCAGCCTTTGCTCCACGGATTCGCGGAATGCTTTCGCCGCGGCAGTGTGGGCACGGTCTCGCCGGATAAGCTTGGCCAGGATGACCGAGATCTTCCTCCGTCTCCCCTTCGCGCTCCCAGCGCTGTTCAAAGTTTCTTCTATCTCGCCAGACGAAGGGAGAGGGGACTCTTCATCTTCTTCATCCTCCTCCACTTCTTCTTCTTCTTCTCCTTCCTCGTTGACGCCCGACCGCAAGCCAGGATCACCTGCGGGAGAAACACACGAGAGTTTTGGTCAAAGCATGACAATCAACAGTCCAGAAAAGGGCTTCGCATACCTGCGGTTGGGCGAGAACCTTCAGCCAAAGTTGGACGGGAAGGCCCGACCCCTCCGTTGGTTCCATAAAGGAGGTGAAGAGGCTTGCCCAGCCCCGGGCGGAAGGGCTCGCGCACGATGATCCCGGCCTGGCCGGAAGCATGAGGGGAGTGGTCTTCTCTCAAGGGGCGATCAGCATCCTTGAGAGTAGCGGAAGGTTTGGAAGCCGCCCCCCCCCACCTGCAGGAGAGGATTGGCCACCGCGGGAGGCACTTCGGCGGTTCTCGTTTCATCTTCCCGGGTGGATAGACCCGGGTCGGCGGGAGCTGGCACTGCGAGAAGACGGTTCAGAAAAGAAAGGGTCTGGTTGAAATATTGACAAGGGAAAATGTACCTATCGTTCCGGTCTCGGCGGGAGGAATCCTTTCCGAGACCCGTGCTTGGCCTTCGGGGGGATGAGCAGGTAGGTTCGAAGAGCTGGGCGGAATTTCGGCGTCATTATCGGGAGCGGACTCCTGCGAAAGCATACTTTAATCATCGAATCTAATGCACAGTTAGCTCGGTAGGCACGTGCGAAAGGCTTACCTTCTGTAGGGAAGAATCTCCGGCAGGATTGGGAGTGGGGGAAGGAGGATCCCTGTTCTCGCGAGAAAGGTCCCGCCGGACCGCCTTCGCCCTTTTCTTTCCCTTCTTCTTCGGCTCCGAAGGCCCGGCGGTTGAAGTCTTTTTCGCTAACCATGGAGCCACCGCCGCACAGTTAGCCAAGGCCCGCGCTTGGGCAGCGGCTAACCGGTCTTGGAGGCCTTGCGGAAGCGGTTTGGCAGCACGTTTGGAATGCATGGTGTGCTCGCGCGAAAATCCCGGAGGCGAGAGCTCAGTCGGAAAGCCGTATTTTAAGGGCAGGGCGTAGGGACGTCCATCAGTGCATATTTATAGCCGCAGTGGGACCCACCAAAAGATTCCCTCGATAGGCGGGCACGTGTCCAGCGAATATTTTGGGGGTTGGACTTGTCTTGTCGAGCGCAGGGCTAGCTCGAAAAGAGCGGGGATTGTGTACAACCCCATATTCGCTGGGTGGGACCCGGAGACACCACTGAGGGATTGGGCTAGGCTTAGGTTAGCCCTGGGTCAGCCCTAAGACATACTTATAGAGTTCTCGCCCTGAAGGGGCTCTCGCCCAAGGCAGATAGTCGAGCTCTCGGTGGGAGAGATCGTCGACCACGGAAGCTTCCGCCTTAGGGCAAGCTCCCGCCCAGGGGAGGCGAGAAGGCCCCAAGTAGGCCTTCCGCCCGCGGTAGTTTCAAGACCGTGGAGGGCGCGAACCTCCCTGGCAAGGGGGTCTCGCCAAGGTTGGCCCGGGTGGGGGTCCAGCGGGAGCCTCCTCAACCAGGGTTCTCGCCAAGTGGGTCCACGTGGTGGGGGCCCGGCGCTCATAAAGAGGATTATTTTATAATATATTATCCCGAGGTGAAATTACCCAAACGCCCTTTAAGTGACAGCGGGATTTGGCTATTGGCAGACCCCTCAGGGGTATTTCAGTATTTTTAGGTCAAAGGAAAACTATAAAAAGACCCATAAGGGCTCTTTGGAAGGCAAGCTGATCATTTTTCCTCTAGCCCTAGTGCCTTCTGAAGAGCTCCCAGCCCAGCATTTGGCTTTGGAGGGGAAGCTCTCAGAGATCTTCCGGGTGTGTGGTGGGACCTCCCAGCTGAGGCTTTGGGTCTGTGTTAGGGCCTTAGCAACCTGTCAGGGGTCGAGGTTTGAGAGAAGTAGGCATTGACTGCACTTTGGTTCGTGAACATTTGTTGAGGTCAATTTTGGCTTCAACACCATGGATTGGCTTTGATAGAAGCGGAGGCAAGGCTAGATATTGCTTGAGGGACTCGAAGGCTTCTTGGCATTCATCTGTCCACTGAAACCCCGCATTACGAGCTCCCCGAGGAATCTTGAAAAAGGGGAGATACTTATCGTCGGTACGTGCCAAAAATTGTGAGAGTGTGGTAATTCTCCCATTCAGACATTTTACTTCCTTTATAGAGCGCGGGGGCGATATGTCTTCTAGTGCTTTTATATTTTTGGGGTTTGCCTCAATCCCAGAATGGATCACTATGAACCCCAAAAACTTCCTTGTTGTAACACAAAATGCACACTTGCTCGGATTGAGCCTCATTCCAAATCGGTGAAGGAGCTCAAAACACTTCTCCATGTCTTTCAGATGATCACTTCGGTGGATACTTTTAACTAACATGTCATCTACAAATACCTCCACTATATTTCCGATAAGATTCTTGAACACATTGTTCATCAGTCGATGGTAGACAGCCCCGATATTTTTAAGACTGAAGAGCATCACCTTGTAGTAATAAATTCTCTTGCCGGTCCTGAACGTTGTGCGCTCTTCATCTGCAAGGTTCATTCTAATTTGGTTGTAGCCGAAATATGCATCCATGAAATCGGGGAACTGATGACCAGCTGTCGAGTCAACAAGCTGGTCAATCCTTGTGAAAGGAAAGCTATCCTTTATACAAGCTTGATTGAGGTTGGTGAAATCAACACACATCCTCCACTTTCCAGAGGCCTTCTTGACGATGAACACATTGCTTAACCAGGCGATGTATTCCACCTCTCGAATAAATTGTGCATCTAGAAGCTTTCCCACTTCTTCTTCAATCTCCTGGTATCGCTTGGGAGCAAAATTTCTCTTCTTTTGGATGACTGGCTTGCACATAGGGTTGATGTTCAAGGAACGTTGAATGACCCGCGGGTCAACTCGAGACATGTCTTTAGGGCTCCAAGCAAAAATATCTTTGTTTACCCGAAGAAAGGTGACAAGTTTCTCCCTTTCTTACTGGGGAAGAAGGGACCCGAGCTTAACTGTGCAGGCTGGGTTTTGCTCAGAAAGAAACACTTCGACCAGTCCTTCTATGGGCATTCCACGCCGCATAGTTATTTCATCTCGTAAATCAAAGTCATCAATGTTGAGGGCATTCGCCACTACAGATTGAGCTTGTTTGGAGTAACAAGTGTGAGCTGCTTTCTGATCTTCACGAACGACCCCTACTCCTCTGGTAGTCAGAAACTTCATTGCAAGGTGAAGGATTGACGGGTCTGCTTCTAAGATTAACTATATTGGTCTTCCAAAAATGGCATTGTAGGATGAAATTGAATCTACGACAATGAATTGAATATTGTGCATGGCTTGAATCAGAAACTCATCCATGATGACTGGTAAGGTGTTCATTCTTTTGACTAGAACTGGGTGGTTGTTGAAGCCGTAAATAAGCCTTACCGCGGGACTAAGGTTTTGACTGGTGAGCTTCATACTCTAGAGGGTAGAGAAAAACAAGAAATCAACTGAGCTCTCATTGTCCACGAGGATTCTCTTGACGTTATAGCAAAGATCACTGATTCCCACACTAATCACGGGCAGGTCTTGGTGAGGTAATCGCATCCCTTCAAGGTCTTAATCTCCAAATATGATGGTGGAATGAATTAGGGACCCAGTGATAGTCTCAATGTTGCCCACCATTTGCCTTCCTCCGGCCACTCCCTACGGAGCGGTCTGCTGTTCTCTTGCTTACCTGGGGGTGCCTGCTGATCTTGTGCATGCCCTTGCAAAAATCTTCCGATGAACCATGTTGGACAAGGCGCTAAATTTCGTCCTTCAAACTGGTACACTCCTCAGTGTTGTGCCCAGTTCCGCGGTAGAACTCACAGTATTTTGGCTGGTCATTCCTAGGATTTTGTATCAGAACTCTTAATCGGTGGAGTGCTGGATTATCCTGAATTGCATAAAGCACATTCATCCACGCTGTGTTTAACGGAGGTACTCTAGAGGCAGTCGCTTACCCGAATCTCTCTGGGAGTCGTGTCGACGCTGGCCGTTATGATGCTCTTCATTGCGTCTTTCTTCTTGCACCTTGGGGGTTTGCGCTTGCCATCTTCTTCTTCTCTGACTGCCTTCAAACTACTAGCGGTGTGGCTCGATAGCTTTGTCAGTTGCAATTTATGCCTCAACCCAATGCACGAGATTCAGATAACTAGACACATTTTCTCTCATCAATCCTGAATAGAATCCACTTGGACAGAGGCCTCCAAGAAGAACACCTCTCAAAAGCTTAGGCTCAACTCCCGGAATTTATCGCGCTTTAGTAGTGAATCGGCGGAAAAAGTCCTTCAGGGACTGCCCTTCATTCTGGCAAATCCCTGACAGGTGCGAGGGATCTCGAACAATTCCACAGTTGGTAACAAACTGGTCAGCGAATTGTCGTGCCAACTCCAAGAAATTATTTATACCCCTTCTCTCAAGGAAAGGAACCAAGTACGAGCTTGTACTTTCAATGTTGCCGGAAACACTTGGAAGAGAAGCGTATCTGAAGCATTGTAGATTCTCATGATGGTAGTAAAATGGTTGACATGTTCCAGCAGATCATCTGTCCCATCGAATGTCTCAATGTTCGGTAGTTTGAATCCATGCAGGACCGGATGAGTTAGAACTTGGGGTGCTAGCAGAGAACCTCGGCAAAGCGGATGGCGAGCAAAAGCATCCCGTCGCCCGACATGTCTACATTCTTGAGCGATCATCTCACGTATCTCCTCGCGGGTGATCCTTCAGCCAAGTAGCGGTCGGACTTCCTCTTCCGTATAATGACAACAAAGACGGGCTCCACTTCCCCTATGAATATGATGAGTGGAACTAGCTGCGTTAGAAAATTCTGCAGACATATCCTCTTTATGGGGATCTTCTTATGCTGGACCATGATTTGGCATTGGTGGTGGGGGGTTGACTACTGTAGGAGGCTGAAGAGGAGATGGAGGTGCTCTTAAGTTCCTGAGGAGAGCCAGTATCTCAGTCTGTTGCTCTTCTATTTGTCGCACGTACCCTTCTAAAGCTGTTATGGGCGCGAGTACAACCTATGCCTCAAGTGGCACATTGATGAGTGAATGAGAGGGAGCCGGCTCAATGCGTCCCCCTGGGATGGATCCTTTGGTGGTTCGAGCACTCCTCCTTGCCATTGTGGCGATTCACGAGTACCGTTGTGCGGGAGATACTGTATTCTAGATCTTTGTTGAGGTGGGGGAACGGATTCCCACAGATGGCGCCAAACTATTGTAGTCAAACTCGACACTACTATACCGGTCTAGATTGGACCGTCTTAGCCCGGGAGCGGTCGAGCGCTCAAACAATCACAGTGTAAGAAAAAAAAATGCATAAGATAATTTTTACGTGGAAAAATCCCTCAATCGGATAAAACACCACATGACCGGATCTATGTTGGTCAAACTTCACTATGCGCTTTGAGCTACAAATCTGTTACAGAATCAAGGGCGACAGGTCGCTCCTTATTACAATTTGTGGATGAGAGAGAGAGAGTATACACGTGCTCAATGAGCTTGAATTTAACAGCTTTTGGTGGTTCGAACTCTCCTGGGTGCCGCGCAAAATGCTGAACACGGCGGCGGAACAGGCAGAATGATGCAGGCGAAGTGTGCAAAAAGGTATCTCTGAGCGGTTGAGGAGACTCGCTCTTTGCGGTGGACTTGGACGAATCCCCGATGGAGAGGTTGTGGATCGTAGGGAAATTCCAGTGGAGAGGTGGTGACTTGTAGGATAATTTTGGCAGAGGTCTGACCTGAGTAAGAAAAAGTACAGAGGAAAAAAAGTGAGAAATGAGGAGGCCTGAGTCTCCTTTTATAGCCTCCAGGAGGTGGTTAAGGTAGTTATGCGGCTATCCGTACACCTTAACCACCAATATTATTATTTTAAGCATAGTTTCAGGCGTATATAAATCACGCAATATTTACTAAATGCAAACCACCACTAAGACCATGACCTCCCCCTCACTAATGATTGAAGTTACGCAGGCGGTTTGTAACGCCCCGAAACTCAAAAGAGAAACGGATGGCGTTTCCGGGCCAAGGTTAGTTCTGGATAGGCTAACACGGCTTGTGGCACGGGCGTGTCACAGGGCGTGTTGTGCTTGAGGTCGACGATTTTCCGAGAGGTCAACAAATTTCAGTCGACGAGCGTCGAGGCAGGGCATACGGCCTAAGACACGGGCGCGTCATAGGTCGTGTCCTACTTGGGCAGTTTGGCGAGTTATGTTGATATTATTACACGGCTTGGGACACGGGAGTATCGCAGGGCGTGTTAAACACACGTCATGTGATACGGGCTTGTCACATGGTCGTGTCCTGTTCAGGACGTTTCGGTCCTGTGTCGATTGAGGCATACGACCCATGACACGGGCGTGTTACTTGAGACACGGGTGTGTCCCAAGCCGTTTCACAGGTCGTGTCCTGTTTTGTAATTTCTGGTTTCACGGCGAGTGAGGGAACACGGCCTTGGACACGGGCATGCCGCAAGCCGTGTTCGGCCCAGGAAGTTCTTTTTCAGGGTGAATCGTGGCCGTTCATTTTCTTCAATTAGGATCTGACGGCTTAGGCTCTCCCCTGCTAGTATTTGGCTGGGAATAGGGTTTTCAAACCCTCATTTGCACTTAGGCTTTCTCTTTCCAAGGTTTAGAGAGAGGGGAGAGCAAGGAAGAAGGAGGAGGTCAACTCCGATCGTCGGAGAAGCTTCGGAGCCCCATTTCTTGAACCGAGTCCAGATCCGCGAAGGCAAGACCGTTGCCGTGGTGTTCATCCGACTAAGTTTCTCCATGGCCAGGAAGAGGGGTCGTAAGGTAACGGCACTTCTCCTCTTGGTTTTTAGGATGCACGCTTAACATCTCTTCTTTTCAGTTTTTGGGCTCCAGATCTCTCAAATGAGAGGGGTTTGGGTTGACTTGGTTCAAGAGGAACCTCCGGGTTGATTGTGTCCGTCCTCGACATGATATTGCATTAGAGATCCGCTTCGTTAGTGGATTAGGCGTTGTGGGTGAAACCATAGCCACGACCGTTAGTCCGACTCAGTGATGTTGCATAGCGAACCTTAAGGATTCAGTAGAAATTCGTTGCGGCAAGATGTCGTTGTGATGTATGCATTTTCCCCCTTTTCTTGAGTGAGTACATGTAGCCGGAACCGAACAAGGTTAGCTCTGCATTGGCGGTAGATGGTTTCCTTGGTGCGCGGGAACGTTGCTGTACAAATGATGGATTAGGGTGGGAAAGATTATGTTTGTGTTATGCTAAGGTGTGGCTATGTCTCCGTGGTCGGCTGACTATCTCATGACGTGCAAGTCATGTGGGGAGAGTGTCCCGGCGAGACTAGTCCCCTTCTGTGAGACAGATGAGAACACCAAGAGTAGGGCAAGCCCAGGCAATGAAGTCATGAGCGGGTGGGGTCCATCAAGGGTTCTTAGAATCGGTTTGTGTGTGAGACGGAATCCTGACGCGAGAAATCAGAATTTGCAAGTAAGACCGGGTTTAAGACCCATGTGTGGGTGGGGCCTTGGCAAGATTTCCGTGTAGCGGTTTTTGGGCCGTTAGGGTCATTGTAGTCCCCTTTTGTTTGTGACTTTATGCCAATGGGAAAATGGAAATACCTAGTTGATATAATGATGTGCTAGTTGCATATGCTATAGGGTGCCTTTGGAGAAGCTCAGGTCTGCATACATGTTGCATAGTATGCCTCTTTTTGTTCTGTGCTCAACATAGAAAACGTGATTGTTGTATGAGACATCCAAACCTGTTTTAAAGTTTTACATGTTTATGTATATAGTATACGAAGTGCTGACTTGCAGGTTAGAGGGGTACCCCGGGGTTCGTTAGGGGTGGCTGGGAGGAGATGTGTTGGTTACACAGTAGAGGTCAGCCTTTGCTGACCCACGTTACTACAAATTTTTACTGGGCAAGGATAGCAAGCGGGAGTAAGTGCGCCGGCTGAAAATCCCTAAGCCTCATGAAGTGTTTGTTGTGCTTTCTTGCTTATTTCTTTTTGATTGTATGCTTCATGTTCTTGTATATTCCGGCTTGCATGCCGAGGTAGCCTAGGAGTGATGTTGCACGTTGATGTTAGACCTTGTGGTCTCTCCATTTTGGACTCATTTTTTGTAAGGTCATAAGGTCGTGGTGATACTCCTGCCTTTGTTGTGGATAACTTCTAGTTATTTGGTTTATTTCTACTGTGTTTCATTCTGAGTTTTGAGATTGGGTAGTTAATATCATCTTTTAATGCCAAAGCTGTGGCGTCTGTATGTTGTGGGGCCCCAGCCGGACCCATATTATACAGTCATTACAGGGGAGATGTTACAATTTGATATCAGAGGGAGGTTAGCGTTCCAAGGAGAGGATTCGTGGTCGAAAATCATAATCGAATCACGTATAAGAAATTATCCACATAGGAGTATTGCGGGACCATGAGTGTCTGTGTGTTTGAGTCTTGCGATTAGAGACTGATTTGTGTTTACCTTGCTTGTGTTAAGAGTGCAAGCAATGAGGCGGGAATGTCGAGGCCAAGAGAAGAGACTTTGGCGAGCAGCACTACTACGCATGGGTCCTTTAGGCATGGGGGTAACCCCTACCGCTTTTTGCCGCATGCTTGCAGAAGCAATGGTGGCAGCCCAAGCTACAGCGACAGCACAAGTAGAAGCCCCCGTTGCTCAGGTAGCAACTCCTGCTAACCCGGATACGGCGACGGACGTGCCGGGCGGAGAAGTCAGGCGAGCAGAGCCGTTTGCCAAAAGGGTGGTTGTCGGGCATGGGGACCGGCAAATAAAGTATTTTCTGAGCTTCTATCCTCCAGTGTTTACGGGAGTCTGTATGCTGATTGATGCAGAGGATTGGTGGGCACAGATTCAGGAACTTTTGAGGGCGCCAGAGGCGCCAGAAGAGAAGAAATCTGAGTTTGCAGCCTTCATGTTGTAAGGAGATGCCAAGTTGTGGTGGGTGAGCCATAGTGGCCGGCAGTTTGCTGGATGCACCCCATCCATTGATGAGTTTGGGAATGCTTTCCTGAAGAAGTACATTCCCGCATCAACAAGGTTAGCCCTCTAGAGGCAATTTCTGCACTTATTGTAGCGAGACAAGACAGTGGATGAATATGTTCAGGAATTCACTCGGTTGGGTCGTTATGCGGAACGACCATGGCGGACGATGAGGAGAGGGACAACCTCTTCTACCACGTATTGAGGGTGAACCTGAGGAAACCACTCATATCTATGAAACGCGCAGGTTTCAATGAGTTGGTTGAGGCGGTTAGAATTTTGGAGAGCGATATGGAGCGATCCCAGGGCCGCAAGGGTTTCACACCCAAGCAAGGGGAAAGGAAGCCTTCTCAATCCCAAGGAAAGTCTGAAGGGAATAGATGGAAGAAAAAGCCTCACCCGTACAAGTCTGGTGAGAAAAGCAACTAGACGTCTGGAGGGTCTCGCTCTAAGGGACCTCTGACGTACTTTAATTGTTGCAAGGTGGGGCACATAACTCGATTTTGTACTCAAGGAGGCACTGAGCAAGAGCCAAGACAGAAGCAGATTGTGTGCTCCGGCCCCAGTGCCGCAGAGAAAGGGAAGATGGCGGAGTCGAGCGCTTCTTGGTTCCAACCGGTGCAACCAAGGGCCTACAACTTTGGGCAGCAGGAAGTGATCCGCCAACCCGATGTGGTGACAGGTATGAGAGTTTAGCTTTAACCTTGGGTTTTATACTTTCAAGCTGTTTATGTTTGTTGCCTTTGTTTAGGCTTTGTGATAGTCTCTGGATACCCCGATAGGGTATTGTTTGATACGGGAGCGTCACACTCCTTCCTTGCAGAAAGCTTTATCCGGAGGATTGGAGTTGATTCATTCTCAACAGACGCGGAGTTGAAGGTGCGCATGCCCAATGGGTCATCCATGACTACCAGGGCTAAGGGACGCATTTGTTGGAACTTAGATGGAGTCGACTTCATGTTGATAGTGGCGGTCCTACTGTTGGTGGAGTTTGATGTCATATTGGGAATGGACTGTCTAGCAGAGCAGCGTGTCAGTATTGATTTCCTATCCAAGGTGGTAACCTTGAGGAGCGAAGGGCAAGCAGAAGCTAAGTTTGAGGGTCTTCACAGAGTGGCCTGTTCCCTAGTTTCAACCATGCAGTTGGTGCGAGCAGTTAACCAGGGAGTGGTAGCCCTTGTAGCGTTGTTGGAGGTTAGCCTTTCCAGGTTATCCCTTGGAGAAGTACCCATAGTGGCAGAATTCGAGGATGTGTTTCCTGAGGAGCTACCTGGAGCACCTCCTCGACGAGAGATTGATTTCTCTATTGAGTTAGTGCTAGAGGCTAGGCCGGTGTCACGTCCACCTTTTAGGATGGCACCAAAAGAGTTGGCCGGACTAAAAGTACAGTTACAGGAACTGTTGGAGCAGGGGAATATCAGACCCAGTTCTTCACCGTGGAGCGCGCCGGTGTTGTTTGTGAAGAAGAAAGATGGTAGTATACGATTGTGCATAGACTACCGAGAGTTTAATAAACTTACTATCAAAAATAAGTATCTGATTCCTCGGATGGATGACCTGTTCGACCAGTTGGTGGGGTCGGTGGCGTATTCAAAGTTAGACCTAAAGTCAGGATACTATCAGTTGCGAATTCGAGACGAGGACATACCCAAGACAGCATTTGGTACGAGGTATGGTCACTTTGAGTTCTCGGTGATGTCGTTCGGGCTGACGAACGCACCATTCATTTTCATGGACCTGATGAACCGAGTATTTCACAAATACTTGGACTCTTTTATAGTCGTCTTTATTGATGACATTCTGGTTTACTCCAAGTCAAAGGCGGAGCATGATACTCACTTGAGAATAGTCTTACAAGTGTTGAGAGAGAATTAACTTTATACAAAGTTCTCAAAGTGCGAGTTCTGGTTAGAGAAGGTGGCATTATTGGGTCATGTGATTAGTGGGGATGGGGTGGCGGTAGATCCAACAAAAGTAGAGGCCATCAGGGATTGGCCAGTATTGAGAACCGTGGCGGAAGTCCGAAGTTTTTTTTGGACTAGTCGGGTACTATCGAAGGTTCGTGGAGAACTTTTCGCGGCTAGCTCTACCCCTCACTTCACTAACTCATAAGGATCAGAAGTTCGTGTGGACTCAGGAGTGAAATCAGACATTTTACACCCTGACGGAAAGACTGATGATAACTCCAATCCTAAGTCTGCCGAAAGGGACTGAAGGATTTCAAATTTTTAGCGACGCATCCAGATGCGGTTTGGGGTGCATATTGGTACAACATGACAGTGTGATCGCCTTTGGCTCTAGGCAGTTGAAGCCTCACGAGAGGAATTACTCTATCCATAATTTGGAATTGGCAGCGGTAATTTTTTAGCTGAAATTGTGGCGGCACTACGTTTATGGCAAGAAAGTGAAGATCTTCACGGACCACAAAAGTCTAAAGTATCTCCTAGATCAAAAGGATTTGAATATGCGGCAGCGCAAGTGGGTTGAGTTTCTTGGAGACTATGAGGTGGCGATTCAGTATACGCCAGACAAAGCCAATGTGGTGGCTGATGCCTTGAGTAGAAAATACTCTGGGCAAGGGAATTGGATCGAAGCTTATGATGGGCGACTAAGGCGGGACTGGGAGTCCCTTGGCATGGAGTGTGTAGCCAAAGGCGAGTCTAGTGCGGCTCGGTTGAACTGGATTGAAATGCAGAACGATTTTTCCGACCGTATTCGGGAAGCGACCCGTTTGGATATGGAGTTCCAACCATATGTGGAGGAAGCTCAAAAGAGCGAGTGTAGCGCCTGGGAGATGATTGATGGGATTCTGAGGAAGGGCGGGAGGATTTGTGTACCGCAGTTCAGTAAGCTTCGTAAGGAGTTGATGTTTGAGGCCCACTTCACAAAGTACTTTATTCACCCGGGCAGTACAAAGACGTACTTGGATATGAGGAAATCCTATTGATGGCCTGGTCTGAAGCGGGACGTTGCTTTGTACGTGAGTCAGTGCCAAACTAGTGTCTTGGTGAAGGCCGAGTGTCAGAAACCAGGCGAGTTCTTGAAACCTCTTCCTATCCCCGAGTGGAAATTTGATGACATCTTCATGGATTTTGTGCATGGGTTACCTAGATCGCAGCAGGGTAACAACACAATTTGGGTGATCGTGGATCGCTTGACCAAAGTGGCACACTTCATCCAAAATCGGAAGGAGGACAGCATGGAGAAGCTGGTGGAATTGTATGTTCGCAACATTGTGCGACTACATGGGATTCCCAAGAGCATAGTTAGTGATCGCGATGGACGTTTCACGTCTAAGGACTGGAGGTTGGTTCAGAAGAGTCTGGGCACGAAGCTCAAGTTCAGTACGGCTTTCCATCATCAAACTGATGGGCAAACCGAAAGAACAAACCGTACTATGGAGGATATGCTGAGGATGTGTACTCTTGACTTCGACAAGAAATGGGAGGATCACCTCTTCATGGTAGAGTTCGCGTATAACAACAGTTACCAAGAAAGTATAACGATGGCGTCATACGAAGCTTTGTATGGGAGGCAGTGTTGAACACCGATGTCTTGGACAGAGGCGGGAGACACCAAGCTTTTGGGAAAATAAGTGGTAGCTGATGCATGTGAGATGGTGCGAACCATTCAAGAGCGCATGAAGGTAGCTCAAGATCGGCAAGCAAAATATTTTAATGCTCGCCACAGGAAGGTGGAGTTCGCGGTAGGCGACTGGGTATATCTAAAAATCAAGTCGTTCAAAGGCGTTTCGCGAATTCGCCGACTCAAGAAGTTGAGTCCGAGATTTTTAGGACCGTTCGAGGTTATAGAATGGGTGGGAGAAGCAGCGTACCGGTTGGCGTTGTCCACGGAGCTGAGTGGATTACACGATGTCTTTCATGTCTCCATCTTATGGAAAGCTTTGGTAGAGGCTAGCGTGGTGATCGAATCGACATCAGTGTCGATAGAAGAGTACTTGAGGACGCGAGTTTGTCCAATTAGTATAGAAGATTCAGAAATTCAGCAGTTGCGAAACAAGGAGGTCAAACTCGTAAAAGTTCATTGGGACAATTGTGGTCGTGAGGAGCTTTCATGGAAGCGAGAGCAGGCCATGCTTGAGGAGTACCCCGAGCTTTTCTTCTCAGGTACCGTTTAAGTTTTGTGTACTTTCTAGTTAAATTTCGGGATGAAATTCTTTTAAGGGGGGAGGAATTATAACACACCGAAACTCAAAAGAGGAACAAATGATGTTTCCGGGCCAAGTTGGGTATTGGATAGGCTGACACGGCCTGTAACATGGGCGTGTAACAGGGTTTGACGTGCTTGAGGTCGACGATTTTCCGAGAGGTCGACTAATTTCAGTCGACGAGCGTCGAGGCAGGGCACACGGCCTGAGACACGGGCGTGTCATAGGCCGTGTCCTGCTCAGGCAATTTGGTGAGTTGTGTTGATGTTGTTACACGGCCTGGGACACGGGCGTGCCCCAGGGCATGTCTAGCACACGGCATGTGACACGGGCGTGTCACATGGTCGTGTCCTATTCGGGACGTTTTGGTCCTGTGTCGATTGAGGCACACGGCCCATGACACGGGCGTGTCACTTGAGACACGGGCGTGTCCCAAGCCGTGTTATAGGCCGTGTCCTGTTCTGTAATTTCTGGTTTGACGGTGAGTGAGGGAACATGGCCTTGGACACGGGCATGTCGCAAGTCGTGTTCGGCTCAGGAAGTTCTTTTTCAGGGCGAATCGTGGCCGTTCATTTTCTTCAATTAGGATCCGACGGCTCAGGCTCTCCCGTGCTGGTATTTGGCCGGTAATAGGGTTTTCAAACCCTCATTTGCACTTAGGCTTTCTCTTTCCAAGGTTTAGAGAGAGGGGAGAGCAAGGAAGAAGGAGGAGGTCAACTCTGGCCGCCGGAGAAGCTTCGAAGCCCCATTTCTCGAGCTGAGTCCAGATCCGCGAAGGCAAGACCGTTACAGTGGTGTTCATCCGACTAAGTTTCTCCATGGCTAGGAAGAGGGGTCGTAAGGTAACGATACTTCTCCTCTTAGTTTTTAGGATGCACACTTAACATCTCTTCTTTTCAGTTTTTGGGCTCCAGATCTCTCAAATGAGAGGGGTTTGGGTTGTCTTGGTTCAAGAGAAACCTCCAAGTTGATTGTGTCCGTCCCCGACATGATTTTGCATTAGTGATCTTCTTCGTTAGTGGATTAGGCATTGTGGGTGAAGCCATAGTCGCGATCGTTAGTCTGACTCATTGATGTTGCATAGTGAGCCTTAAGGATTCGGTAGAAATCCGTTGCGGCAAGATTTCGCTGTGATGTATGTGTTTCCCCCTTTTTTTGAGTGAGTACATGTAGCCGGAACAAGACAAGGTTAGCTCCGCATTGGCGGTAGATGGTTTCCTTGGTGCGCGGGAACGTTGTTGTACAAATGGTGGATTAGGGTGGGAAAGATTATGGTTGTTATGTTAAGGCGTGACTATGTCTTCATGGTCGGCTGATTATCCCATGACGTGCAAGTCATGTGAGGAGAGTGTCCCTGCGAGACTAGTCCCCTTTTATGAGACTGACGAGAACCCCATGCGTAGGGCAAGCCCGGGCAATGAAGCTATGTGCGGGTGAGGTCCAGCAAGGGTTCTTAGAATCGGTTTGTGTGTGAGACGGAATCCTGATGCGAGAAGTCAGAATTTGCAGGTAAGCCCGGGTTTAAGACCCATGTGTGGGTGGGGCGCGCTTTGGCAAGATTTCCGTGTAGCGACTTTTGGGCCGTTAGGGGCATTGTAGTCCCATTTTGTTTGCGGCTTTACGCCAATGGGAAAATGGAAGTACCCAGTTGATATGATGATGTGCTAGTTGCATACGCTATAGGGTGCTTTGGGCGAAGCCCGGGTCTGCATACATGCTACATAGTAGGCCCCTTTTTGCTCTGTGCTCAACATAGAAAACGTGATTGTTGTATGAGACATCCAAACCTGTTTTAAAGTTTTACATGTTTATGTATATGGTATATAAAGTGCTGACTTACAGGTTGGAGGGGTACCCCGGGGTCCGTTAGGGGCGACCGGGAGGAGATGTATTGGTTACACAGTAGAGGTCAGCCTTTGCTGACCCACGTTACTACAAATTTTTACAGGACAAGGATCGCAAGCGGGAGCAAGTGCGCTGGCTGAAAAGCCCTAAGCATCATGAAGTGTTTGCTGTGCTTTCTAGCTTGTTTCCTTTTGATTGTATGTTTCATGTTTTTGTATATTCTGGCTTGCATGTTGAGGTAGCCTAGGAGTGTTGTTGCACGTTGATGTTAGACCTTGTGATCTCTCCATTTTGGACTCATTTGTTGTAAGGTCATAAGACCATGGTGATACTCCTGTCTTAGTAGTGGATAACTTCTAGTTGTTTGGTTTATTTCCGCTGTGTTTCATTCTGAGTTTTTAGATTGGGTAGTTAATATCATCTTTTAATGTCAACGCTGTGACATTTGTATGTTTTGGGGTCTCGCCCGGACCCATATTATACGGTCATTACAGGAGAGGTGTTACACGGTTACCCCTGCAATGGACGGTCGCGATCGTGGCGGGTCCGATCAGCCAACAAAGAGAGATGGTGTGCGAGGGAGGCGACTGGCACCCCACGGGCGGCCGTCCCGACGTTGGTCGCCGACCGCCGGTGTGGTCTTGGCCGGTCGCAGGGGCTGCGGTCAAACACATGATCCCACCAAGTCTGTGGGGATCATGAGTGGGCTAACCACACTCCATTAATATTATAAAATGAATCTCATCCCATCTAATTTCTTGATGACAGTCATGATCACTGCCATGCCAAAGTCCAAACATATAATTTGGAGCTTTTCTCCAAATTTTCTCAAGAAAAAAAAACCAATTGAAAACGGTAACATCACATTCAATTTTTTTTTATTTTAAAAACTTGAGTAATATTATTTGGGTAACAGGTGTAAATCCCAAACTCCATTCATCTAGCAATCAAATTACGACACGTGCCTAACGTAGAGAAGATAACCAAAATCTGCTGCGGAATTCCAACGGCCGAAATTGCAACATTGCGCTTACCTACAGGAGCACAATAACCCGCGGCACACCAGACCGTAATTCCCCTTCGTAAGTCGGTTTGCCCTCAAACGCGCACAGGCATATAAAAGGTCCCAAACACCACAAAGCAACCGTGGCCAACAGCAGAGAGAGAAACAAGCGAAAGCAACAAAGGAAAAAATATTTTTTAGAGAGAGAGAGAGAGTGTCGATGGAGATCCCTCGACAGAGCAGGCCTCTCTGGCCGCTCCTCCGGCCAATCAAAATTCCCGGATTCACGCCGACGGAGCTCGCCGCGGCGGAGCAGCTCGTTCAGCTCAGCGGCAGCAGCTGCGATTCATCAGCCGCGACGGCGCTGCAGCGAAGCCTATCTCCGGCGCTGCAGCGAAGCCTATCTCCGGCGCTCTCCTCCTCCTCCCCTGCTTCCATCGGAAGCATCTCTCGCCCTCCAAATGTCGATCCGACGCCCTTCGCTTCCGCGGAGGATGACGACGACGACGACGGCGGATTTCAGCGCCTGCGCCCGAGATACCGGCTTCTCTCCGACGTGTATGCCGATTGTGAGAGGATCGATGAAGATCGCCGGACGGGCGTGGCGGCGCCGCGTCGGAGGAAGAAGAGGGATTGGGACTGATTTTGAGCCGAGGTCCGTATTCCAAATTAGTTAATTTTGAATAAAGTTTGTAAATAAGCACTATCTGTTTTTTTTATGCGGGTCCGTACGTGTTTTTTTTGGTGGTGTTATATGAAGGTCATTTTTGATTATGCGCAGTTCAACAACCTAAAATATTATAAGAAGCTGTAAATCTGTGTTTTTGGTACTTTGCATTTTCAAATATTTCGTTTTGATACTTTGCATTTCAAATATTTCATTTATATAATATTTTGCCTCACTCATTCTCATATTCTTGACACTTTACGCTTTAGGTTTTTAAATTCAACTATCAGAAATTATTTTGACTAGAGTGAAAAGTGCTAAGAATATGAGAATGAAGGTTTCAAAAGTATAATATTTAAATATTTGAGATGCAAAACGTCAAAAATGATTCTTTTTATTGTGCAAAATGTTAAATATAGGCATTAGCCTGCACATAACCGGTATACGGAAATCTGTTAGCGTATAGTTATTGTCTTTTTTTTTACATAATTGGCTCTATTTGGCAATATTGTGTTCTAATCACCTTTAAAATAATATAAAATGTGTCATATTTATAAAAATTAAATTATTAAAATTGGCGTAAATTAATTGTGAAAGCAACTATGCCATTGCTATTTTTTCTTCTCGAAAAAAAGGACTTCTAAGTTCTAACCGCGTTTTTAAAATCATTTTGGTTAATGAAAGTGAAGGGGTTGAATTGGCTGGCTTTATTTATAATAATAATCTTAAATATATGCTATTATTTGTTATATGTTGGAAGATTTTCCGTGCACCGAAGTCGTATGAGGGTCGAGGGAGGTCCAAAATTGCTGACTAGGACTTGAAATCGTATGACGTGGCAATGTGTATTTAGTGCAATGACCGTTGTACTAAGGAATTAAAAGAGAGAAATATTCTTTATTTTATTTTTAAAATTATGATTTCACGATGAAGCATTGCTAGTGATATTGTTGGGAAATTAAATAATAATATGCATAATCAATGACAAATATTGACTGCGATAATATATAAGATAATAAATATAATAGTAAGAATATTTACTGTGATCAACATTTATCTCTTTTCATGCCCTAGCAGTGAGAGCGGTGGGGTTTCTGCGGAAATCATCGCGTCGTTGGACAGCCGGTGCAGTTGATTTCCGCAAAAATCAAGCGATTTTGTGCAGCGGAGCGGAGCTCTACCGCCTGACCACGGGATTTTCAAACCCCACATTTTACGGCGGGGCAATGGTGCGCGCGCGACCGACGCGTATCCGCTCAGCCAAATGAAGCCATGGTGTCTCTAGCAATATTTTAGTAGTCCATGCCGATGTTTTTTTTGAATAAATGGCGCTATAACTGCTCATTTTCCCCCACTACCATTATCATTGTGCAGCCGAGGGAAAAAACACTGGACATTCCAACTTGCCAAATGCAGTCAGATATCTGAACATCTTTAGAACAAATAACACTCATCAAATCCATGTGCATTGTCACGGGCTGCTAGTTCAGGGCGCAATCGTTATCATGATTTTATGCGTAGATGTCACAATAAGTCACATGTTGACGTGAGAAAGCCTCAAGGAGGTCGAATATTTGGGTGTGGAAGCCCTTGGCACAAGTATGACTCCATACTCAAGATGATCATGCACAAGTGGAGCATGTCAAGAATAAGGCTTAGTCATTATGTCATATGACGGAAAAGGATGTGGATGTCTCTAGAAGATTGGAGAGAGGTCTTGGAGATGAGAGAAGATTCTAGAATGATACGGAGTATTAATTGTAGAATATTCTAGATTCTTGTGGAAGACTCTAAAATATTACGGAATAGTGTAGAGATTTCTAGATAACTCTAGATGTGTATAGATGTGTCTAGAATGATATGACGTTTTGTACAAGTTGTGAGTAATCTAGAAGAGTCTAGAATACTCTTTAATGTTGTATAATAGTGTGGAGGTCATGAGAGAAGTGTAGAATAATTTAGATTGGTCTGGAATAAACAGTTTATAGTGTCTTCATGATTTGAGGGAAAACCTATTTGGAGTCTATAAAAAGGAGATGAGTGCTTATTTTTAATTATCCAAATTAGAATTGAAATTCTAGTGAAGTTTTTGAGTTCCTTTTCAATAGTGAATACTCTTAAGTTGTTCCATCATTCTTAATCACCACTGTTGAAACTGGAGAATGGTCCCAATGAGATTTCAGACCCAAGGGGGTAGCTTGCACGTACTTCTTCCAAACTAGAACACTCTATCAGACACTAAGAACTAGAAAATAGCCCCTGGTTTGCAGCGCGGAGGTCCCACCACACACCGGCAGATCTTAGAGTGCTTACCCTCCCAAGCCAAAAGCTGAGCTGGGCATCTTGTAGGGCACTCGAAGCCAACCAAAAATAGCCTGAGGAGTCCCACGGGGTCTATTTATAGTTTCCTAAATCTGATTTGCAAAAAGCGAAATTCTGCTTTTTGATTTTACTAAACGCACCTCAAATTGGTCTGACAATAGCCGAATTTCGTTATTTGGAGGGGCTATTGGCAGGCCAAAACATATTATTTCATGGAGAATCTTTCTGGGGTGGGTCGACCATGATGTCATACTCCCCTGGAGTGGCGAGTGCCTAGATGGGGAAGACAACCGCCCACTCGCTCCGAGCTGAGGGCGAGTGCCGATGAAGCTGGCACTCGACCACCTCTTACTCACAACTTGGGGCGAGTGTGGGCCAGCTGCCCCACTCGCCCCGTTATCGCATACCTGCTGCTTTGGGCGAGTGTGGGCTTGCTTGCCCCACTCACTCGGTACTCGCACACCTGCCACTTTGGGCGAGTGCGGGTTTGCTTGCCCCACTCACAACTCATCTAGTCTTGAGGGCACATTTACACCCTGGACTTCTCTGGTGAACACACTCGACGAACACGAGGTTGTACAACCACCTTGTTCTTGCTAGTAGAGGCTGACTTAGCTTAGATACGCGGAGTGGCAAGGAGCTAAAGTTGCACGAGAGCTTGTAAGGAGACAAGTCCGTGACAGTTGGTATCTGAGCCAAGTTCGATCAAGTGTGTAGTTGGTGCATAATAATACTAAATGGGTGGTGAAATTGACATCTCAAGTGAGGATGAGCACGACAAGGAGGTTATGCAACAAGTTGAAAAAAGAGAAGCAAAAGAGAAATTCATGACAAATGCTTTCATCAAGTTGTGGTGAAGCCAGTAGAAAAACACACTCATGCACGAAGGAGGCTACCATCCGTTCAAGAAGATGATGAAACCAAGAAAATAGTGATGAGGCCTAGAGATGGGTGTTTCTTATGCAAAGGCAACCACCACCTAAAAGATTGTCCAAGGTTGAGGTGCCTCTTGTGTCTTAAAGAAAATGACTCTACTAGTTCTCCAAGAGCACATCATTACCATGTAGTCGAAGATAAAAGTAACTTCAACACTAAACATAAGAAAGATGTGGGGGCATGTTTCTAGGGGCAATACTTCCGTGGAGGAAGCAACGATGTCATACAATGTGGAGCAAGATTTGGAAAAAAAACCCCGAGTGTCAAGAGGGCGAAACTCACAATGAGGAACAAATCATGGGGATCAAGGAACAACCAGGTGAGGATGCAAAGTCCAAATTCCATAGGGGCGAGGGTGACATATAGGATCTGGTTGAGGAGTTCAAAGGTGAGCAATCAGGGAAAGAGAGGTCCAAGAGTCGTCAAGGCAATGCTCACATAAGGCCACCAAGCACCATGATCAATATGGAACATGAAGGAGACATAGAGTCCAATATCGAAGGGATCAAAGCTCATATTGAGGATTGTCTTGAGGAGAAGCCAAAGGAGGACGTGGAGTCCACACCAGATGAATTTATGATCTTTGAAGATTCGGGGAAGTCACTATTCGACATTAAGTCTGTGATACTGCTTGATGTAGTTAAAGACCACTGATGCGTATAATTTGCGATTAATAATATTTCCAAATTTTACGAATTATAGGCAATAACACATATCGTTCATAGTATATGATTCGAGTGTCGTATTTTTCCGGGCTGTTGATTATTTCTACTCACACAAATTAATATTATTTTATCGAATATCAAAAGAGTGGTTTGTAAAAACAAGGATAAAATGCAATTAAACAAATTGAGAGAAGATTAACACTTGACCTAAAATTCCTTTGCATTAAAATAAACTTTCATGAAATAATAAAATGCAAGTTTCTAATTACTTACTTCGACCGTGGAGGTTCTCAAACTACGAAAGTGCCTCTCTCGAGAATACGCTCTCGACTAAACTTAGATTGATCGATTAAGACCTCTCGGGCAGTCAAAATCCATAAGCTTGTTTTAGGCGGTGAACCACACTATTGCATTTGACTCAAATCCGGAAGATTTATGTCGTCCTCTCTCGAGGAGTGCATGCAACTTCTTTTATCTTTGAGTGATCTCATCGTATCAACAACCTCTCGGTGAAATCTAGGATCGAAAAATATATTAATGGCGTATGAATTCGACGCAACTAAATTCAAAGATAAGTTGAAGTGAATAATTGTAGAGAGCTTGACAATTTTGAGAAAAATAAATAAGTTTATTTCATTACAAAGTTCATCATGATCAAGTGCTAAATGAAGTTTAGCTACTCAACATGATAAATGAATTACAAAAGATAGAAAAGAAGAATATGATTGCATAAAAAAGTATTTGAATTAAAATTACGAAAACTAAAGCTAACTAAGAAATGAGAAATACATGAAAGAAATGCAAAAATATTGAAAAGTAAACTCTAAAATCTAACTCTAATCCTCCTAGATCTTCTCCTTAGCTTCTATCATTGCCTGGAATTTATAGTGAACTTTGCTGGTGAGTCACGCCCCTTGGTCAGGCCCGTAACCTAGGGTGTGTAAGGTGCGAAACCGCCGTCTTAAAAGTCCGGAAACGTTGGGGAAAATCCATCAAAATCTGTTAAATTACGGGTCATGCCCGTGACCTAGGGCGTGTCTTGACTGTTTCTGGAAACAGCGGGAAAATGAAACAGCGGGAGTTAATCTAGCAGTTGCAGAAGAGGTCACGCCCGTGACCTATGACGTGTAAGCTTGGAATGTCTTGGATCGGAAACTGGCTCTTAATGGTTGATCATGCCCTTCAGCTGGTGGTCACGCCTATATGTCACACCCGTGACCTAAAGGTCACGCCCGTGACGGGTGGGCGTGTAACTTTAAATTGACGTGTCATAGGAATCTGGAAATCCTTCAACGGGTCACGCCCATGTCCGGCGTCACGGCCCATGTCACGTTCGTGACTCGGGGCATGTATTTTAAAATGACGTGGAAATCTGATCTGGAACATCTGGAGGCAGGCACGGTCGTGACAATTGTCACACCCATAGGTCACACCCGTGACCCTAGAGCGTGTGCTCAGACTTTTTCCAGATTTTCTCAAAATTTTCTTATGATCAATGATGTCAGGTTCAAAACATGATTTGCAGCCCAGATTAACCCAAAATATAAAAAGAAATAAATTAAAAACTTAATTAATAAAATATAACTATAAAATAATTAATTATTAAATAAAAACTATATAAAAATAAATATAAAATTAGAGTTATCAACCACCAAACAACGATGGATTGTTGGAGGCAAGATCTTCTTGGCGATAAAGGAGAAAATGTTTGAACAATGTTGCTACCTGACGTATGGTTGCAAAAAGGGTGTCGTAAGATTGGGTGTGGGAGAATGTCACGGGCAGCTAGTTCAAGGGGCAACCATGACCATGGTTTTATGCGTAGATGACACAATAAGCCAGTGTTGACGTGATAAGGCCTCAAGGAGGTCGAAGACTTGGGTGTGAGAGCTCTTGACACAAGTATGACTTCATACTCAAGATGATCATGCATAAGGGGAGCATTTCAAGAATAATTCTTAACCATAGACATGATATCCTATGGTGGAAAAGAATGTGGAAGTCTCTAAAAGATTGGAGAGAGGTGTTGAAGATGAGAGAAGATTCTAGAATGATACAAAGTCTTCTAGAATATTCTAGATTCTTGTAGAAGACTATAGAATATTACAAAATAATGTAGAGATTTCTAGAATTTTTTAACAAATAGGTAGAATAATCTAGAATATTCTAGATTGGTGTGGTATCTTCTAGATAACTCTAGATGTGTATAGATGTATTTAGAATGGTATGACATTTTGTAGAAATTGGAGGTAATTTAGAAGAGTCTAGAATACTCTTGAATGTTGTATAATAGTGTGGATATCATGAGAGAAGTACGTGTAGAATAATTTAGAATGGTCTAGAATAAACAGTTTTTAGAGTCTTCCCTTGATTGGAGGGAAAATCCATTTGGAATATATAAAAAGGGGATGAGTGCTTATTTATAATCATCTAAGTTAGAATCAAAATTCTAGTGAAGCTCTGAAGTTCCTTTTCAATAGTGAATACTCTTACTCTTGAGTTGTTTCATCATCTTTCATCACCACCTAGTTCTTGCTGGGAGAGGCTTACTTATCTTAGCTATGCGAAGTGGCAAGGAGGAGCTAAGGCCGCATGAGAGCTTGTAAGGAGACAAGTCCGTGCCAGAAAGCTATCTTGCAAATATAACTCATCACTTGAATAATATAAGGCTCTTTTTGGCATGGTGTTTTAGACAATGATTACGAACGCTATCTAGAAAAGATAACAAGTTTTGAAATAAAAATGGAAGAATATACTTAGCTAATTAATTAATATGTCTGCGCATGTCGAGACCGGCTCAGAGTGGCCTAATGAGTCTACCTAGGGCAATGCTCTACGCATAAGATATTATAAATAATCATTCTAAACTTGATGAGCTATCGTGGACTATCTTGAGCGGATCCTAACTCAAACAAGGTCTGACGAACACGAACGATGATTCTTAACCACAACCACTACTGTCGTGCCAAACGGAGCCTCAGTCTTTTTAATTAATGATTTCATAAAATATGTGTTTTTACTCTGGTAAGTTTGGACAATAACACCATCGTCATAGATTATGTGTTTGGCAAAACAATGAACCAAGAAAAGAAAACTAGTTTTGAACATAAAAATGGATGAAGTTTCTTAGATAAGGTCGGGCGTTCACGAACAATAGATGATAACCACCGTGTTTGTGACTGCCACTGCCATGCCAAGCAATGCCTTCAACAAGCGAGGCATCATAATCCAAAATCCAATCAAAGTAGCATTCATATATACCTTGGGAGATCGTAAGTAGATCATCCATATAAGTATTGATGGGGACAAGTACATTTATAGCAGGACTGGGTGCGGATAGCCCAATCCCCATGATCCCCCCACTTTAGTGGGGATCATGAGGGAACCGCCGCGCACGCGATCAGCACGTGCGATCACGCGTGATACGCGCGCACCGGGATCCCACTCCCCCTAATTGTTTGGGATCGACCAAAGGGGTCGGCTCCTCTCTCCCTCTGTCGGTCGTCCGGCTCAAGCCGGTTCAAGCTAGATCGACTTCGGGCCGGCCTAGAGGTCACGCCTCTCGTCCGCGCACCTACAACTTAGAGGCGCGGCGATCCCGCCGACAACCCCCGCCTGCGGGAATCCTCCCTCTCGCAGCCCCTGCGGGAGGTGCAAATTGCGACCAGCTGCGCCCGGCCCTTCGGTCGGGCTCATTCGGCTAGCTGCGCCCCCTCGCACCGGTACCGACCGGCCGAATCTTGCGGCCGGCCGGTGCAGGTCTCATGGTCGGCGACCGGTGTTGGCGCCCCGCTCGTCGGCCAGTGTCGGGGCTGTGCCTGGTATGTCGCCCGAGTGCAGCCGGTCGGCCCCCTCTGAGTCCGACCGGCCGGTCGCACCCCTAGCTGGATCCACAACCGGTGGCCCGCCGCAGTCGCCGGGAGAAGGTGGCCGACCGCCTCCCTCGCCCTCTTAGGGCAGCGTCCTCACCGCCGCGCCCTCTCTTCAGCGACCGATCGGTCTCCCGCGATCAAGACCGTCCGTTGCGCGGGTAACCACCGTCGGTGGTTGGGGAGCCATGTTTTTAGTAGGACCCTGCATTTAGTAAAATTTAATATGCAGATAACACGCTCTCCAAATATGTGAATCATGGTCTACGCCCAGGGGCGGATCTAAGGGGGGGCCGATGGGGGCCCGGGCCCCCCCAAGAATTTTGGTAAAATAGATGATGAATTTGTGTTCCTCTCGTCGAGTCAATGGATTTTGACTACTTATACGTCAAAAACGGTGTCCGAATAAGGGAGAAAAGAGCTCGGAAAGGTTAAGACATTTTTTTTGTTGGAAGATGAGAAAGTTGATATGAGATATAACTGGTTTAATTAATTTTTATGGAGATAACATATATAAATCTAGTTAAGATAGCTGCAAAAAAATTTTACCCAGCGAAGTTCACCTTTTTCTTTACTCATAGCTTCTTTGAAATCTCTGAAAGAAACACTATCGTAATCTTCAGCGCGATATAACACGTCTTTTTTACTTAACTCCTGTAATCTTATTTATTTTCTCAGTGTCTCCTTTATTACACCCTAGGAGTACACGAGATCAAAACCAATGAATTTTGACTATGCGTTTCTTTAATTTTTTGAATAGTTTGGGCCCCCTTGTTTAAATTCTCATTCTCTACTGAAGCATACCTCCACACTTTTACTTTGAGTTCGTTTTAATATGAAGTTCTCTTACTTTAAAGAGGAACTTTCATATGTCCTTAGGGGTGTTTACGAATGATGATGACAATGTGGTCAGTCGAATGTTTAAATACTGATAATAATACTTTACACTTTTATTGCAACTCATACTTTGTAGCAATGAAGTCATCTTAAACATTTTCATTCCAATCAACATATTTTTTCTTGGATTTATTTACTTCATCATACAAATATTTAACCTGAATACCAGAACAAATAATTCAAATTGGAATTGTTAATACTTTTTAAATTACCACATCTCAAATTATTATAAAGTTATTCTTATGTATACTGCAACAAAGATCAGACCAACATCACACAATATTCCATTTATTCTAAAAACTGATAAAAGACCGAGCTCAGATGTCTCTAAATAGATAAGTTACAATAAGAAATAATTCTTTTTATGACCCAATTGTGATATCTCTGCATGTGCAAATTTTGGTATAGACGTTGATCATAAAAAAAATTCTTCGCCTTTTGATTTGACCCCCCTAGTCAAATTTCCTGGATCCGCCCCTATCTACGCCCAATAATTTAGGTGATTACGGCGTGCGGATAGAAAGGAGGATCAATCCTCCTTCCTCAAATCTCCTTTTTTGACCTTTTCTTCTCTTCCAACATCATACTAACATAAAAATATTTCTTGTCTCTCTGAAGCCAATCCTTTAAGGAAAATATGATGGTGACGGAGTGGTGGAATAAAGAATGAATTTTGTCACTGCCACCTACTTCCCTTTCTAGAATTGGCATTCAACATTATCAAAAAATGGGTCAATAAACTCAAACTCCTGCATGGATGTATTTAAATTATTATGGAAAGGAAATAGAAGTGGATCACTAGTGTCATAATTATATTCAACTTCCAAAATATTTTCCACTACTGAATTCCCCTGCCCATGCTCAAGCAAAAAAGGGTGGTCAGGAAACAAAATAGAAGAAAGATATAAATAATTTGTAATCATGGGAGTAATTTTGATTTCACTCCCAGTCGGTTCTATAAATTGATCAATCTTGGTATCATAAGCATCATAATAAGGGGGACTCGTAAACTCAAGGGCCTCAATGGTGAGTTGGACCTCCTCATCCAATGAAGAAGTGCAGATCTCTCATTAGAAAGGATATCATCTTCATCCCACATTGGTGCGTCACCGTGCTTCAAAGAATCATTCCCCCCCCCCCATCGGATAAAAAACATTTTTGCCCCACTTTAGCGCAGCCTTCGATTTTGGATCCTCACCATGCACAAAATCTTCGACAAGATCGATAAAAATAGATGTAGAAAAGTTTTGAAAAAAAATTGAGGAACACCATTAGTATTTAATTTAGAAAGTGTATGTTCAGGTTCCTCTGTGGCTAAATCGCAAATAGATGATGAATGTGTACAATCCCGTATCTGTCGAGTGGGATCGACAGGAGCCAGACCAGCTAAATCATGCGGTCCAAACCTCAGGCAAGTCGGCAGGGAGGCGAGTGCTTTGGAGCTCCCCGACTCTCCCGGGTTGGGGGTAGAACAGATGTGGGGCAAGTGGAGTAAGTGGGCTCGCACTCGCCCCTGACCCTCGATAGATAGCAGGCGAGTGGGACGGTCAGGTCCGCACTCGCCCTGGGCCCTCCAGTAACCACTTCAAACAGTGAAGTTGCGTTGTTGGCAGACCGATTTGGACTGCGTATATCCGTTCAGAATGGCGAAGTAAGCTGTTGGCAGACCATTTTCAGAAATCTACAAATAGACAAGCTTTCTCTTTCTCTGGTTTTATAGCGCTTTCTGAGATATCCTTAGCTCAACACTGACTAAGAAGGGGAAACACTCTAAGATTTTTCGGGTGTGTGGTGAGACCTTCGTGCTGGAGCGAACAGCGTAACTCCGTTGTTTTGAAAGGCTACATGTAGCCCAAGTCGGGGTAAAAGGATAAAAACAACATTGGGCGAGTGGTCCATGAAGTTCCACTCGCCTGGGGTGGCGAGTGCCTGATGAGACTGGCACTCGCCGCTTCCTCAAGGGCCAGGGCGAGTGTGGGCCTAGCCTGCTCCACTCGCCAGCTGTCTACCAAGATCCTGGGACGAGTGCGTGTAAAACTTCCACCCGTCACATGAAATATAATATAGGGTCCGATCGGGACCCCACGCCATATCTCATAGACAGTCGGCGGAGTTACATGTTAATATCAAGACTAAACAAATCTTAACTCAGAGCATTCTAGCGAAAGCATTAAGGGTTAACTTTTTGAACTCAAGTAGCACAGTAATGTCCACTATAAAAACACTGGAATGTACTTACAAAATACACAAAATATACTATCGTCAGCGATAGTCATTGTCGCCTGACGACAGTTAACAGTAGCCAAACTGCTACAGTCTTAAGGCCTTACAATTATTCTTTAGAAGTGTTGTTTACAGACATCGACAAGCAGACCGATCACACATGAAAGCAATAAAACTTCGTTTGGCCTTCGAGGGTCGGCATAGCTTCAGGGCTACAATCTGCTATTTCCCACTTGACTCTCCAGCACCTGCACAGGGACAATCCACCAGATGGTGGCAAACAAGGCAATAGTCAACTTTCAGCTGACTAATTTATAACGACCCTATCACATACCTGGGGCAGCGGTATTCTTTCCCTGTAGGCATAACATTAACACAACAGATATATCACAAGAAGGCACACTCAAACACCATTCAGTATATCACAAATGAGTGCCTCAGCGACCAAATGTTCTGTGCACTCATGACACATTCTCGGTGTACCGGATTACCAAGGTCCCACCACCGTTCAGAGTTTCGAGACTTGACGGTCAACTTTGAGCATTTCTAGTCTTTCCGGCTCCAGACCTAAGACTCTCATTATGCGCTCCAACGACGTCAATTACTTTAGGCACTCTAGTCGGACGGGTATAACACGGGTATAGTTCAGCTATTTCCCGTTGCTCAAATCGACAGGTCAATGCCGACGGTCACAACCATCATGGCGAACGACAAGACGCGGGTCAGCCTCCCTTTTCTCGTTCGGCTCACTGGCATTATTGCTGGGCACAACAGGCTCTCAGCATCACTTGCCACTCACATGTCCCCAGGACCTGAGCCGGCAGTGCTCAATCATGGCACTCATGGCCAATAGTTGGGCTCTCCAGGCTCACAGCTTCTTATGCTACACACATTGTCTCACAGACACAGGCTTCGCAAAGTCAAAATGCTATCTGGAAGCTATTGCCAACGATAGTCACTATCGTCTGACGTTAGCGATAGAACTCCCTTCTGTCTCCAGAATCCGCCACAACTGGAACATCTTTCCAGTCAAAACATTCTCGAATCTTGCAATGATTTCCTATGTCTATTGTGATGAATGATTAAAATGATGTCTTATGAAAATATTTGAATAGTTTATCTTGTAACGATTTTAAAGCGGAAATCTGTATCTCTCAATATCAGAAACCACTATATCTCTCATTTTCCTTGTCATCTCTAACTCAGGTAAAATGAAGAATATTAATAATAATAAAAATCTATGTTGCTAGCATGCAAATGAAATCGTGTTCTCCCTTCACTTGTTATGCTAAATTTATGATGCATTTACGTCTCTGCTCTTTCGAATCTTGAAACGCAGTAAAATACAAAAAATTGATTTAAGAAAACCTACGTCACCGCTCTCTCGAATCTTGCAACGTAAGAATAAAATCTTCACCGAATACTAACACTTATGTTCTCTCGAATCTCAAAACACAATAAAAAGATGAAGAACCAAATTTCATTAAAAATCATAAACCAACAAAGATAAATTAACAAATATTCATAAGTTTTAAAAGAAACCCATTATCACAACATACATAGTACTTTCATCATACACAACTAAGGATACTTAGTTCATACTTAAGGAAAAACAACACGTAATTAAAAAGATCTTACAAAACATGATTAAAATTGAACGCTGCACGAATTCTTCTCTGTCTGTTTCTCCTCCAAAATGATGATTAAGTAACCCTCGATACTTGCCGAAATGCCCCTTATTTATGCTCTTCTTCATGTGCTGGCCGAACCCCCTAATTCAGCTCCTCAATATTGATTCAAGAGAGAGATCCCCAAAGGATCTTTTTTCTTTTATATAAATTGACCTATTTATTGGAAATCTTTTGAATAAAATATGATTTTTTTTCCTTATATTAATACACCTCCTTTAAAATGGTATTTTGCTCCTTTATTCCCTTCCAAAACTGAACTAAGGCTCCCCACTTTCGAATTTTGCAAATGACGTCAAAATTTGAATTTAAACTTTGAATTTTTGGATTACAGTTTGTTGCTACAACTATGCAATAACTTTTCAGGATTTTGCATTGTTTTGTCTCCGCTTCGAATTCTTCAGTGTTTATGCAATAAAACATAAAAATGACGTTATTACTTAATTTAGACTATTTATAAATTTAATCTTATTTTATTTGATTTAAAATCATTTTTCTCAATTATAACAACCATAAAAATCATGAAATTGGACTAAAATAACTTTTTTAAAAGAAGTTACCAGACTACCGCCTCATACTCGACCTAGTTGTTTGTGATCGGAAAATGAAAGCTAATGACCTGCTTGATTTCACCTTTTGAGGACTAATTAGTACGCCTCCCCCCCCCCCCCATGAAATTCTTTCTTGACGCCCTATCTATAAATATCTCCCAAGCCACCCACTCAGGTACTTCCTCCTTACTCACCTCTATAGTGTGGTATTCTAGGAAATCCGTCACTATCTGGGCCTTTATTGTTACTGGAGGAACGTACATGGCGTCGAACTCACTAAGTTTAATTGCCCACTTGGCCAGTCTTTCTGAGTGCTCTACTCCCTCTAGGACTAGAGCTGTCACGGTTCCGATTCTACTAAAATCATGAACCAAACTGTTAAGGTAACAGTTCTTCAAATTAGAACCAAAACTTTATTTGATTTTATGGGTTCCGGTTCCAAAATAATTTATAGAATTGTAGACCCTGCGGTTCGGGTTCTGGTTCACTAAGAACCAAAACCAAATTAATTACTGGTGGTTCGGTCCGGTTCTTTGCGGTTCCGGCTCTGTTTCGATTCGATCGTATTTGTTAATTTATGTTTATTTATTTTTTCATGACAATTTTATATTATTATTATTTGACACGCATGTATATCATAGGATTACTAGCTCTGATTTCTATATTGTATACTAACAATCAACACATATATATAAGTTAGGATTGCTAGCCCTTATCTCTATATTGTAGGTATTATTATTAATATAAATGAATTTTTTTTAATATTGTAACAATTAATCGCACATAGTGATTTTAAATAAAACTGTAAAGTGTACTGTATTTTTAAATAAAACTGTAAAAGTGTGTTGTCTTTTTGAATAAAGCTGTAAAAATGTGTTGTCTTTTTTACCACAAGACATTCAAAATATGACAAAAATTTCATGAATGACTAGCAGTAAACACAAATGAGTTTAGCACTTTAGCTATCTTATTTTCCTAGATATGTAACAATTGACAAGTGTCCTACACTGAACTCTCTTTTGAAATGATTGCTTTAACATTACAAAAATAAACGTCCAAAGCTGTAAAATCATTATGTTGATATGTTCGATGACAGGATGTGAAGAGAAGGGCTTCTGACTTTTTTTTATTCTAATTTTTAAAATATTAAATAAATAGACGAATTGCGGTTCGGTTCTGTGACGGTTCGTTCCGGATCGGGTCTTAAAATTTTGAAATCACTCGAGACTTGTATGTTGCGGTTGCGGTTCCGGTCCGGATAATAAAATGAGGGAACTGCACCCGGAAAATTGTTGATTTCGGTTCCAAAATTCAAACCGGTACCCAAATAAATCACGAACGGTTCGGTCCGATTGTTTGCGGTTCCGGCCCGGTTCCGGACCGGTTCCGATTCCGCTTACGATTTTCGGTTTTAAGTGACAACTCTATCTAGGACGTTGTGGAGAGGATGATCTGGCATTACCTTAATAGGGTTGGCTTGGGAATAAGGCTGGTGCTTGTGAGCAGAGATGATTAGGGTGAATACTAATTTCTCTAGGATAGGATATCGTAACTCCGTCTTCCTTAGGATTATACTAACATAGTAATTTGGGAGTTGCTTCTTCCCCTCATGAACAAAGACTGAACTCACCGCTTTAGCTCCCACTTTGATGTAGAGAAAAAGATCTTCCCCCTCCTCTAGGTCCTTGCAATAAGGGTGTATGCGCTAGCTGAGCTTTCAAACCCTAAAATGCCTGCCGACACTCTACCGACCATTCGATCTTCTTGTTGTTCCTGAGGGTCTTTTAAAGGGGGATCACTTCTCTCCCATCTCGGAGAGAAATCTACTCAAAACCGCCAACCAACCTGTCAAGTACTGAACCTCCTTGGTGCATTCATCTCCATGATGACCTTCATCTTGTTAGGGTTTGGCTCCACTCCCATCAGGGTCAAGAGGTGACCACAAAATTTTCCCTACACCCCGCTCCGAAAAAACACTTCGCTTGGTTAACCCTCATCTTCAACCTTCGGAGAGTCGTGAAGGTCTCTTCCAAGTCTTGGGGATGTTCTCCCATGCTTTTACTTTGTACCTTGAGATTATTGACGTACACCTCAAGGTTCCTTTCTTTTATAAGTGGCACCTACATTTTTGAGCCCAAAAGACAACATTTTATAATAATAGCACCCATCTGACCTCCCCGACGTTACATCGATAACTTATCGACCTATGCATCAACTATTGCTTTGGAAAGACGTCGACATTACTTTAGAGAATGCGTCGACAACAAGTTGAAGATACGTCGACTTCTACTCGACGTTGTGTCAATTTCTACTCAAAGCAACTATGCCTTCAACCAGCTGATTTCCTTCTTGTTTTTACCTTGCCTCTCTCATGCCTTTTGCTAGATATACTTCCTACAACATCTATGATCAAATTACTCTCACTATACAACATGAATAATTATCCAAGGATGTAAAATCACTTATAAATAATTTGAAGTTAAATCTCAGATTTTTTTCAAACAAGGAGTAATGGTAACTAAACTACTGTAACATCTGAATTTAATTACGCAACGTCTCTCGTACTTGCAGGATTCGATTGCGAGTAATTACGATCGGCATCAACGACAAATCGAAGTATTAATTATGTCATTTTAAAAGAAGTACTTTTCGACGTAAGAGTTTGAGATCCCCCAGAAAGGAATCTCATTTAAATGGCAAGTTTTTGGAATGAGGAATGAAAATTTTGAATTAAGATTGAGGTTCTGTTTGGTTGGGCTGTTGTTGATGGAAAGCTGCTGATAGAGAAAGTGATGATTCTGGAAAACAGAGTTTTGTTAAAAAATTGTTTGGATGAAATGGAGTTTTGAAAACAGAGTTTTGAATAAGTTGTTTTATTAAAATTTTTTTTCAAAAAAAAAATCAACAGGCTAAATAAACACATAACACAAGAAATCCAGGTACACCCGCAATCTCGAGCTATGCTCTCGATTCATACATCTGATCTGTCATACTATCACGTAGAACGATCATCTCCTCTACTCCACCTGCAGTGTCAGAGCAGGTTTCTTGTCGCCCTTGTGAGGCCACCCTATCATCTTGACCCTCATGCTCGCACTCATTGAAATCTATATCGTTGCGGGAAGGGTGTCGGCGAATGAAATTATGTAAAGCCATCGTGGCCATCACAATATCTGCCTGCTTCGCAAAGCTATAGCTCGACATGTCCCGCAGTATGGCTCATTTCTTCTTCCAAACGCCGAACGATCGTTCTATCACAAAAGAAGTCATACACAAATGTTGGATTAAAAAACTAGTAAGCATATAAATCATCCACATATCAATAAGCATATAAAGCACATGAAGCATATAACATATTAATATCCAGACTAATGCGGTAAAAACATAATAGCATCCACTGACAAAACAACGCAGAAATAAAGAAGATAGACCCAACTACACGCCACTAGTATAGCGACTACGAAGCCACTGAACATTCAGAATTTCTGGCAGGCACATGAAGGTCTCCCTATGATTTTTGTCCATCAGATAGGTGATGGCAAAGAAGTGGAATTCCCTATCTGATTGCACCTCAGGTAAGTTGCTAACTTCTCAAGTGCTTGGGCAATGGTGAAGGAAGAATTGCTTTTTGGTGGCTCCTGTATGAATCGACACATACTCCTAGAAGATTCTGCCATATCCTCTAACACCGATGTAATATCTTTCTTCTATCCTTTCCTCCTTTTTTGGCCAACCTCGGATGTAGCTGTGTTCTCAGTTATAGGAGGAACTCCACTGACATCAATGTCTTCTTGTCCACCGTCTGACAATGCTCTATCACCAGTAGACTCGAGGCCAACATTCCTCGAATGAGGGGTGCAAGCATGATGTCTAGTCGCAACAACAGAGCTGAACATCATGTTCAGTTTCTCCTCTAATTCTGGCTGTATTCCAGAATAACGAAACTTCTTTGCGGCAGGGACAACCTAAAATATTATTTAATTATTTAAAACGGGCATACAATAATTAATTAAGGGAAATAATTGAATTCAAACATTGAATACCTTCAATCGCTCGTCCCACCACTCATCCGAGGCGTCTATAGTTTTTCTTGATGTGTTCCAAACCAAGCCGGTCTCACTTCGTTTCAACTCCGTCCAAAGTTTCCACTCCTTCTTCAGATGATCTCATTTGTTTTTGAATTGCACTTTATCGTATTTCTTTCCAGTCGACTCTTCAAATGTCTTCATTATATTGGACCACCCCTCTTTACTAAAATGTGTTGTAGGACGATTTCCACGTTCTATCTCTTTTATGCAGATATCACAAAAGAGGAGAACATCGAAATTGTCCCACATTGCGGCCACCCCACCGTCTTTTGTTTTGCCCATCTTTAAAAATAACATTCAAAAACATTACAAAAATATATTAAACATAAACACACACATATATACACAAAAACAAACACATATATACACACACACACATATGTACACTCACAACACATATATACACACACACACACACACATATACACACACATAATCACACACATACTCACACACATACACACATAAACATACAAACACACGCACAATCACATACACATACACATGTACACACACATATATATACATACACGCACAAGCACACACAAACAACTCACACACACAAACACACACATACAACTCACACACACATTGCAATACACATATACACACAAACATATAACTCACACACAAACAATCACATACACATACAAACACATGTACACACACCATCACATACACACACACATACACACATGCTCACACACATACACACATACACACATACACATACAAACACACACACAATCACAAACACATAAAACTCACACACATACAAAAAAATATATACACACACACATACACAAAAATATATACACACACACATCTACACATACAAATCCCCAATCTACACAATCATACAAACATCTACATATAGAAACTACAAAAAAAATTCTAAATCATTCAATGCTATCATTATAAACCCTAAACACATTAATAAAATGATAAAAATGCATCAACCAATTTGTAGGAACCAAAAAAAACTTTATACCTAATGGGAGAAAGGAAGTGGGCCAAAGAGGAGGAAGAATGGCTAGTGGATGTTGGAGGAAGAAGCTCCGAGCAGTGGTTGCCATAGAGGAGGAAGAAAGAGGTTACTAGCTCCGACCAGAAGCTGTTGCGGGAGAGAAGACGGGCAAGCTCTTGCTGTGCGGAAGACACGGCGGAAGCCCCGGCGGAAGCCCCGACGGAAGAGCCGGCGGAAGAACCGGCGGAAGAACCGGCGAGGGTGGGAGAATTGGGTGATTAGGGTAAGGAAGAAAAGAGGGCTTTTGCGATGCTGTGCAGGAGGCGCGGGGAGGAAGAGAGGCAGCGGCGGAATCGGCAGCGCAGAAAAGAGGGCTTTTGCGATGTTGTGCAGGAGGCGCGGGGAGGAAGAGAGGCAGCGGCGGAATCGGCAGCGCAGGAAAGCAACAAAGCTGTGCGGCTTTTGCGGTTCACCGCATTAAAAAGCCGCGGCTTGGGTAAGGAAGAAAAGAGCGGAATTAAAAAAACGGGGGTTTGAAAATAAGTCAAACCAAACGCCGCTTATTGTCAAAATAGCGGTGCGGTCCATCCACACAGCAGCTGGAAAGCTTAACCAAACGCCACCTGAGATACTAAATTCCATTTCTTAATAAAAGCCTAGCAACACGGCTTTACCCCCTTTTCCTTGATCTATTTTGACAACCACAATTTGTTTCCTCCACATTACCCCACCTCTCGCTCACATTTTAAAACTGAGACCCTCAAAATCGTGCAATATAACCACACTTAGGGATTTGGCGTGCATCTCTTTCCCTTCAATCGAAGCCGTTGATTCCTTTCTTCCTTTTGCATGGCGCGCCCGACCTCCCCGGCCGACGTGCCTGTAGCTGGTCCTGGCAGGCTGTGGCCATGCCTCGCGGCCGGCAGGCGCGACCGGCACCCCACCTGGCCTCCCCGACTGCCGTGCCTGCGGCCGGCCACGACTCTTCCTCCTCCCCAGGTGACCACCCGTCGTCGGGGGCTCTTCGCCCCGAATCCGCCAACACGGCCCCTCTCCGCCGTCCGATCATCCCGCTTCGATCGCCGTCATTCGTTTCGCAGGTAACCACCTGCGTAACAATCGGCGTAACCACCATCATGGGTGGGTCACATGACCAAAATAATTATGGTTCGCGCGTAGTAAAATTATAAAAATAATGTGTGTCTTAAACTATATTAAAAATGTTATGCAATTAGTAATATGGGTAATTACGATCTGCAGATAACTGTGTAACCATCGTAATCACTCTTGAGGTCTATATATAGGGCCCCAGACTTCCTCTCATTCTGACTTTTTTCCTCTCAGTCTTCTCCTCTTACAGGTCAGAGGTTTACTTACTTTGTGATTGATTGCGCACTCAACTGCTCCACGGGCTAAGGTGGGCAAGTTTAGTCCGATCTATCAAGAGACTCGAGCGACCCGCAACAACAAAAATATAAAAAAAATTTAAAGTTGAAGAGATAAACCATGGCCCCAATTTGTAGTCAGAGATGAGCAAGATTTTGATTCCTTCTTCAAAACAGGCTTATGGATCACTCAAAATATTTAAAAATTATATCAAACTTTACATTATTAAGCATATAGGGAAAAAAAATAAAGATGACACACATGTAAGCATCACTTTTATTATTTTATATCAAACATAATATGAGAAAGAAGGTATAAGGGCACCAGGAATGAGGATTGAATAAACTATGAAGGGCATCACTACATCAGAGATTCAAAATGGATAAACCTCAAACATTTGTAAATTTGAGACATTCGAAAGAAGAAAATGTTGGGATATAACGCAGAAAATTATTCTCAGGCACAATCAAATTAATACAGGGTTTGCAAGAACGTACAAATCTGAATAAAGAACTCTGCATATAAAATTAATATAACTGCAATAAAATACATAAAGAAGTGTACCGACGTCCGTTACAGAAAACACCGCGGAGAGCCGGACTCGCTCGATCCGCGGGAGAGAGAATTATCTGGACTGCAATCCGCTAGCACAGCGGACGCACAAGGTTCGCCGAGAACCTTCGCCGTCTGATAACGACCAAACCACCCGCCACCACTGGAGAAGCTCAGTCGAGGCTAACTGCACTAGCGCACGACATCAACACCAAGCCGCACCACCGGAGAAAAACACCATCAAGGCCACTGCACTGCCGCATGCCTTCGCCGTCATGTCCGCACCGCCGAAGAGAAACTCTGTCAAGGCCACTGCACCACCGCAGGCCTTCATCGCCACGCCCGCACCGCCTCATCTACTCCAAGACCGGTAGAGATCATCTCCTCCAAGACCGGTGGCTATTTCCTCCAAAACCGGTGGATACGTTGAGTCTCACACGAGGAGAAATGCTCCGCCGGCATCGCACGGTGTTGCACCAACGACAACCACCGGCGGCATCCAACAGGGGTCTCCCACCCCTTGCGGCACCAAGAGCGAGACGGCGGCGACGGGGACTCCTCCCTCCAACGCGAGCAGGATTGGGCCGGCAATTTCTCCTCCAAGTCTTCCTGGCGGCTGTAGCCTCTCTCCACTTGAACCGATTCACCCTCTATATATATATGTTTATATATATAACGGTGGCCGGATATATTTCATATGCAAGAGAGAGCCTCTCTCTCTCAATGCCATTAATAGGATCGGGATCCCCTTTTATTTACTGCCATTAAAATTTGTGGCCAATCATGCATGATCTTTCTCAAAAAAGAATCGGAATTCAGTTTTGATCAATCTGGATCTGAACCAAATATAATAGAAAATGCAATTTCGGAGTTTAAAGAATGAAAAAAAGCGAGAAACACCAAACATGCCTAGCCGAGACTGTTCGTAGCCGCCGATTCCCAACTTTGAGTGAACACCTGAGTCGCCCTAATTCACCGGCCACTGCCACCCGAAGGGATAAATGAGGAGGCCGGACAGCCGGAGCCCCTAGGGAGAGCTGCCTCCTGCCGAGGCTCGAGATTGCCTTTCTACGGCCTGTCATCGATGTCAGTAAGGTATGCCTTTAGGAAGCTAGGGTATTTACCAAATAACAGAATTAGGTAGTAAGCAAGTTTCAGATCTATCAGACTTATGTGGGGTTGCACATAATAATTTTTTATATGTGAATTGCATCACACTACAATGTGCTTAGGATAAATTACAAAACATAATGGGGGAGACACCTGTCCCTTGGCCCCGGAAAATTATAGGTAGGGCATGCATATATCCAAGATATATGCGTCACTTACCAAAAAATGATTTTTTAGCTATGTTATAAGTGTTTTAATTAATTTTTTAAAAAATCTTGATTAAAATATTTTTAGAAATTTTTTAGTACATTTTATGTATTAAAAATGCTTTAAAAATTAACATGCGCCCAGACTGCTAAAATCTGACCGGATCTTTTTTGGGCATTTATATTGGCAACCCCTATATGGTTATTGATAGCTCAGATAATGACAACCCATCGAACAGATATTGGCATCCCGACGTGTACAACCCCGTATTCGCTGAGTGAAACCTTGGGCCCAGGTGGGTCAATTCAAGCGAGTGAAGCAGTCGGGGAGCCTCCTGCCCAAGAGTAGGCGAGTAGGAAGGGTCAACCCGCACTCGACCAGTCAACTCCAAAACCTTTCGCCGGGGTAGGCGGAAAGGCTTCCGCCTGGATAAGTAGAAAGCCCACGGAGATAGGCGAGAGGGCTCCCGCCTAGTGTGTTCCAGGGGTAAGATTACCTGGATGCCCTTAGCGGTCTGCGTTTAGCTCCTCAGAACAGTGTTCACCGAGCAGGCCTGCTTCCGCCAGGCATGGCGAGCGAGCCGCACGAGCCAGTTCCTCTGGTGTTGGGTGAAGCTTGTTGTGTCGAAGCTTTCAGGGCTTGGCGTTGAGTGAAGCTTGTTCTGTCGACGCTTTTGGAGCTTGGCGTTGAGTGAAGCTTGTTCTGTCGATGCTTTCGAAGCTTGGCGTTGAGTGAAGCTTGTTCTGTCGACACTTTTGGAGCTTGGCGTTGAGTGAAACTTGTTCTGTCGACGCTTTCAGAGCTTGGCGTTGAGTGAAGCTTCGCTATTTGCAGGCATTGAGTAATGTGAAAGTAGCGAACAAACGACTAGAAAACAAGCCGGAACTTTGAATAATTGAAAACTTTATTATCCAAAAAGATATCATTTACAAAGGTATGACCTCCCTTTTATAGAATGGGGGAGAGGGGAGAAAGAACAAACTAATAATGTGGGACAAAAAACAGGCCGGACAAGCCACACAGTTAGACAATGGGCTAACCGCTCGGCAATACCAGAAAGAGAGAGCGAGATGCAGGATGAGACCGTTTAACAGCCCGGTCTTCAAGCCACCGGAGATAAGCCGCCAGACCGCCAGACTTCAAACAGCAACAGCAGGTCTATAACCCGCAAGGCTCAAACTGCCAGACCGCCCGGTCTACAACCCGCCAGGCTCAAACCGCCAGACTGTCCGGTCTCATACTTCAACACTCCCCCTCAAGCTGGAGCATAGATATCAATCATGCCCAGCTTGTCACAAATGTGGAAGAAGGAAGTAGAAACCGGCTTGGTGAAGATATCCGCCAACTCTTTGTCGGAGGTGACGAACGGAGTGCAAATCTGTCTCTTCAAGACCTCTTCCCGGATGAAATGACAGTCAACTTCTATATGTTTCGTTCTCTCATGGAATACCGGATTCTTGAATATATATATATATATATATATATATATATATATATATATATATATATATATATATATATATATATATATATATATATATATATATATATATATATAGCGGCCTTGTTGTCACAGAACATAGGAAGAGGATAGTCGTAAACCTCTCCTAGGTCAAGCATGAGAGCCCGCAACCATTTTAGTTCACACGTGATTGACGCCATACTTCGATATTCAGTTTCTGCACTGGACCTTGAGACAACAGATTGCTTCTTGCTCTTCCAGCTCAAAAGATTACCTCCAATAAATGTTCAAAAGCCAAATGTAGATTTACGGTCACCTTTATCATCTGCATAACTTGAGTCTGAGTATGCTTCAACTCTCAGATGACCATGCTTCTGAAAGAGTAGCCCTTTTCCCGTGCTGCTTTGACATACTCTAATATCTTCAAGGCAGACTGAAGATGACATTCCCTGGGAGCTTCCATGAACTGACTAACCTTGCCTACAGCATAGACGATGTCGGGTCTAGTCACCGTGAGATAAATGAGTTTGCCCACCAGACGTCTATACCTTGTGGCATCGGATATAAGAGGAGAGTCATCTGTCCACATTTTGTCTTCTCCAGTAGCCATGGGATACCGTGCTGGTTTGGCACCGGTCAATCCTGCCTCCCGTAGAAGATAAAGAGCATACTTCCGTTGGGAGAGAACCAGCGAGTCGGGCTTCCGAGAGATTTCTATCCCCAAAAAGTATTTCGGGAGCCTATATTCTTCGTGACAAGGTGTTGACGAAGGTGTTTCTTTGTCAAGTCCATCCCAGCCTGGTCATTGCCTGTAAGAAGAATATCATCTACATATACCGCCAAAACCACAAGGCCTGATGCGGTTTTGCGAATAAACAACGAGTAATCAGCCGAACTTCTTGCAAAATCGAGGGCAGCCACAATGCCACTGAACTTGTCGAACCATGCTCGAGGGCTCTATTTTAGGCCATAGATGGCCTTCTTCAAGTGGCACACTCGTGTCTCCCCCTAAGCAACATACCCCGGAGGTTACTTCATGTAAACGTCCTCGTGAAGATCTCCATAGAGAAAGACATTTTTGACATCAAGCTGGGAAATAGCCCAATCCCGGTTGACGGCCACAGAGAGAAGAACTAGAATGGTGCTGAGGCGAGCAACTGGGGAGAAGGTATCAAAGTTGTCAACCCCATAAGTTTGAATAAAGCCTTTGGCCACCAGTCGGGCCTTGTAGCGTTCCACAGTGCCGTCTGGGCGAAACTTCACAACAAACACCCAGCGACAGCCAACCACATCAGTACCCACTGGTGGAGAAACAAGGGTCCAGGTACCCCTTTTAGTGAGAGTGGCGATTTCCTCATCCATAGCAGATTTCCAATGAGGAATAGCCAGAGCCTCCTGGTAGGTGCGGGGAGTAGTAGTAGCTGAGATAGCCAAAGCAAAAGTCCTGCGAGAAGGAGTAAGCCGATCATAGGAAACAACAGTCACAAGCGGGTGTTGAGTGCACGCCCGCACCCCTTTGCGAAGAGCAACGGGAAGATCCAGGTCGTCTTGGGCCTCAGGGACCGGAGCGTCCGTGGTGGAGAGAGCTGGCTCGGGACTAGAGAGACGGCTGCGGAGAAGAGAGACAAGGGGAAAGGGGTATAACAGGGAGAGGAGGAGACGGAGGAGGAGCGGATGTTAGAGGGGAGACGTCGATATGCGTGGAAGGAACCCAAAGTGATAGTGGAGAGTCAGAGACATCAGGAGGAAGTGGGGTTGGAGATGAGAAGTAGGATGCATTTTCGAAGAAGGTGACGTCCGTGGAAACAAACTGTTTGCGCAGAATGGAGTCAAAGCAACAATAGCCTTTTTGAGTGGTGGAGTAACCCAAAAAGACACATTTTGTGGAACGGGGGGAAAACTTGTCACGGGTAGCGGACGGAGCATGCACAAACGCCGTACACCCAAAGATACGAAGAGGGAGAGGAAAGGGTTACTTGCCTGGGTAGAGAATGGAAAAGGGGGTCTTACCATGAAGAACAGTAGAGGAAATGCGATTGATGAGATAGCAGGCGAGGAGAACGGCATAGCCCCAATAGGAGCAAGACACCTGCATCTGCGTCATGAGAGTGCGAGCGACATCGAGGAGATTGCGGTTTTTACGCTCCGCCACCCCGTTTTGTTGGGAGGTGTAAACACAGCTGGTCTGATGTAGAAGACCATGTTGCATAAAAAAGGATGAAAACTCATGACTAAGATATTCTCTGGCATTATCAGAGCAAAGAATTTTAATAGAAATGTCAAACTGAGTTTTAATCATATTATAAAAGGATTGCCATACAGAAAAGAGTTCAGAGCGATCTTTTAATAGATACACCCAGGTACATCTAGAGAAATCATCAATGAAAGTTACAAAATAAGAACTACCCCGACCAACGGTGAGAGTAGGAGCAGGACCCCACACATCAGAATGAATGAGATCAAACGGGCGAGAGGAACCACAGCCTTGCTTCGGCGGGAAGGAGGAGCGGTGATGTTTGCCCAGCTGACACGCATCACAGTTGAGAGGAGGATTGGTTTGAGGTAAGTGGGGCAGAAGTTGACGAAGAATCCGAGCAGGAGGATGTCCATAACCCACAGGTCGGAGGATCGAAACCTCCCTCTGATACCATGTGAAAGTAGCGTACAAACGACTAGAAAACAAGACGGAACTTTGAATAATTGAAAACTTTATTATCAAAAAAGATATCATTTACAAAGGTATGATCTCCATTTTATAGAATGGAGGAGAGGGGAGAGAGAACAAACAAACAATGTGGGACTAAAAACAGGCCGGACAAGCCGCGCGGTTAGACAATGGGCTAACCGCTCGACAATACCAGAGAGAGAGCGAGATGCAGGATGAGACCGTTTGACCGCCCGGTCTTCAAGCCACCGGAGACAAGCCGCCAGACCGCCAGACTTCAAACAGCAACAGCAGGTCTACAACCCGCCAGGCTCAAACCGCCAGACCGCTCGGTCTACAACCAGCCAGGCTCAAATCGCCAGACCGCCCAGTCTCATACTTCAACAAGTAGGACCCTTCCAGAACAACATTCGCTCAGGGGGGGGGGAAGAGGTTCCCGCCCACAACATACACGGTGACTCTCGCCCAATGAAGGCGTGAAAAGTCTTGCCCGTATTAGGTGAGAGACCTTTAGATCCCACATTCACCCATAATGGGGGTGTCACGGAGACGAGTACCTGGCTTACTCAGCACTCGCCCCTTTAGGCAAGTGGCACCTTCATGGGTCACTCACCCAGTGAAGTCCAGAGGTAAAGTTACCTGGATGCCCTTGCAGGGCTACAAATAGCCTTCCAAAACAGCGGAGTTTGGCTGTTGGTAGACCACTTTTGGCGGCATATAGCTATTTTGAACAACGGAGCTATGATGTTGGCAGACCAGTTTTTTTGAATCTATAAATAGACTCACAAGGTATCTCAGAAAGCAAGCGTTCTCATTTTTTCAAGTCTTTAGATGCTTTCTGATGTATCCTCAGCTCAACACTAGCTAAGGAGGGGAAACGCTCTGAGATCTTCTGGGTTAGTGGAGGGACCTCCATGTTGTAGCTCAGGGTCAGTTCATTAGTTTTAGTAGTTGTTCAAGAGCCTAAGTTTAGAAGAAGTAGTTGTAAGCTACACCCCAGAGTCCAGACTTTCATTGGGACCAGTTTTGGCTCCAACACTTCTGGTGCGGTGAGCGTGGACCGTAGCGGACACAAAAAAATCTCAGACTAAGCTTCATGACCAGAGGCGAGGACGAGGGAGCTGGCTTGGGAGGTTCTCCACCTTCGGCGAGTGGGGTGATGTTGGGTATGCTGGAGGAATTCAGGATGGAAGTCTTGCAAACCATCCATTTAGCATTCACCGCGAGAGGCGAGTGGGCTATGCCCCCTATTCCGGTGGTCGTGACCCCTTCTTTGGTCGAGAACGCTCCCGGACAGCATCCTGGGAAGGAGATCCTAGCGAAAAGTAGCGAGAGGGATATCGTCGGGCGAGAACTCTTCCTGGGGCAGGCTAGTGCGGATAGGGTTAGCGAGCCAAGGCCGTGAGATGTACCCATTTGCCCGGTTGGGGGAGGAAGCCCTTTCAGTGAGTTGATTGTCTCGGCCCTGGTTCCTGACGGGTTTAGGGAACCGGATATGTCTTACTACACGGGCAGGGATGACCCGGTGCAGCATGTTAAGTGGTTTGATGATGTCGTTTCCATAAGGCAGATGTCATACGCTTTCAAATACCGTCTCTTCGCCATCACTCTGAAGGAGAAGGCAAGAAACTGGTTTCATCAGCTTCCCGCGAGTTCCATCTACTGTTTTGAAGATTTGAGTCGAGGGTTCCTGTTGAGGTTCTCAACTTCAAAGAAGAGCAAGAAGGGGGCGGAGTGCTTGTTTGCCATTAAGTAGAAGTCGGAGGAAACGCTGGGACACTATGTCGATCGGTTCCAAGAAGAGATCCTTCTCGTTTAGGAAGTTCCGGGGTACACGCTGATGCTCGCCTTCACCCTGGATTTGAGACCGAGATTCTTCAGCATGGAGCTAAAAAGAGTGCCCCCTCTCTTTTGAAGAGCTGGTGGAGAGGGCGGCGAAGGAGATAAAGATTAGGATGGCCAACCCGGCATTCGCCAAGAAGCTGTCCAAGTTAGCAGAGGAGGATGTGAAGGAACTGGGAGCAGTGAAGCAGAGAGAAGAGAGGAGGAGAGAAGAGCCCAGAGGACAAGGGCACCAGAGGCATGGGGATCAAGAGAGGATGCGAGAATGCATCCAGAAGAACATCGACATCTTTGCTTGGAATGCAACATACATGCCAGGCATTGATGCGGATGTGGCGTGCCACCGCCTAAAACTTGACCCAAGACGCGTCCCATCCGCCAGAAGAGGAGGATCATTGCCACGAAGCCGGAGGAGCCAATCTTTGAGAAGGTGAAAAAGTTCCCCGAAGCAGGTTTTGTATCGAAGATCCAGTATCCATGGTGGTTCTCCAACGTGGTAATGGTTAAAAAGGGGGATAGGTGGTGGAGAATGTGCGTGTACTTTTCACTTTTAAATAAATCATGCTCTAAGGATTGCTACCCCCTATCTCGGATCGCCGGCTGGTTGAATCAACCGTCGGTTTTTCTATAATGAGTTTCTTAGATGCTTTTTCAGGTTATCGTCAGATTCGGATGCATCCACCCGATGTTAAAGATGCATCTTTCATTACAAGGGAAGGGTGTTTCAGCTACAAGATAATGCCCTTTGGGCTAAAGAATGCGGGAGCCACATACCAGCGCATGATGGACCGGGTCTTCCAAGGCCAGATGGGAAGTAACCTAGAGGTATACATTGATGACCTTATGTTGAAGAGTTGGGATGTGGACTCCCACTAACTCGACTTAGAAGAAACGTTCACCACTCTGCGGAAATACAAGATGTGGCTAAACCCCCTGAAGTGCATCTTTGGGGCAAGCCGAGGAAAGTACCCTGGTCATCTTCTAACCCCCGCGGGGGTAGAGCCCAGCCCGGACAAGGTAAAGGCTATAATGGAATTGGAGTCGCCGCGTAACACCAAAGAAGTTCAGTGCCTAACGGGCAAGCTCGCTGGGCTAAGTAGGTTTCTTTCCCAGGCCAGGGAAAAATGCTCACCCTTCTTCAGGGTGCTGCGGGGGAATCAGAAATTCAAGTGGACAAAGGAATGTGAAGAGGCTTTCCAAGCATTAAAGGGTCAACTCTCCCGAGCGCCGCTCCTTCAAGGCCCGAAGGAGGGGGAGGACCTGACATTGTATCTGGGAGTGGTATCCGAGGCCGTAAGCTCCATCTTGGTCAGGGAAGAAGCAGTTACCCATCTACTATGTCAGCAAAATCTTGAAGAAGGCGGAGCTGTGCTACCTTATCCTAAAAAAGTTGGCTTTCTCGTTATTCATCTCAGCTAGGAAGCTTAGGTCGTACTTTCAGGCTCATTCAATCAAGGTAGTGACGGACCACCCCCTACACAGAATTTTCGAAGGGGTGGAGCACTCGGGGTGGTTGGACAAGTGGTCCATCGAGCTAAGCGAGTTTGATATCACCTTCGTGCCACGACTGTCCATCAAAGCACAAGCGGTGACCGATTTCTTGGTCTACTACATCGTCGAGGTAGAGGGCGAAAGGCCACCACCGCAGGATGCCTGGAAGATGTTGGTCAGTGGAGCATCAGAGAGACATTCTCTGTGTGGATGGGTAGTATTGGTAAGACCTTAGGAGGTCACCCTAGAGCAGGCTGTGGTCCTTCACTTTCCAGTCACCAACATTCAGGTGACTGACCGTCATAGCAGGGCTGCGACTGGCCAAGGAGCTCAGGGTATATGATGTGGAGATATCCACTGACTCATTGGTGGTGGCGACACAAATTCGGGGTGAGTACGAAACCAGGGATACTACTCTCATAAAATACTTGTCCAAGGTAAAGACGATTATCAGCGGGTTTCGAATGTTTTCCATTCAGCACGTTCTCAGGGAGGAGAATACGGTGGCCGATCGGTCGAACTAGTTTGGACCCCGAGCCAGAGGAGCATTGAAGGAAATATTCCATCCAACGATCGAGGAAGGTGAATTGATGGAAGTGGATCGGCGCCCCTCTTGGGTAGATCCCTTCATAACTTTCTTAACCACGGGTAAGCTTCCAGAAGGGACTAAGGATGTGAAGGGTCTCAGACACAAATCGACACACTACCTGATGCATGAAGGAGGGTTGCATCGAAAGATGCTTTCAGGGCTCCTGACACGATGCGTAGCGGAAGATGAGATCCCAAAAATCTTGGAGGAGATACACTCCGGCGAATGCGGCAGTCATTAGGGAGGCCGAACTTTGGAAGCAAGGGTGGTCAGGCAGGGGTACTCCTAGACATCTCTGAGAAAGGATGCGATAGAATTTACGAGAAGGTGCCAAAAGTGTCAGTTGTACGCCCCGCTCCAACTCTTGCCCGCCCAAAGGCTTCGAAGCATCACGATACTCTGACCCTTGTCATTTGAAGTGGCTGGTGGCCAAGGCACTCGCCAAGGTGATCTCTCAGGTGATCCACAATTTTTCTGTGGGGAGATCATCTATCGGCATGGGCTTCCCCAGGCCATATTCACTGACAACGGACCCCAGTTCAGTGAGGAGTTCGTCATTTTCTGTGCTTAGCTGGAGATAGATCTCAGGTTTGTCTCTGTTCACCACCCCAGGAGTAATGGTCAGGTGGAGGCGGCTAATAAGATTATCGTGAATCTGCTAAAGAAGAAGGCAGAAAATCTGAGGGGAAGTTGGGTAGAACAGCTTCCCTCAGTGTTGTGGGCCCTGCGGACCACCCCTAACACGAACACTGGAGAGATCCCCTTCATACTTTCTAATGGGTGTGAGGAAGTCCTGCCCGTGGAGTTCGAGGTCCGGTCACCGCGAATCGTATCCGCCAGCGGAGGAGATGAGGAATGGAGGGAATAAAATGAAGGGGAGTTGCGACTCTCGCTAGATATGATAAAAGAGCTTCGAGACACGGCCGCCGTCAGGCAGGAGGAGATCAAGCGGCGGATGGATTGGTACTTTGACAAGCATGTTTGGATCCAGCAATTCCAGGAAGGAGATCTAGTCCTAAAGAAGTCGACACCACTGGAAGGTTTGCGGCCGTTGGGAAGCTCAATCCTAATTGAGAGGGTCCCTATATAGTTGAAAAAGCCCTGGGGTCGGGAGGATACCACCTCCAGAATGTGGAAGGTATGTCCATGGATCACACTTGTAGTGGTGATGACCTAAAGCGCTTCTATCCTTAGTTCGAACAAGGTTATATGATTTTTGCGACATATTGTTTAAAATTTATCTCTCAATCTGGATGAAACTCTCTCATAATGAAGCAAGGATAAAATAGTAGCCCCGAGTAGACCCGCTGACTAGGCTCCCATCAAGCTGGCAGGGTCATAGGCTCGCTCGGTGGCAGGTGTGAAAGTTGTGGTTTTGACAGCCCCGAGTAGACCCCTGACCAAGCTCCCATCAAGCTGGCAGGGTTGTAGGCTCACTCGGCGGCAGGTGTGAAAGTTGTGGTTTTGACGGCCCCGAGTAGACCCGCTGACCAGGCTCCCATCAAGCTGGCAGGGTCGTAGGCTTGCTCAAGGAATGTGTGAAAGTTGTGATTTTGACAGCCCCGAGTAGACCCGCTGACCAGGCTCCCATCAAGCTGGCAGGGTCATAGGCTCGCTCGGTGGCATGTGTGAAAGTTGTGGTTTTGACGGTCTCGAGTAGACCCGCTGGTCAGGTTCCCATCAAGCTGGCAGGGTCGTAGGCTCGCTCGGTGGCAGGTGTGAAAGTTATGGTTTTGATGGCCCCGAGTAGACCCGCTGACCAGACTCCCATCAAGCTGGCAGGGGCGTATGCTCGCTATGTGGCAGGTGTGAAAGTTGTGATTTTGAGGTCCCCGAGTAGACCCGCTGACCAGGCTCCCATCAAACTGGTAGGTTCGTAGGTTCGCTCGGTGGCAGGGGTGAAAGTGATTGGAACAACTAGACCTTGAGCCACCCCCGCAGTTAGGCTCTTACCAAGCTGATATGGTTGTTGGACTCATGATGAACATTACAAAGTGCTCCGACAACAAGTTTTCAAATAACTAACACCTATCCTAAGTAGGGGTGGAGGAATCCAGACCCATTTCGGCACGTTCCTCTCGTCATGGGTTTCTCGGCATGTCCCTCTCGACAATGTTTACTTAATCTGCTCAGCGAACGGACTGCGGTCATCACCTAAGAGCCTAGGGTGCATGCGAATGCGTGAAAGCACGTGAGAGTAATAAAAAATGACGAAAGAGGGAATCTCAGACAATAATATCTCAGCAAGAGAATGAAAAAGCCCAAAACATTGTATTTTCCAAGAAGTTGTTACATGTATTCTCGGGTCTCGCCTGTTATATCGATGGTCGGGGAAGAGGGAAAAATATAAAAAAAAAGAAATGAAAAGGCGGAAAGGCTCAAGGAGAGTCATCAGACTTCTCGCCATAGGATTCGTCGCTCCCGCCAAATAGCGAGTCGGCTTCATCCCCGCCTTGAGATTCTTCTTCCGCAGGTTTGCCAATACGGTCGAACAGCCAAGGGAGGAGGCCTCGCGATGTGAGCCTTTCGCCGCCTTTTGCCAACAACGCAGAATCTTGCAGCAGCTTGATCACATGCCTAGCCGTCGTCTGGGAATTCTCCCATGCAATCAATCACTTCGGATCTCGTAATTAGAGTATTAATGTCACTTGACCTTCTCGCCGGGGGGCGGCAGAAGGAGGGTCTCTCGCAGGCGCTTGACCTCAGCCTTTATCATGGCAATCTCGCGCTCAAGATCAGCCTCTCGCACGCGTGACAGTTCGACGTTTATGGAATCCTGTGAAAAGCTCGTTAGAACTAATTAACGAAAAATAGCCACAATGCGGAAAGCAGTTAAGCCTTCCCATACCTCGGGCGCCAGGCGGCTGGCGAGAAGTGCCTTGGAGGCCGCCAGTTCGGCCTTCGGGGAGGTCACCACGTCCTTGGCGAGATCCCAAGATTTTCTAGACCTCAGATAGGTTTCGCTCGATGTTGAGGTTGCGGCGCGAAGACATGTGCGCAAGCTCCAGAGCACGCAGCTGGGCTCGTGCAGTCTCATGCGCAAGAGCTTCGGTGGACTCCTGTTCATAGACACTGGCGTCCATCCGACTGTACAGCCCGAAGGCGAGTGCAAAAGCCTCGCCGCTAGAAGTGTTCTGCTCCATACATGTGGGGAGGAGTGTTGAGATGGAGACCCGGTTGGCCTCAGGGTCCCATTGAAGTAAGGGTTAGCCCTCTTCGTCCAGATGCATCCTGCCAAGGCCAAAATTCTGATGCCCTTTCGGCACCGGCTTCGCAGGAGATTTCTCTGATAAGGTGGCAATCTTGGCGGGGAAACTGGTGGGCTACTGTTCACGACTTACGCTACCATTTTTGGTCTTCTCTTTACGCCCTTTACCCCGCCAATGCCCAGGAACCTCCATCTTAAACACATCAAATTCATCATCTTTTTTTACCTTCCAATCGCAAAGCCGCACTATTCCAATCATCTCCATTCCACTAACTTCAG